>CAUYUJ010017157.1:92500-117500 GCA_963575745.1 Prorocentrum cordatum | reverse complement strand
GACGACTCGTGCGCTGGCTGCCGACACATTAGCGTTACAGTCGGGGCCTTGACCTAAGGAACCCTAAATAAGGAACGAGGCCCCTTTTTTCCATAAGCTAACCTTCGATTTCCTGTCGAAGAAGTAAGAAAAGCCTGAGGCAAGCTGTGAAACACTTAAGGAGCGCGGAGCCCCTCCCCAACGAAAAGGGTTCCTTGTTCAGGGCCCCGACTGTAGGTCGGGCACGTCCTCCTACAGGCGGGTTCTGGAAGAAAAAAAGAAAACTGGTCAAACCAAAGAGTCGACGAATCGTCCTTTGACTATTTATCACGTTGAATTGAACATTCCTTCTGGAGAGGGACATGTCCGACTTTACACTAGCGGGTGACAAAAACGGCACGACATAAACTTGCCCGTCACCGGGGGCGCCTTGTCCCAGGGCGACTGGACAGTTTGATATACGTGCCACCGCAGGAGCATAAACGTTCCAGCCGCCCTGGGGCAGCGCCCCCGACGGCGAAAGAGTTGATTTGCGTGCCGCTTTCGCCCGTAAAACACAGCGCGGATCGCTCAGCCCTGCACAAGTCGGCGGCCTCCCGACCACGCGTATCCTTCGACGACGCCCAAGCCTGGGCCACCGGGGGCGCTCGATCTTGAGCGCCCACGGCGGGGTCGCCGCCGCGTCGACACGACGCGAAGCTGCCGCAGGGCCCCAGACATCCGACTTCGTGTCTTTCCACGGCGTCGCTCCCCGATTGCCTGAACCTCTTTCCAGGGACCGGCTTCTCATCCCGAGCCGTGCTTTGGCAGTGCCAGGGGTCCGGTGGGGGCACCCAGGCCAAGCATGGCCGAAAGCCTCGCGCCGTGAGCTGCTCACGACGCGAGGCCCTGGCGGACCGTCGAGCGACGGTCCTGCCCGCCACGGTATTGCCCGAGCCTCCTCCGTCGACGTAAAGCTCCGAGAACCCTGAGCCCCCAAAGTTGTCATCCCTTGGACGCCAACTTCTTGCTTCCGCCGGCAGAAGCGGCCTCATTGTACTTCCGCCGGCCTTCAGAGAGAGGAGAGAGGAGGAGGAGGAGGAGGAGGAGGAGGAGGAGGAGGAGGAGGAGGAGGAGGAGCAGGAGGAGCAGGAGGAGGAGAAAGAGGAGGAGAAGGAGGAGGAGGCGGCCTCATTGTACTTCCGCCGGCACTCAGAGATAGCAGAGAGGAGGAGGAGGAGGAGGAGGAGGAGGAGGAGGAGGAGGAGGAGAAGGAGGAGACGGCGGCGGCGGTCTCACTATGCGATCCAGGTCCTGACGCATGCTTGCAAGGCTTAGGATCGGTGTGCGCGAGTGGTGCACTGTGCACCCCGCGTTGTCAAAAGCATGAGTCTTCCCCTCGACACCAAAAAAACCATGAGCCACTGAGCGAAAACGGTACCGTTTTCTCCATGCCCCCGCCCTCCGCGCCCCCGGGGGAGCGCAGCCACCGCGCAGCCCGCGACACGCGGGCGCTCGCTCTCGCCGAGGCTCGCGGCCCTTGGCGACGTGCCTGCGTGCTGCGACATCCGCGCAGCCCGACTTCTGACTCCCTGCCAGGCCACCCCAAGCCAAACCCGAAGACCCCCATTTTCGGGTTGGGGGGGGGGGTACGGGTTCCAGACGTATTTTTGTCATTGTGCCCCGACCCCCCCCACCCCCGGAAATGGAGGGCAAGTTGAGGCCTTCGGGTTGGGTTGGGGTGGCTTGGTCGCCGCTGACCTTCGCGCCTAATGACCGGGACGAGGGGCGCGACGCGCGGCGGATCTTCCCAGAGGTCCGCTGCCCCAAAGCTGCCCCAAAAGGAGCGGTGGAGCGGCCCGTCGGAGGCCATGTTCGGCCCCCAGGGCTATGTTGCTCCCATCGTACGTAAGGACCACATCCCAAACATAATCTCGAGCACCCGCAGACGCATCGAAACGGTGTCGAACGAGTATCGCCTCCCGGGGCGCGACACGTGACGACCCTCCAGTTTCGGCACTGGTGATCGAGGCCAAAAAGCAGGCTGGCACATCATCAGCCCCGGGGCCCTCCATGGGCCCCACGAACAGAAGACTCCAGCTGAGAAGCCGGCCCCGAGGAAGCGGTCGTGGCCTCCCGGGGCCCACGCATCGAGACAACAAATGCTGGAGCGCCGCGCGCCCGGCATCGCAGCCCTGCGGGGCTCCCGCGGGGGAGGGCCATGCAGCTCTCCTCCGGCCCGGACCTCGACGCGCCACAGGGCGATCGGCTTCGCGCCCACGGGCACGACCTGGGCTCTGGCCATCGCTCGGACGTCCATTCCCTGCGCTTTTTTTGGCTTCGTGCGTGATTTCTTCGCCAAATGATCAAGGATGATCCTTGATGGTCCTCGCCGAAAGAAAAAGGCACACGTCCGAGCCTCGCCCAGCAGCTCGGGGCCGACTGCCGGGGCGCTCCTCGGCCTCGGCGTCCCCGTCCGTCGGCGGCCTGCAGACGGGCCTGGCCTGCCCTCAGGGCTTCGGCTCCCTCGAGCCCCTCCTCAGATCTTGCCAGCTCTGACGACTTCGACGGTCTCCTGCAGACGCCCCCGAACTGCATCACATCTGTGTGCAGTCTTGCCTTGACGCCATGGCCCCTGCTTTCTGACACCGCTTGAACCGTTCAATACTGAAGGACTTCCTCGCTCGGGGGTACCCTCATCACCTCTCGTGTTGATTTCGCGCCGTGGCCTGTTTTCTGTGGGCCCTGGGGGCTGGAACAAGCCCGCAGAGGGTGCTCCACCTGATACCCCTGCGCCAGCACCACCGCTGCCGCCGAGGCGGTGCAGTGCGTGCACGGGTCACCTCCTGGCCCTGGATGTGCACGAGTGATCTCCTCGCCCTGGAGTGGCGACCCGCCGTGCACGAGTGATCCCATCGCCTCGGAGATGCACGAGTGATCTCCTCGCCTTGGAGTGGTGACCCGCCGTGTACGAGTGATCTCCTCGTTCTGGGTTTGCACAAGTATCTCCTCATCCTTGGGTGGGGGCCCGCCGTGCACGAATGATCTCATCGCCGTGGATGACTTGCAGGCTGCAGGCGAGCCGTGTCAACGCAGCCGTCCGCCTGCGCGGCTCCGCTCACCTCCGCGGCTGGGCCGGCGAGTCTACCTGCATCTGCCGCACGTCTGTCAGGGTAAAGGCATTCGGCGTCGCGCCCATCAGCTTCCAAACCATGAGCTGCACAACCGTCCAGGGCATCCGCGCTACGAGCATCATCATCACCACCACCATGACCACAATCAATAAAAGGTTCTTCAGCGCCTTCATCGCAGTCACCGTCCACATCATCGTAGACAACATATCGTCGTTCAGCCAAATCCCGTCCTCCACCTCCCCCCTCCCAAAATCATTATCCTCCTTCCGCCCCTCCTTCCTCAGCCCTATCATCATCCTCCTCCTCCTCTTCCTCCTACTCGTCCTCCCATCCTCCTCCTGATCCTCCACCCCCTCTATCCCATCCTACTCCATCTGTCTTTCTCACCCATCATCCTTCCCAAATCTCCGACGTTTCGCTTTCTGTTGCGCGGGGACCCGGGCTCTCGGCCCCCTCCTGGGAACCTCCTCGCCCCCGACAGCGTCTTCGCTCTGGAGTCCGAAGACGGCTTCCGGGCGCAAGACACGGCAAACAAAACCCGCCTCGATCTCCTCAGAACGTTGGAGTTCTACGGGCCCCCTCCTGCCTCCCGCCCCGAGGCCTCTGGGGGTTGATCGTCAGGGCCACGATCTTGCTCTGCTCTATCTCCATCAGCTCTTTGGGCGGGCTCTCGCCGGGCACCAGTGGGTAGTTGGCGACCTCACGCCGGCCGGGTCGCCAGAGGAGATCGGGGATCGGGATTTGGGGACGCTCTCTGCCGTTTCGGGGGTGTACAAGCCCCCATGCAGCAAAACAGAAAGACCACCTTTGGTGAAACATCGATCCAGGACCAGACCAGGCGGGGGCAGGTCCGCCACAAAGTGTGGCCACAACGCCCTCCCGAGAACTGCAGAGGGGCAAGTCGCTCATCGACTTTGCAGGGACGGTGCGGGCACTGGATGCCCTGAGCATCACGGCAACCTAAATATTTGTGCACCTCAACTTCTGCCCTAGATATCATGCCCAATGGCCCTTTGCAAAGAACAGTTGGACAAGCGATCCAGGGCTTGAAGGCGGTGGAACTCCCCTCGTGGGTTGGCCATGTAATTACATCACTGCCGCCCGCATCAGAGAACGAGTCCTCCGGGTCCTGAGGCCTCCTAAGCGCACCCCTCCAATAACGCCCCCACCCGTACGGGGTTCTATCAACCTCCGCTTGCCGTCGCTCGAGCGTCCCTTCCCCGTGCACTGTTCGGCGTCGTGCGCTTTTACTTTTTTCGCAGGATGGCCCAAGATGCTCCTCGATGGTCCCCGCCCGAAAAAATGCACGAGCGACGCCGACGTCCGACGAGCGATACCGCGTCCGAAGCAGCGTCGGCTCTGGCGGGTGAGCCCCGGGAGCCCACGCTTCGGGGGCGCTCAAACATGGATTAGCTGAAGGGGCCCCAGGACACACAAATAAATACACACAAATAAAAAGATTCCCCAGATTTTCCCATATTTTCGGGGCTTCTGTCTTCCCCACCACTTCCCATAGTTTCCCAGACTTTCGGGGGAATCGACGATTCATTGTGTCTGTGTGTTTCTTTTCCTCTCCTGAGATTTGGCGCGCGGTCGCCTCATTAGGGAGCCCACAAAAGACGTACGCGCCCAGCTATGTACATGAACACGGCCCCTCGATCCGCGAGACCGGCCGCGCTATACGAACATTTGCGCAATGCGTACTCTCGAAACCAGCGTGGATTCATGTACATGTACGTCCTTCTTTCGCTCCTGACTCATCCATGGATCCGGGGAGGTGCCCTCCCCAAACATGCGGCCGGCGCCGCCTCCTCCGGCGGCGGGAGCCCGGCGGGGTCCCGTGGCAGCGGGGGCCCCGTCGCCGATCCCACACGCCCCACGTGGTCCGTGCCTGCGGTCGCCGGAGCGCTGTGCACGCCCCCTCTCTCTCGAGGGGGCGAGGCCCCCCGGAGGGCCTCCGGGGCGCGAGGGCGGAGGAGGAGGAGGAGGAGGAGGACGAGGAGGAGGAGGACGAGGGAGGACGAGGAGGAGCAGGAGGAGGAGGAGGATGAGGAGGAGGAGGAGGAGGAGGAGGAGGAGGAGGAGGAGGGGGAGGAGGAGGAGGAGTAGGAAGAGGAGGAGGAGGAGCGAGGGCGTGCGCTCCCCGGGGGGGGCGGGGGCGGCGCTCTCCGCGGGCGAGCTCCGCGCGCGAGGCCCCGCCCGCAGACCTCCGGCTTCGCTCGGGCGCCCACTCCCCGGTGCACGCACGGTTCGACCTCGTGCGCGCGTGCTCTTCTGCCCCTAAAAAAACCAGCGTGCCGCTCGAGACATCCTCAACAAATTCTGAAACCAAGCGTTTCGCTCGAGACATCCCCAACTCTGCAAAACCAGCGTGTCGCTCGAGACATCCTCAACAAATTCTGAAACACAAGCGTTTCGCTCGAGACATCCTCAAAAATAATTTCGCCGGCCTCCTTCGACATCGATATTTATCAGGGAAAAATTTCGCCGGCCTCCTTCAAGTAGGGCACCGGGGACATGTTTACATAGAACATGATGGACCCACGAACCCGGAAAGGGATATAGACATGTGGAGCATGGGCACGTTTTCACGATACCCAACGGGGCAACACCTCACGAAACATCCCACGAGACACCTCACGAAACATCCCACGAGACACCTCACGAAACATTCCGCGAGACACCTCACGAAACATTCCACGAGGCACCCCGCGAAACATTCCACGGGACACCCCACGAAACATTCCACGACGACAGGCAACCACTCAACCAAGGCGGTGTGGTCGTGCTGGGGAGTGGTCGTGCTGGGGTGTGGTCGTGCTGGGGGGTGGTCGTGCTGGGGGGTGGTCGTGCTGGGGGGGTGGTCGTGCTGGGGGGTGGTTGTGCTGGGGCGTGGTCGTGCTGGGGCGTGGTCGTGCTGGGGCGTGGTCGTGCTGGGGTGTGGTCGTGCTGTGGTGTGGTCGTGCTGGGGTGTGGTCGTGCTGGGGTGTGGTCTTGCTAGGGGTGTGGTCGTGCTGGGGTGTGGTCGTGCTGGGGTGTGGTCGTGCTGGGGAGTGGTCGTGCTGGGGTGTGGTCGTGCTGGGGGGTGGTCGTGCTGGGGGGTGGTCGTGCTGGGGGTGTGGTCGTGCTGGGGGGTGGTCGTGCTGGGGCGTGGTCGTGCTGGGGCGTGGTCGTGCTGGGGCGTGGTCGTGCTGGGGTGTGGTCGTGCTGGTCGTGCTGGGGTGTGGTCGTGCTGGGGGTGGTCGTGCTGGGGGTGGTCGTGCTGGGGCGTGGTCGTGCTGGGGCGTGGTCGTGCTGGGGCGTGGTCGTGCTGGGGTGTGGTCGTGCTGTGGTGAGGTCGTGCTGGGGTGTGGTCGTGCTGGGGTGTGGTCTTGCTGGGGTAGGGTCGTGCTGGGGTGGGTCGTGCTGGGGTGTGGTCGTGCTGGGGTGGTCGTGCTGGGGTGGGGTCGTGCTGGGGTGGGGTCGTGCTGGGGTGGTCGTGGGGTGTGGTCGTGCTGGGGTGGTCGTGCTGGTCGTGCTGGGGAGTGGTCGTGCTGGGGTGTGGTCGTGCTGGGGTGTGGTCGTGCTGGGGTGTGGTCGTGCTGGGGTGTGGTCGTGCTGGGGGTGTGGTTGGGCGTGGTCGTGCTGGGGCGTGGTCGTGCTGGGGCGTGGTCGTGCTGGGGTGTGGTCGTGCTGTGGTGAGGTCGTGCTGGGGTGTGGTCGTGCTGGGGTGTGGTCTTGCTGGGGTAGGGTCGTGCTGGGGTCGGGTCGTGCTGGGGTGTGGTCGTGCTGGGGTATGGTCGTGCTGGGGTGGGGTCGTGCTGGGGTGGGGTCGTGCTGGGGTCTGGTCGTGCTGGGGTGTGGTCGTGCTGGGGTATGGTCGTGCTAGGGTGGGGTCGTGCATTTCGCTCGAGACATCCTGCCAAAATTCCAGGAAATCGTACAAAAACAAACGAATTAGTCGAGACATCATCGAAATTCCTTCGCGCGGGGCGCTTTTCCGCGTCGCGGTCGGCTCTGCAAAACAAGCGTTTCGCTCGAGACATCCTCGGCAAACTCTGCGGAGCAAGCGTTTCGCTCGAGACATCCTCAACACACGAAAAAGTGGCCCGCACCCTGTGATTTATCGATCGGGATTTCAAAAACAAGCGTTTCGCTCGAGACATCCTCAAATTTTAATTCGCCGGCCTCCTTCGACCTCGTTATTTATCAGGGAAAAAATTCGCCGGCCTCCCTCAAGTTGGCACCGGGGGATTAGGTTTACCAACTAAAAGAGAACCCTGGGCTCATGCCCTTTCCGGGAAAAATTCCAGGAAATCGTACAAAAACAAACAAATTAGTCGAAACATCATCGAAATTCCTTCGCGCGGGGCGCTTTTCCGCGTCGCGGTCGGCTCTGCAAAACAAGCGTTTCGCTCGAGACATCCTCGGCAAACTCTGCGGAGCAAGCGTTTCGCTCGAGACATCCTCAACACACGAAAAAGTGGCCCGCACCCTGTGATTTATCGATCGGGATTTCAAAAACAAGCGTTTCGCTCGAGACATCCTCAAATTTTAATTCGCCGGCCTCCTTCGACCTCGTTATTTATCAGGGAAAAAATTCGCCGGCCTCCCTCAAGTTGGCACCGGGGGACAGGTTTACCAACTAAAAGAGAACCCTGGGCCCAGGCCCTTTCCGGGAAAAAGAGAACCCTGGGCCCGCGCCCTTTCCGGGAAAAACAGGCGAGGCGGGGAGGTCTCCAGATCCACCGCCTGGGAACCGACGTCCTGGTGCGCTATAGCGGGCGGTGGATGTGGCTACGCTTCGGCCCCCGGGGGCCCGAATATGTCCACATCCCGCCGAAGCTCCGAAAACTGGCCCTCCAGGCGGTGGTCATGTATAAATTCCCGCCTCGGAAAGATGGCCCGACATGTTCCTCGACGGGCTCCGCCGACGACGAGAAGAATTCACGCGGTCGCGGACGATGCCGCGCAGGCGGTGCGCCCCAGGGCAGCGCAGGCGGTGCCAGGCCCGAGCTGGGCCGAATCGCGAGAACGAATCGGCACGCCAGGGGCTCGCCCAGCATCGAATCCAAAGCGGATCGCCGCACCAGGCTCGTTCGGCTCGGATTGGCCCTGGCCGGCACCGGTGGATCGAAGCGAACCGAGCCGAATCGGGTCCGCAGGCCCCCTCTGGCCAATTGAAAGACGTCTACTCGTAGCGTAGGCGGCCCCGCCCGCTTCAGGTGCACTCTGTGCGTGCCCGCTCGGGGATGTTGACTCGGTGTCCACTTTGTTTTCTTCGTCAGCATTCACCTGTGCTCGCATACGTTCTCCCCCCGCACATCGCTTGCAACCCATGGACGGGTCCAAGGTTCGCTGTTTGAGCGCTTCTGCTGGCGGATGAGGCGCAAGCCAGTGGTATCATTGCTCCGTTCTCCGATGCAGCTGGGCGTGCCACAGGTGCCCAGGTCCGCTTTCTCTTCACAGGTTCACGCGAAGGTGCGTCCTGGGTGGTCAGCTCCAGAAGCCCCGGATCCCAAATGTTTAACAACTCGCTTCGAGCTGCTTCGGCCCCCTTCCGCGAGCCCTGCCCCATCGGAGCAGCCGCCGCTCTACAGCCGTGTGCTACCAGAAGGAACGCGCCGAATAAGGACCAAGGGCCGTTTCTAGTCACAACGAGCCTCAACCGCGAGTAGGCTCCCCGGCCTAGACCGCAGGGGGGGCCCAGACCAGAGCCCCTCCTGAGCCCAAGGCGGTCCTTCTTCCAGCGCGCCGGCCGTCCTTCCCCAGGCTTCTCTTGAAGGCGATGTGCGCCCCATGCACGGCTGTTTCTGCAACGCCCTGGTCGCGATCCGTGCGTGCCCGCACGAGCACGGGGCGTCCCGTGCCCCAGAGAACCAACAGACAGGGCGACGGGGTATTGACAAATCCACCACCCCTGACCAGGCCTATGTCGGGGCCCAGCAGCGGTGTACGTGCCTACCTGGCTTGGCCAGGGGAGCGTGTACACCGCTCCTGGTCTTCCTTCATTCAAGCGCCTCCGAGGCCCAGACATGGAAGGCAGAGTAGCCACCATCCCGAGAAGCACATCGGCAGGCGAAGCCCTGCACTAAACGCGCCTGAGGGAGGCATCGAACCAGGCAGTGCGGTTTCGCACATGCCCAGGGCCGGGAAGTGAGCGCCAGTGATGGGGATCTGGGTGGTTGCTCCCCCTTGCAGACGCTGCGGCAGAGGCACAGGACCACGTCAAGTCCAGACAATCCACGCCCTACGTCTTCTTCCCGAGCACAGCCAACATTGCATCCTGCTGCCAGGGATGAACAATAAATCCTGCATGATCCGCACTGGAACATTACATCTTGCTGTCAAGGCGCTTCGCTATGGATTCCTTCCCCCTGGAAAGCGTCCCGCCGTGAAATTCGAAATGTGGTCAACTCGGGCGGCCTCCTTGGGGGGCGTAAGGCTGTGAAAACTGTTGCTGGACTGCCGTCTTGTTTTTTGCAGTTCTGGGTGCCATCAGAGTCAGGGGGCCGAACGGTCTTACACCATCTCTGGGTGCGGGGGCGAAGTGGGACTCCGTAACACGGATTCTGCTCGTTCATGCTGTCGTCGTCGTAATTGAACTCTCAGTCTTGAAGAATAATTATTGTTGACCCCCCCCCCGATGAACATTATATTTTTTCAGTTGAAGTGCCCCCTCGGGGCTAGCACCATGGTTTTCCATCGTCAGGGCAAAATGCGCATGTTCAATCTGACCCCTGGCCCCCCAGCTACAACAACAACAACGGCTCCCGCCTGCTACTTCTTCAACATCGCGCTCTAGCGCGGGACGTCCTCACAAGTGGTACAAGAATTGCGCTCTCGCGTGGGCTGCCCTCGCAATGTATTCAGAAGCCGCGCTCTCGACGTTCAAGAATCGCGCTCTTGCTAGGCTGCGGATTTTCTTGCGATTCACTTGGGAATCGCGCTATCGCTGCCGCTCGAGACCTCCTCGCGACCCATGCAACTCTCACGTTTCAGCATCCCGCCTGCTCGACCTGGCCGCTTGGGCCCGCCTTCCCGGCCCGCCTGTTAGGGTCTACCCGCCCAATCAACCCGTCTAGTTCTGCCATGTGTTTTCTGCTCCAAGCCCCCTTTTCGCGGATCCCGTGCTGCATTCTTCTCCCTTCCCCTTCCATCCGTCCGTTGTTATTCTACCTCCAGGGCTGCAAACATTGCACGTGGCAGATAAATAAGAAACATGTATATATGGTGATGATGATGATGCTGATGATGATGATGATGACGATGATGATGATAATGATGACGATGACGATGACGATGACGATTATGATGATGATGATGATGATGATGATGATGATGATGATGATGATGATGATGATGATGATGATGAATGGCACGCGAGCAGGTGTGAGCGAACAGTCACCAAATGAGTGTTGTTGCTGCTGCTGCTATCACTCCTGGAAAATATGAATTGTTGATCCCCCCTCCGGCGCACATTGATTTTTGTCAATTGAAGTGCCCCTCCCGGGGCTCGCATTCTGTCTGAGCAGGGCAACTCTTCATGCTCAAACTGGCCCCCTGGCCCCCGAGATACAACAAAAACAACAACAACAACAACAACAACAACAACAACAACAACAACAACAACAACGACAACGACAACAACAACAGCAGCAACAACAACAATAACAACAACAACAACAGCAGCAACGGCTCTCGCCTGATACTTCCTCAAACTGTATGTCAAAATCGCGCTTTCGCGCGGGACGAGGGCGGGCACGATCGAAGACGAAGAGGGCGGGTACCGAGGGTTTGGGATATACGTTTTGAGTGGCACGCGCGCAGGCAAGAGCGAGCAGTCATAAAATGGTTATCGTCGTTGTTGCTGCTGATGTTGGATTCTCAGTCCTGAAGCATGATGAGTGTTGATCCCCCCTCCGATGCCCATATCGTTTTCCAGTTGAAGTTCCCATCCAGAGGCTCCCATCTTGCTCTGCACAAGGAAAAGTCTGGGGCTTCGGATTGCGTCTGCGGCCGCCATTTAGCCACAACAACGGCTGCCGCCTGATACTTCCTCACAATGGATTCAAAATCGCGCTCTGGCGCAAGATTTCCTTACTTAACGCCCTCTCCGTGGGTGGGGGGCAGCTCAGGGAGGACGTATGGACCTGGAGTCGTCGATGCATCGCCGATTGATCGGCGACAGGCTCCCGATAGCAAATCCGAACGCTCCTGGGCAGGGCGGGCTATCGGGCCCCTATCGGCGTGAACAGGGGATTGCGAGTCGATGCGTTCCCCCTTCCCCCTTGAGCATATCCCCACCTGGCGTTGTCCCTGACCTCCTCCGCCCTTCCTCCCAATTATTCGGATGCTTTGCTGGGGCGACTACGTTCTCCAGCCTCCAGCGTGGCGAGGCGGCGAACCGAACATGAGAGGGATAAGAGGCGCGCGGAGAAGTGGAGGTGGGGGGTGATGGACCCTCCGCGGGGGACAAACGAGCGCGGGAACACCGAGGCCTTTTCACGTCCCGTCCCCCACAAGGTAAAAAGGTGAACTGGGCCCACCGGGCGTCCAGACCTTGTCCTCAGGGCCCCATGAACAGGAACTGTGGTAAACTAGCACATTGGCGCACCCGAAAGAATCGCAGCTGTGGGTCGACTTGTTCCCTGTACTTCATGATCTCCAGCTGGAAATGTTCAGAGGCCCGGCTGCAGTGCCATGGTCTGAGCTGCCCTGGGACGCAACACGCAACACGGAGCGTGCTGCCACAAAGCTCAACACGCAGATTGAAAACGTGTGTCTGCCGCGATGCATTCACCAAGTGGGCCGTCACATGGCGGGCTCCTGAAACCCTGGACCCACAAAAAACATCTTTGGGGGGACGCACATTTTACTTCCGCCGGCTTCCGCTAATTTTCCGCCGATTTCCACCGGCCGCTCTCGTTTTACCTCCGCCGCCTTCTGAAGGCCTCCCGCTGCCTTCCGCCGAGGATGACATGCTAACCCCATCGGTCCTCGAAGGAGAGGCCCTTTCTGGAACGCCTCATGTGCCCAGCCAAAACGCACCGCGTGGGATGGACGCTTAGACGACGGCACGTGTTGAATTTCAGCCCGTGCGCGTGTCGAGGCCTCCTACATGAGGTCCGAAACGGTGGGGTCGGAGGATGACGCCGCATCGCCGGTACATCGGCGATGCATCGGCGATGCATCGGCGATGCACCAGCGAAGGCATCGCCCGAATCGAGCCGCATCGCCGATGCGCGATCCTCCGACTCCATCTACCCCGACCCCATCTGGGAGGCCTAGAAGCACGCACGGCGCGTGTTGAATCTCAGCACGTGGGCAGCAGGGAAGCTACGAACGAACGAACCAACAGTGCGGACAACTGTCTGGGCCTCGTGAGACCAAACGGGCGCGGCCTCAGACCCCCGAGAGGCTGCAATGTGTGACGAGACATGCACACGGGGAGCGAAGCGAAGCGAAGCGAACGCTGGAGTCGTGCGCGCTCCTGGGGGAGCCCACCCGTGCCCCGTAGGGCATGGCGTCGAGGCCGTGACCTCAAAAATGTGATACGTAGGCGGGCTCACGTGACAACCGCCACTCAGCGTACCCAGCCGTTGATAACCACCGCAAGTGGTTCGTGCTGCTGTGTTTTGTCGTGGTTGGATCGCCGCCAGACTCTGCTCCTGCCCGGTGTCGGCGTCGCAGTGATGCCCGTCCAGATTGTGGAGACGCTTCTGAATGTCGTCATCCCACCATTTTGGTTGCCTTCCATGTTGCCGCCGTCCTCGTTGTCGATTGTTGAGATTCGGACTCCAATTAAGCACTCTCTGTGTCCAGCGTGGCGAAGGTTGAAGAGCCACCGTGTTCGCCCAGCGCCAAGCCTTCACTCGGCGTACGTGGAGTACATCAGGCATGCCATGTTTGAACATCGGTGGCTCTGCTCGCGCCGTACGTCATAATAGTGATAACGGTGCCCCTGTACAGTCGTAGTCGGTGCCGCAGGTGGATAGTGTTTGCTGGTGGGTTCATATCCGTGGCTGCTGAAGAATGCCCATGCTGCTTGAATCCGGTGGTTTACTTCGGTTGTAGGTGCGTCGTGGAAAGTAACGGCCTGGCCCAGGTAGGTGATGGTGCTTGTTCCTGGTAATATGTCGATGTCCACTCCTGCTACTTCAACTGTTCGGTCGCGGTGCCGAGGCTGGTTGGTCATGATTTTGGTCTTAGTCGGGTACAATTCCAATCCGTGCTGTTTGGCTGCGGTGATGAGATCGGAAAGCATTGCTTTTAGATTGGGCAGCGTTTGGCTTGTCAGCAACATGTCGTCTGCGAACCGAAGGTTCGTTCGTGTCGCCGCATCGGTGTGTCCCAGTTGGACGCCTTGGTGCCTCCTCTGCCAAACTGAACTCAGCGGTGCTACGACGTGTTCGACCAGTGCATTGAATAGTAAAGAATTCAACGGATCCCCCTGCTTTGTGCCGCGTCGGAGGTCGAACAGTTTACTAATGGTGTCGGTGCGGACCACGGCTGTTTGGTCTTTGAACATGCGTCGCAGAAGGTCTACGTACCCAGGCGGGACGTCTGGGTGAAGCAGAGCCTCAGGCTGTCGTGTTCGACTGTGTGAAAGGCCTCTTTATAGTCTATGGCTGCAACCCAAAGATTATGCTTCCATTCGGTTGTTCTTTTCACGCAGGATGTTGAAAGTAAAGAGGTGGTCGGGCGTGCCTCGTCCGGAGCGAAAACTCGCCTGGTCGTCGGGTTGCTGTGAGTCTAAGGTTTGCTGTAGCCTGTTGTACAATAGTCGGCCAAAGAGCTTGACAGCATCGGTATTGCGCAGATCGGGCGATAGTTCTGTGGAAGAGTTAAGTCGCCAGGCTTGGGGATCACAGTGATGACAGCTTTTCTCCAGCTGGCCGGCGTAGGGGCATCTGTCTGTATATAGTGTTGCACAGCTGCAGTAAGGGACGCTGGAGCTCCAGACTTGGAGCAGTTCAGCGCGAATTTTATGAGTGTCTGGTGCTTTGCCGCACTTGAGCTGCGAGATTGCTGTGGTGAGCTTCGTCGTCGTGAAATGTGGAATATGGGGTGGCTTGGCGTTTGCGGTTGGCGTGAGGTCATGGCTGCGGGAGAAGGTACACAACTGAGCGAAAATAACTGCAAATGAGTATGCTATCCCTTGTCGCGTTGTCTGCTTGGTGCCGTCGGCCCCCACCATGTCTGAAATTAGCGTACTCCTCCGCTGTGCGTTGATTAAGCGGACTGTTTGGGGGCCCTTGTACTGTTCCAACATACTGCTGATTCGCTCCCTCCGGTCAGTGCGCTTCTGTCGTCGAATGCTCTGCCGGATCTGTTACTGATTGCTCGTCGGGCAGTGCTGTCTGCAGTAGGCGTGTTCTGTCGATGCTTGAGCAGGTCCTCGATGATGTCGTGAAGTTGCTGGTGCGTGGTGTCGTGGTTGGTGTTTGCCGTGCCTGCTCGCGAAGGGCTGCAGGCGGCGATGGCTCTGTGGATTGTGGAGGTGCACAAGCTCTTCTCGATGATGCGGCTGAGCTTCTGCGGGTCTGTGGGAAGTGCTCCAGGTTGCAATTGGGAACCCAAGTGCCGCTGTACTCTCCAAAGCTACGCCTGCCCAGTGCCCGCTTCAAGCGTCGGCGCGCGATGTGGGATGTCCTGGACGGCGTGTAGTTCTACCAATCGGTTAAACTGGGAAACGAACATGAAGTACGACGTCTTTGCGATGCGAGCTGAGATCTGCGACGCTCGTGGCCTCCGCGTTGGTGCACAAAGGAAGTAGGCTCTACCTGTATGTAATCGTATTGTCGCGGGGTGTCTGCGGTCGTGGTGTAAGTGATCTGTCTGTATGGGGGGTATGGCGGAAGGAAGTGCTCACGATGGCGAGCCTCTCGGTCATGGCCCAGCGTCGCAACCACTGCCCAATGGAGTTCTCGTCGCCGTATCCGTGAAGACCACAAAGCAAGAAGAAACGGCATTGATGTTCGTCGTGGCGTCCTTCGGTGCTGGGTTCGGGCGCGGTTGCGCACCAACCTGGGCATTGAAGCCTGCTGCAAGAATGGTACGTACGTTTCGGATGCGGGCCTCTTTGAGCATAGCACCAATCCCGTCGTGCATCCGCGCCATCTGTGGATAATCATTGTGGCCAATTTGCGCTGATTGCCTGAAACTCATACATGTATCTATATAAATATATCTGACGGCTCCAGCGCTTGTATAAAAGAACTGCTACTCCATGGCAGCGCCTATCGTTTCCAGACCCTGCGAAAGTATGCCCTTCGACTGTAACCCAAAACTCTTGTGGCTGTGTCTTCCGGGTCTCGTCGATTATAATGGCATTCCAATGGTGACTTTGTACGTCTCATATAAACTCCTCGATGCGGTCGTCGGTTTCCAATGACCTCGCACTACCATGAATTATGGCGGGGCTGCTGGTGCCACTGGTGTCGCTGGTTGGTGCTGGTGGTGCTAGGGATGGTTGGCCAGAGATTGCAGGAAGGGGTCGCTGCGAAAGGCAGCCGGGGAAGTCGCCGTCGACGTTGGCGAATTCCGCTCGTCCGCCGCTGGGGCTGAAGCACTGCGGTAGAAATCGCGAGGACGCAACAGGAAGTCGCCCTCGACAGCACTGTACTTTCCCCGTCGTCACTTCGTCACTGGACGCTGGAACTTGATACCTAAATGGAAATGGAGGTGAAAAGTCGGATGTTAGAGGCTGGGGGTCGGAGTGCTGCGCTGGTGGATGCTGGAAATCGTTTGGTGGAGGTGGAGGTGGAAAGTCGGATGCTGGATGCTGGAGGTCGGAGTGTTGAGCTGGTGGGCGCTGGAGGTCGATAGGTGGCTGGGGGGGTGAAATGTTGAATGCAGGTGAGACCGACGACCAAACACGGACTATTAGCGCCCTGTGCCAACAACACCGCCAAATCCCTTACTTTTCTGGCTTGCGGCCGTGAACGATCCAAACGGCAGCAGAGCGGCGGCGGAACGCTGCCGGAGCACAGCCAGGCACTGAAGGGACGCGGGGAGGGAAGCCCGGAGGACGCAGGAGGGAGGCGGCACACTCAGACTGTAAAGACCGCCGCATGCGTGCCAAGGAGCAGTCAAACCCCACACAGGCCACCGGCGCCGACTCCACCCAGCATCACGGAAGCTGACCTGGCCTCGCGGGGCTCGAGGTCCTCCCCCGGCGCCCCCGCCGTCACGCGCCTCGAGCTCGAGCAACAGTCCGCCGCCCAGAGAGGCCCCGCCGCGAGGAGACGCCCCGTCCCCCAAAGAATAAGCGGGTACAGGGAGGCACAGATGGACAAACACAAATCCCAGGATCTCCCATATGAGTGTATACTGACTGGGTTCCCCTCTCCCCCTGCAAATTCCAGATACCCCACTCTTCCAACAAGAAACCACCTTCGTGTGCTTGAGCCGATGCTCCCCTCCTGACAAGCACTAGCGAGGGAGCCGCCAGCAGGCCTTGTAGCCGCGCTGGGCCAGGTAGAACGACAGCGGCGTCTTGCCCGACCTGTGGCACCGCCCGCTTGCTGCAGCCGTCGAGCTGCCACAGGGAGCGCCGAACAAGGAACGAGGGGGCTGCTCTCGCCACGGCGGGCGTCGGCCACGCGTGCGCTCCCCGACCCGGACGGGACGCCCGTTGTGAACAAGCTGCAGCTGCAGCGGCAAGACTTCGAGGTCCCCTCCCTTCCCTATCGCTCGTCGTTGTCCTCCTCCTCCTCCTCCTCCTCCTCCTCCTTCTCCTCCTCCTCCGCCTCCTCCCTCTCCTCCTCCTCCCCCTCCTCCTCCTCCTCCCCCTCCTCCTCCTCCTCCTCCTCCTCCTCCTCCTCCTCGTCCTCCTCCTCCTGCTCCTCCTGCTCCTCCTACTCCTGCCCCTGCTCCTCCTGCTCCTTATCCTCCTCCTTTCCTACCCATCCTCCCTCCCCAGCATTTCCCCCTCTGGCCACCAGGCGGTCCTTGTGTCAGCGTCTTGGCAGCCCTGGCCGAAGCCTGAGGGGTGCTGGCCGGCCGGCGCCCACTGCAGGCAGCGTGGCGCGGATATCCTGGAGGCTGCCGAGCCTTCCCCGGTGGTCCTCGCCCGACGCCTGCGCGCCTCACCTGCTCTGCCACCTCAAACTTTGGACGCCCGAAATGGGTACGGAAAGAATGGGTACAATGCCCAACAGCAGTTCCTGTTCATTATGAACAAGACTCGCTGTCGCTGTCGCCGCGGCCTGTGTCCATTTGAGACAGAAGGCCGCCTGCCCAACAGCGGCCGCTGTTGGTTTGGGACAACAGTTGTTGTTGGGCATTGTGCCCATTGTTTCCGTGCCCATTTCGGGTGTCCAAACAAACATCACGATGAGACACGGGACATGCATTCCAGGGGGGTCACCACTGTGTGGCATACCTCCCCCCCCTCTTGGCACCCCGCGCCGAGGGACGGCACGCGTCGTCGCGCCCGAGCCAACCTCCGACGCCTGAAGGCTCGATGAGTGGAGGCGCATTCGAGCCCACGTCCGGCTGTTGCGCGACGGCGCATCCCCTCTGCCTAGCCGTGCCCACGGCTCGGGGTACAGTCCGACCCTGCCCCTCACCCGGCGATGCTGCCACTTCCGCCTGTCCACGCGCAACGCATGCGCTACTGCTCGTCGTTGTCCTCCTCCTCCTCCTCCTCCTCCTCCTCCTCCTCCGCCTCCTCCCTCTCCTCCTCCTCCCCCTCCTCCTCCTCCTCCTCCTCCTCCTTGTCCTCCTCCTCCTGCTCCTCCTGCTCTACTGCACGTGTGATTCCGCCCGACCCTCCACGGTCCGAGACCCATCCCAGAGACAAGGTGTGCTGCTGCCAGCGGCTCCCACATGTAAGTCAGCTCCCGGGGGCAGGCCGAGCAGCGAACGTGCTGACAACGAGCCCGCTGGCGTGTCAAGCCCCCGAAGCGAAGCAACGAGGCACGAAGGCGATCTGGCGGCCAGCCTGCAAGTCGGCCCGTGGATACTCCGTGACGCAGCTGACTACGCTGCTGGGTCTGGGTCATTTGCGCCCGAGCCCGTGGGCCGTAGCGCTATCAAACATTCCCATTGCCCGAACAGCTTCGAAGGAGTAAGGGAGGAGCCCGTGCAACAACGTCGGCTGCCACGCCACCGAACCAGCGGCTGCCTGCATAAAACTAATCATGTTTGCAATCGTTGGGTCTTGGCGTGGTGGGCCATTACAAACTGGCGCGCAAACGAATAGCTGCCAAGGGCGACCATAACTGATAGCAATCACGGTGGAACCACTCCTTGGCACTCCGAGATCCAAGCCCCATGTCATTCGTCTTCTGCGAGTCGCGCAAGGTCGCGGCAAATCCGCAGCCCCCCTGAGCGTCATCATCACCGACCGTATTTGGCAAAGGCGCAATCTTTCTGTGCCAGTTTTCGATCGGCTAAACGTAAGATTTGGACGCCCGAAATGGGTACGGAAAGGATGGGTACGATGCCCAACAGCAGTTCCTGTTCATTTTGAACAGGACTCGCTGTCCGCGCCGCCGCGGCCTGTGTCCATTCGAGACAGAAGGCCGCCTGCCCAACAGCGGCCGCTGTTGGTTTGGGACAACATTTGTTGTTGGGCATCGTACCCATTATTTCCGTACCCATTTCGGGCGTCCAAGTAAGAGTGACCCTGGGTAAGAGTGACCCTTGGTGCGCGGCTGAGCGGGGGACGCGGGGACGCGCGAAGCTGGGCGCGCAGGCAGGCCGCTGCTGCCGCTCGCGCGCTCAGCCATCGCGGGAGCTCTCTTGGGGCCCGCACCGAAGGGCCACTCCGGCGAAAGGCCCCTCTCCTGCGTGCAGCCGATACTCCAGATCTCGCAATCAAAGGGAGGGGGGTCTCCTTTCGGGGGGGAGGGGGGTCTCTTCCAGGCTATCTGGGAGGGCCTGGGGGGTCAGGGGACGATGTTTTGGAGGGTTCTCCCACGGGGGAGGAGGGAGGAGGAGAGGAGGAGGAGGAGGAGAGAGGAGGAGGAGGAGGAGGAGGAGAGGAGGAGGAGGAGGAGGAGGAGAGGAGGAGGAGAGGAGGAGGCGGAGGAGGAGGAGGAGGAGGAGGAGGATGAGGAGGAGGAGGACCCCCTCCCTTTTATATTACGAAATCTGGAGTATACTCGAGCCAGCTCGAGCCACGAGGGCCCGGCGGCCCGACCGCCCGGCAACAGAAAAAATCGCCGGGCGCGAAGACGGGGGCAAGGGGCCCCGCAGGGCCCCGCGGGCCGAGCGCTGGGGGGGAGAGTGCGAGGCGGGGAGCTGTCCAATATGGGCGCCGCCGGGGAAGCGACGCCCCGGTGTCCCAGCGGGCGGTGGAAGTGGACACTCCAGATTTCGTAGTACAAGGGAGGGGGTCTGGACCCTCCAAGGCAAGCCATTTCAGACCTCCCCCGCGGGAGAACCCTCCAAAACCTCGCTCCCAGACCCCCCAGGCCCTCCCAGATAGCCTGGAAGAGACCCCCCCCCCCCGAAAGGAGACCCCCCTCCCTTTTATTACGAAATCTGGAGTATGTGTCAGCCCCCCGGGGGGCCCGAACACGTCCATATCCACCGCCTGCCGAGGTCCCCGAAAATTGGTCCTCCAGGCGGTGGTCATGTATAAATCCCTGCCTCGGAGGGAAAGGGGCCAGGCCCCCCCTCCCAGCACGATCGTTAGCGCCACCTGTGGGAGGGGGGGGGATGAAGCCCTGGTAACGAGCGTTACGTCGGGGAGGGGGAAAAACGCGCACCAGACCCTTCAGACCCGAAGTCACAAAAACAACAGCATGAAACATCACGCTGGGAGCCCCAGACCCCATCTGTCTGCGCCACTTTTCAAGCCAGATCGATCCGTGAGGGCCCCTGGGCTCGAAATGGGGCGAAAACGCACGACTCGGAGAAAAAGAAATGCCAGGATCTAGTCAGAGAGAATCGGCGACTCCAAAGGGTGCGGTTTGCGCAAAGGGTGTGGTTTGCAATCGGCACCCCGGGGGGCACCATGGGGGGCGGGCGGGTGCCTCGATAATTGGAGTTCTCCGCCGCGCCCCGAGGAGGCCCGACGAGGACGGTGTCGTGCCCTCCAGGCCCCCACGGTGCCGATCGCAAGCCACACCCTGGCGTAACCGCACCCTTTGCAGTCGCCGAGAGAAGCCAGAGGCGTGCCAAGACCTTCCGTGGTGGTATCCGCCACGGTGCGAGGAGGTCCGGGGAGGGGGCCCGGGATCGAAGGGGGCCCGACGCCTGGACGGGCCCAGGAGCAGCAGGTGCGCCTCGTGCCACCGCTTCGGGTTGACGCCGTCGTCCTCCTGCCTGGCTTCGGGCGGCGCGCGCGGGCCCAGACTTGTGTTGCCCCCATCGTACTTCAGGACCACATCCCAGAAATTCGCCGGCCCCACGGGCCAGAGGCGTGCTAAGATCTCCGGCAACTACTTCACAATGTTTCTAGTTCGCGCGCGCGGGGCGGCCCCCCCGGACGAAAAGTACCCTGGCTGATCCCCGGCCGGGTCCCGGGCGATCCCCAGGGGGAAGGCTATTTTTCGCCACCCCTCACGAGGATCGTGGCCTCCGAGGGGGGGGGGCTGCAATCGACTACCCCCCCTCCCGCCCCAAGGGGCCCCCAAGAGCCCTCAAGAGGCCCCAGGGGAGCCCAATACGCCGCCAAGGAGCCCCAAGACGCTCCCAAGAAGCCCCCGAGAAGCCCCCAAGACGGCCCCAAGAGGCCCCAAATAGCGCTCCAGGGCCGGCGGAATGAGCGAAGCGATTAATAATTTCGAGCACCCGGAAAAGTGTGGAAAGAGTGTCGAAACAATGTCGAAACAGCGTCGGACGAGTGTTTCCCAGGGCCCGACACGTGAAAATCCTAAAATTTCGGTATGTTTTTCTGGTGCTCGAAATTCTTTGAACCCTACCCCTACCCCCCACGATTTCTGAGGGGGGGGGGGTCACTTCGCTCGGGAGCTCCCGAACGAAGTGAACCCCACCCTCCCCCTCAGAAATCGTGGGGGGTAGGGGTAGGGCTCGCACGTGGCCCCCTACGACGATGCCACTTCTTCAACAGCGGTGTGTGCTTTCGCTACGTCGCAACATCCACATGTGTCGATGCTGCCCCCGGTTGGCTCACCGCGCGTGCCGTTCGCGTCGCGGGCCAGGCGACAAGAGACCGCAGAGCCGATCCACGACGCCATGGCAATCGCCTCCGGGAACCGCGATCGAGCCCCAGGGCCGTCAGGAAGGGATCCGGGCCGAAACGTGGAAGGAGTCGGTGCCTCTGGGGCGAACGCACATGCTCGCCATCGCTCGGACCTCCGTTCCCCGCGCATGTCTCGGCTTCGCGGGTCTGTGCTGTCGCACGAGGACCCAGGATGCTCCTCGAGGGTCCTCGCCCAGGAACGATGCACACCTCCGAACGATGTCGGACGTGGACGGCTAGGGGACAGGGCAGGTCCAGCAAGGCCGATCGGGCCGCTGCCGGGCTCTGCCCTCGAGGGTCGAGGAGGGGGGGAGGTCCTCGAGCGCCTGTCGGCATTGGGGACGCCAGGTCCCGAGGGAAACGGGTCCTGGGCCCTGGCGCCTTCCCCCCGGACGAGTTGTGCCTCCTGAGGTCCTTTTCTGACGAGTCCCGGGGCCCGTGCAGGGCCCCGAGGGCCCGAGGACGGCGAAGAGACCTCGGGGCCCATCTCCCTCAGGGCCCGCCTTCCCCCGTGGCGAGGGGAGGTTCTCGAGCGCTCTCTGGACAAGCGAGGCTCCACTGCTCGCAGAGTGACTACTCGCAGACGGTCTGGACCCGCTGCGAGGGATCTGTGATACAGCCGAACATGCGATTCAGAAAACGATCGGGTTAGAAACCTGGGCCAGCTTCCCAGAAGTTTATGAAAACAAGCCTGGGCCAATTCCTGTTGTTGAAGCTGGAGGGGCGAACGTGCTCAAGAAACTGGGCCAGCTCTCCGGCGAGGTGGTCGAGAAACGCTGGCCTAGCTTTTCGGGAGGAGGCTTCTTTATCAGATGCTCGACTGTACACTACATCGAAGAAAACATGTGCTCTGGCGACTCTTACGAGCAGGCACTCTGCGAGTAGTGTAACGCTCTCGGTGCCTCTCGGAAGGGAGATTTGGACGCCCGAAATGGGTATGGAAAAAATTGGCACAATGCCCAACAGCAAATGTTGTCCCAAACCAACAGCGGCCGCTGTTGGGCAGGCGGCCTCCTGTCTCAAACGCACACAGGCCGCGGCGACACCGACGGCGAGTCCTGCTCAAGACGAGCAGGAGCTGCTGTTGGGCATCGTACCCAGTCTTTCCGTACCCCCTTCGTTCGTGCCGACGGGGATCGGCTAGGCGTGAGAGTGACCCCGAGCAAGAGTGACCTTTTGGTGCGCAGCTTTTGGGGGCGCGCGGGAGCCGCACCCAAGGGCGCGGGCCGCCTTGTGTATCGCATCGCGCCCGGCGATCGGGGGGCAGCCCCCCATGAGCCCGCACCAGAGGCCCCTCCGGCGAGAGGCCACTCTCGAGGCCCAGGCGAGCCCGGGGAGGCCTTGTATCGAGCGCTCTGTGGCGGCCCGTGCCGGGCCTCCGCGGGGGGGGGGGGGGGGGGGGGGGGGGGGGGGGGGGCGCCCGCCCGGGGGCCCCCCCGCGGGAGGGTATCCGGCGGTCGGGGCTCCCGGGGCGAGGCGGGCGGCGGGCACGGCGTCGGGGCGGGGCAGCAGCTCCGCCTATGGATGGGCCTGTTTTCCACCAGCACCACCAGAAAGTTGGAGGAGGGGGGGGGGAGGAGGAGGGGGAGGGGGGAGGAGGAGGAGGAGGAGGAGCAGGAGGAGAAGGAGGGGAGGGGAGGAGGAGGAGGAGGAAGGAGGAGGTTGAGGAGGAGGGAGGAGGAGGAGGAGGAGAGGAGGAGGGAGGAGGAGGAGGAGAGGAGGAGGAGGGAGGGAGGAGGAGGAGGAGGAGGAGGAGGGAGGAGGAGGAGGGGGGAGGAGGAGGAGGGAGGAGGAGGAGGAGGAGGAGGAGGAGGAGGAGGAGAGGAGGGGGAGGAGGGAGGAGGGAGAGGGAGGAGGAGGAGGGAGGAGGAGGAGGGGAGGGAGGAGGGAGGAGGGAGGAGGGAGGAGGGAGAGGGGAGGAGGAGGAGGAGGAGGAGGAGGAGGAGAGGAGGAGGCGGAGGAGGAGGAGGAGGGAGGAGGAGGAGGAGGAGGAGGAGGAGGAGGAGGAGGAGGAGGAGAGGAGGGAGGAGGAGGAGGAGGGAGGAGGAGGAGGAGGAGGAGGATGGAGGAGGGAGGAGGAGGAGGAGGAGGATGGAGGAGGGAGGAGGAGAAGGAGGAGGGAGGAGGAGGAGGAGGAGGAGGAGGAGGAGGAGGAGGAGGAGGAGGAGGAGGAGGAGGAGGATGGAGGAGGAGGAGGAGGAGGAGCCCCTCCCCCTCCAGCTTATGGTGGTGGTGGCGGAAAACAGGCCCATCACCTATAGCTCCTCCTCGCTCCTGATGTTTGCCGCAATGTTACGCTCTTCCGCAGCGTCTGAGCTCGGGGTGCGAGGACGTCGACGACCCAGGCCCCCCCACCAGCTTTCGGCCTCACGTCACGTGGGCCCCTGCCTGGCCCTGGGGGCCGTCGAGAGGCTCGGCGGCGAGCGGGGGGGGGGAAGTTGGAAGGAGAAGGCCTTCTCAGAAGGCGGCGGGGCTTCTCAGAAGCCCTCGCGCGTTCTGAGAAATGTCCCGTGTCTTGAGGGGAAGCGGAAAACATGATGGACCCACGAACCCGGAAAGGGATATAGACATGTGCAGCATGGTCACGTTTTCACGATATCCAACTGGGCGACACCTCACGAAACATCCCACGAGACACCCCGCGAAACATCCTAGGAGACACCTCACGAAACAACCCACGAGACACCTCACGAAACATTCCACGAGACACCCCGTGAAACATTCCACGAGACACCCCACGAACAGGCAACCACTCAACCAGACACCCCACGAAACATTCCACGGGGGTGCGACTGGGTGTGGTCGTGCTGGGGTGTGGTCGTGCTGGGGGGTGGTCGTGCTGGGGGGTGGTCGTGCTGGGGGGTGGTCGTGCTGGGGCGTGGTCGTGCTGGGGCGTGGTCGTGCTGGGGCGTGGTCGTGCTGGGGTGTGGTCGTGCTGTGGTGGTCGTGTGGGGTGTGGTCGTGCTGGGGTGTGGTCTTGCTGGGGTAGGGTCGTGCTGGGGTCGGGTCGCTGGGGTGTGGTCGTGCTGGGGTGTGGTCGTTCTGGGGTGTGGTCGTGCTGGGGTGTGGTCGTGCTGGGGTGGGGTCGTGATGGGTCGGGGTCGTGCTGGAGTGTGGTCGTGCTGGGGTGTGGTCGTGTTGGGGTGTGGTCGTGCTGGGGCGTGGTCGTGCTGGGGTGGGGTCGTGCTGGAGTGGGGTCGTGCTGGGGTGTGGTCGTGCTGGGGTGGTCCGAACCCTGTGACTTATCGATCGGGTCGTGCTGGGGTGTGGTCGTGCTGGTGCTGGGGTGTGGTCGTGCTCGGGTGTGATCGTGCTGGGGTGTGGTCGTGCTGGGGTGTGGTCGTGCTGGGGTGTGGTCGTGCAGGCAACCACTCAACCAAGGCGGTGTGCTCGTGCTGGGGAGTGGTCGTGCTGGGGGGTGGGCGTGCTGGGGGGTGGTCGTGCTGCGGTGTGGTCGTGCTGGGGGGGTGGTCGTGCTGGGGTGGGGTCGTGCTGGGGCGTGGTGGTGCTGGGGCGTGGTCGTGCTGGGGCGTGGTCGTGCTGGGGTGTGGTCGTGCTGTGGTGAGGTCGTGCTGGGGTGTGGTCGTGCTGGGGTGTGGTCTTGCTGCGGTGGGGTCCTGCTGGGATGTGGTCGTGCTGGGGTGTGGTCCTGCTGGGGTGTGGTCGTGCTGGGGTGGGGTCGTGCTTGGGTGGGGTCGGGCTGGGGTGTGGTCGTTCTGGGGTGTGGTCGTGCTGGGGTGTGGTCGGGCTGGGGTGGGGTCGTGCT
>CAUYUJ010017157.1:70000-87500 GCA_963575745.1 Prorocentrum cordatum | reverse complement strand
CCGCCCGTTCTCGCCCAGGTACACGTCGTTCATTTCTAATCGCGCTCATTTCTAGTTGTGCTCGTTTCTAATTGTTCCTGGCCCCCTAGTGGCGAGGAAGAGGCCCAGTAGAGAACAATTAGAAATGAAAGGAACTTGCCCCCCCCCCCCCCCCAAAAAAAAAAAAAAAAAAAAAACTTTCGAAGAATTGTTCACTGCGTGGAGCTCCCCATATGTGCATCTATTCGCATGGACCTGTCCGCCTTGAATGTCTAGGCGCAAGAGCTTTCGAATATAAACGAGCTTCAATTGTGACGGTCTGGTCATGATTCTAACTGAGAATGAATTGAAATATGAATGAGCCCCAGTAGTACGAGCGCGTCTCTGCGCATGAGCCTGGGTCCTCCTGGGGCCTCCTGGGGCCTCCTGAAACCTACTGGGGCTTCCTGGAGCCTCCAGGAGCCTCTTGGGGCCTCCTGGGGCCTCCTGGGACCTCCTAGGGAGGATTCGTACCCAGGAGAGGCCCAATCTATAGCAACAGACGTACATAAAACATTGCGGATTGGAGCCGCAGGAGAAGGGGGCAATCTATAAGAACACACGTAAAACACCAAGGACTCGTGCCCCAGAAGAGGCCCTATAGGAACAGAAGTACATAGGAGAAGGACAATCTATAGAAACATACGCATAACATCAAGGTTTCGTGCTCCAGGTGAGGCCCAATCTATAGGAGCATATGTAAAACACATGGGATTGGAGCCACTCCTGTTGCCTTCTGAGGCCTCCTGCTCCTGGGGCCTCTCGGGGCCTCCTGTTGCCTTCCGAGGCCTCCTGGCGCTTCCTCTGGCCTCCCGGGGCCTCCTGTGGCTTCCTGAGGCCTCCCGGAGCTTCCTGGGGCCTCTTAGAGCCTCTTGGGACATCCTGTGGCCTCTTGAGCCGGTCTGTGGCCTCCTGATGCCTCCTGGGACCTCATGTGGTCTCCTGGGGCCTCCTGGAGCTTGTTGAAGCCTCCTGTGGCATCCGCAGCCTCAGCCTGCATCAGCCTCAGCCTCAGCCTCAGCCTGCCTCAGCATCAGCCTGCCTCAGCCTCAGCCTCAGCCTGCCTCAGCCTCAGCCTCAACCTGCTTCAGCCTCAGCATCAATCTGCCTTCAGCCTCGGCCTCAGCCTCCGCCTGCCTCAGCCTCAGCCTGCATGAGCCTCAGCCTCAGCCTCAGCCTGCCTCAGCATCAGCCTGCCTCAGCCTCAGCCTCAGCCTGCCTCAGCCTCAGCCTCAGCCTGCTTCAGCCTCAGCCTCAGTCTGCCTTCAGCCTCGGCCTCAGCCTCAGCCTGCCTCAGCCTCAGCCTGCCTCAGCCTCAGCCTCAGCCTCAGCCTCAGCCTCAGCCTGCCTCAGCCTCAGCCTCAGCCTGCCTCAGCCTCAGCCTCAGCCTGCTTCAGCCTCAGCCTCAGCCTCAGCCTCAGCCTCAGCCTGCCTCAGCCTCAGCCTCAGCCTCAGCCTCAGCCTCAGCCTCAGCCTCAGCCTCAGCCTGCCTCAGCCTCAGCCTCAGCCTCAGCCTCAGCCTGCCTCAGCTCAGCCTCAGCCTCAGCCTCAGCCTCAGCCTCAGCCTCAGCCTCAGCCTGCCTCAGCCTCAGCCTCAGCCTGCTTCAGCCTCAGCCTCAGTCTGCCTTCAGCCTCGGCCTCATCCTCAGCGTGCCTCAGCCTCAGCCTGCATCAGCCTCAGCCTCAGCCTCAGCCTGCCTCAGCCTCAGCCTGCCTCAGCCTCAGCCTCAGCCTGCCTCAGCCTCAGCCTCAGCCTGCTTCAGCCTCAGCCTCAGTCTGCCGTCAGCCACGAAGTGGCCTACAGTTGGCTCCGGGCATTCAAAATGTGGCCCAGGAGTGGAATTCTGGGAACTCGAAGACCACGAAGTGGCCTACAGTTGGCTCCGTGCATTCAGAATGTGGCCCGGGAATGGAGTTCTGGGACCTCGAAGACCACGAAGTGTGTAACTGTTGGCTAAAAAAACTCCCCGGCACTCCCCCGGATCGCGCCCAGATCTTTTGACCCTACTAGAAACCTATCAGTCTTCGCTGTTAAGTAAAAACATGCAAACCGCTTGAGACATCCCCACAAAACGGCCGCGAACGGGACCGTGAGATAACCCCTGGCGCCTCCCGTTAGAGGGGTGAAAATGAGCACCTCGCTCGAGACATCCTCCAAATCTGTTCCGAAAGCGAAGGATGCTGAGACAGAAAACAGGCAAACCGCCTGAGACATCCCCACAAAACGGCCGCGAACGGGACCGTGAGATAACCCCTCGGCGGCCTCCCTTAGGGGGGTGAAAATGAGCGCCTCGCTCGAGACATCCTCCAAATCTGCTCCGAAAACGAAGGATGCTGGGACAGAAAACATGCAAACCGCTTGAGACGTCCACACAAAACGGCCGCGAACGGGACCGTGAGATAACCACTGGCAGCTCCCCTCAGGGGAAGCTGAAACCAGCGCACGCCGCACCTGCAACATCCTCACAATCTGCTCCGAAAACGCAGGATGTTGGGACAGAAAACATGCAAACCGCTTGAGGCATCCCCACAAAACGGCCGCGAACGGAGCGTGCGTGAGTCTCAGCATAAGTAAGTCTGAATAGGAGTAGGTATGTGTGTGAGTAGGTATGAGTATGAAGAATGTTGTGTGTGAGTAAGCCTGGGTATGAGTAAGTCTGAGTGTGAGTGTGAGTCAGTCTGTGTATGAGTAAGTCTGGGTATGAAGAGGAGAGGGGAGGAGAAGGAGAAGGAGAAGGAGAAGGAGGAGTAGGAGGCGCCCAAGTAACAATTATTCACTGCGTGGAGCTCCCCATATGTGCATCTATTCGCATGGACCTGTCCGCCGTGAATGTCTAGGCGCAAGAGCTTTCGAAGATACACGGGCTTCAGTTGTGACAGCCTGGACATAAATCTAACTGCGAATGAATTGGAGTGTGAATGAGCCTCAGTAGTACGAGCGCGTCGTTGTGCATGAGCCTGGGGCCTCCTGAGGCCTCCTGAAACCTACTGGGGCTTCCTGGAGTCTCCAGGAGCCTCTTGGGGCCTCCTGGGACCTCCTAGGGAGGTTTCGTGCCCCAGGAGAGGCGCAATATATAGCAATAGACGTACATAAAACATTGCGGATTAGAGCCCCTGCTTTAAATTACAAGGCAGCCCGTGCAGCACGAGCCGATCCTGCCGCCAGGGAGGCGAGAGCCGCAAAATGCGGCAAGGAGGCTCCGCAAACA
Source organism: Prorocentrum cordatum (assembly GCA_963575745.1). Lineage (NCBI taxonomy): Eukaryota > Dinophyceae > Prorocentrales > Prorocentraceae > Prorocentrum > Prorocentrum cordatum. The sequence goes on along the minus strand of CAUYUJ010017157.1, from coordinate 84,273 downwards.
GCGGCCTCCAAGAAGCAGCGCGCTCGCCGCGCCGCGTGGGTGTGCGCCGTCAGGTGAGGCAGCCACGCGAGCCACCATCCACCCCGTGCCGAGCCTGAAAAAGCTCAGACCACCGAAGGCACTCCCCACCTCATTCACTCAGGCGCTTGCCCGTCTTCGGGTCCAAGCCTGCCCTGATATTGGCGACCTTCAGGTTGCGCAGGCGCAGCGCGTTGCCTGAGGCTGCGACGCACGTCTTGCCGAGCGTCCTGTGCTTGCCGTTGATCTCCTTTGCGTAAGCTTTGCAACGCGTGCAGATCCTGAATCCGTGGATGCTGAGCAGCGCGTGGCCCGCTCCTTCAGCATCCTGGGTGCCGGATCCCCCAGGCTCGTCCACCTGCATGGCGTCCTGGGCGTCCTCGGGGCCTGCGCCCACCTGGCCGTCGGCGGGGTCCGCCGCCGCCGCGCTCTGAGCCTCGCGCGCAGCACGGGCGGCGGCCACCGCACGCATGAGGGCAGCACCAGGCGAAGGGTCCTGGCCGCTGCTGCTGCTGCTGCTGCCCCAGCCGCCGCCGCCTCGGGACGTCGCAACGCCCGCGTGCCCGCAGCAGGTGGCTCGCGAGCGGCGCCGAAGGGGCTCGGCGCAGCCTGCTGGAGCTCGGGCTCGGAGACCGCCGCGATCTCGTCGTCCTGTGCGCTCTGAGCCTCCTGCTCGAGCCTGCGCGCCGCCGCCAGCGCCACCGCCACAGCACCTGCAGAAGCCAAAGCCGACGCAGCAGGCTTACGCCTCGCGCCGCTTGCCACGGGCGCAAACGGCTTGCCCACACACGGGTCCTTGAGCAGCCGCTTGATGCTGAGGTCGGTGTACGCCGTCTTGAGGCAGGCCCTGCAATGAACTCCGCCGCCAGCCACCTTGATCACGCCGTGCCTGGTGATGCTGAGAGGCGGCCCCTTGTGAATCGGCTTGCAGTTCGGGTTGATGTCCAGCTTCAGGTCAGCTGCCTCACACCCCGCTCGCGCAACCCAGTGCACGACTCCGTCGAGAGTGGGCGACCGTCGCTGCCAGGCTTCGCGAAGCTCAAGCGGCGCCCTCACTGCGGCTGCAACTACCTTCGCAGCACGGTCGGCCTCCCAGTTACCACGCCTGTCGCGGGCAGTGATGTCCCCGTTCTGGACCATGGCCGCCGTGGCGTGCGCCTTCACCTTCTGAATCGTGAGCCCCTGGGGCCCAATGCCACCGAAGTCGTCCAGTGCCGCCCAGACGCGCCTCCAAATACACCCCCAGGCAGAGGTCGCCTTGGTGGTGCTGGCTTCGCCCCTCGCCGTCAGGCCTTTGGTAACGCACGAGGCGTCGAAGGCCGCTGTGATCGGAGGCAGGCTGTGGCGGAGAAGCACCAGGCACCCCAGGAGCTCGGCCCCGTCTATGGACTGCAAAGGCCCAGGTAAGGGCGTGCCCAATGCCTTGACGGTCGACTCGGGCCCAGGATCCCAGTCGTCGCCGCCGTCGGGCAGCTGCACCATGCCGCATGCCCCAACCGCCAGCGAAGTCCCAGCATCGTAGACCGCGCCGTCAGAGTAGACCGTGGTGTTGGACAACGGGAACCCGTCGCCGCCCTTGAGCCACTGCACGTGCGCGAAGAGGTCGTCGCCTGGTGGGCGCCACGTGTGAAGAGGCTCGGGCAGGACCAGCCTCTCCAGGAGCGCGGTGATGGTCACGCTGGTGCTGAAGGGAACGAGTTTGCTGATCTCGGCTGGTAGCGCCAGGCTCGGCCAGCTGTCCTGGCAGGCGGTGTGCCTGTGCCAGAGGGTGCCAGGCTGCCCAGGATGCAGCTGGCAACACGGCGTGTGTGAGATCCGCGGGGCACCGTGGCACCGCCTGCTGTTTGGCCACTGGCCGAGGACGAAGACCGAGCGCGCGTACCCTCGCTGGCTGCTGTTGAGAGGCTCCCAGCCCTTAGCCAGGCTGGAGCTCCCTACACCCTTGGCAAACCAACGCCGCAACTGCGAGACGAAGATGCCACTACGAACATCATCGTGAGTGCCGTCTGCCAGGAGCTTCATCTGCCACGACCTCACATCCAGCGTGATACACTGCCTGGCGTACCATGGGGAGACCCCCAGCAGGTTGATGATCGTACCGTTCGGCCTGACAATGCAGTCCAGCGCCTTGGGGTCGTAGCCGATCCTCCTCAGTGACATGACCACCGCACCAAGCGGCCCACGCACATCTGCCCAGCATGTGGCCGATCTCGCTGCCCACTCGAAGGCGGGCCTGAGCTGCGCGAGCGGCACCCACTTCTCCCACACGGCGCGCGCCAACGTGAAGCAGGGCGCCAGCGTCGCCGCGAAGAGAGGGTCGATGGTGGGAAAGCCCCCTACCAGCAAGCACGCCGTGAGCGACTTCCCGTGTGGATTCGGCTCGATGGCATGCCGCACTATGCTGCGCGCCTGCTGCAACTCCGTGTTGTTGAGCCCAGTACAGTTGATGCCATAGAAAAGGCTGGGAGCCAATCCTGTCGAGACGATCTTAGCCGCTGTGGCCCTGCCTCGACGTAGTCCCAGCAGCCGTCGGATACGAGGAAGGCGGAGTCGATTCTGAGCGATGCGGTGCCGCCTGACGACGCTGGACCGCCTGCCGCCCTCCGTGTAGTCAATGCCGAGGTTGCGCACTTCCCTGACTCCGATCGCACCCGTGGTCGAGCCCAGATGCTTCTGGAGAGTGGCCCTCAGGCCTCTGCTGCTGGCCAGGACGCGCGACTTCTTGACGGCAATGGACAGGTGAACCTTCGCCAGCCCCTTCACCACCGCCTTTGCAGCCATGGTGAGGTCCTTGGCTGCTCGCTTCAACCCCCCCCCCCTCCCCCCCCCCAGCGCTGCAGCACCACGTCGTCGACCACGACAGCAGGGACCACCGTGGGGCAGGCGGTCTTCATCTCGTCGGGCGGCGAAAGGAGCATGACCTTCATGAATGTAGTGGCGAAGGCATCTCCAGCCAACACCGTCTGCGCAACCAATAGCTCGTCAGAGCAGCACGTCTCCAGGCTGATGACCCTGGGGAGACGGTAGAGAGAAATCTGCAGCTTGGCCAGCCACAGCGGGAATTTGTGCTGCACACACGCCTGCAGCAGGTTGCCGTGCAGGATCTGCTCGAAGGCCTTCCACAAGTCCATCATGATCGACGCCGAGGCCCAGTCCTGACCCCTGTTCAGCTCGCCCACCATCTGGACCCATTCTGCTCGAGCCTGCTGCTGCCACACAGCCCTGTCGCAGCTCTTGCCCGAGCTGGCCCACCAGTAGTCCCTGTCGTGCGACGCCTCCCAAGCCTTCGCGATGCCCCTGCGGAGCCTGCCGTGGATGCGGACCACCGCGCCCAGCAGCGCGATTGGGCGGAGGCCCCCGTCCGACTTGGGGATGAAGGCCAGCTTGGTGATGAAAGAGGGCCAGTCGCACTGCAGCTCGATGGCGACCAGCAAGTCGATGAGCGCCTCGATCCCAGCGTCGTCGAGCACGCCCAGCTCGTGCGGACGCAGCGCGTCGAAAGACGAGCCGCTGGAGTCCCTGAAGGCGGCGATGACCGCCCTGATCTCGCTCACCGACGGTCGGGCAGGGCGCTCACCAAGATCATCTGGCCACTCGAGCGGCTCCACTGCGAGCTCGCCCCCCAGCAGCGTGGGGGCCCCTACTCCCCAATATCCTGACCACTCCTTCACCAGGGCTTGGACCGTCTGAGAGAGCGTTCGAGGCTCGCTCCCTGGGGCACCAGAGAGTCTCGCTTGCCAGCCCTGCTGAGGTTTGGTCCAGGAGTGGAGGGCCCCCGTACCTCTAGCATGGTTCTCGGCGACCCAGCCTGCGAAGCCAGCCTTCGCCTTGTCTGCGTCCCGCTGCACCAGCTTGTCTGCCATGGTGGCGGCGATGAAGCTCGCAACCTGCAGCTGGGGCAGATCCATGGACTGCGCCGCCTGCGCGAAGCCCAGCAAGGTGATGTGAGCCTGCGCAGTCTCCTGCCTGGAGTCGGTCTGAAAATCGGGCTGAGCGCCGCACAAACGATCGAGCGACTTCAGCGCCGTAAACCTCTTCAGCTCGAAGTTGGTCTGAGCAGCGTCCTTGAGCGCGATGGCTACGCTCTTGCACCAGGAAGTGGCGACGGCCACCCTCGGCAGCCCGGGCGCCGTCGGCTTCAGCACCTTGACAACTGCCAGCCAAGGGCGCCGCTCACGTCCAGCAAATTCGTGATACGCGTGCTTGGGGCCGATGGCGTCCAGCAAGTACCGCTCGCTCAGCGCTGTGGATGAAGATCTGCCACATGCCGCCCAGCGAAGAGGTAGCCGCCATGCGGCCGCGCGCCTCCGCCCACCTCTGGGAGTGGTCCTCGGTGCAGCACGCCTTGGGTAGAGGGTACGGGAGCTTCCTGGGAACCTTCATGACCTGCATGTACCTGTTGACCGAGCTGGCGTTGAACCTGAGCTCGACAGGGAGGTGGGGAGAGATATCCCACCCAAGCTTGATCTCCGCATGTGCTTCCGAGATCACGTGAGAGATGACGAAATAGTCAATCACCTTGCCCGACGGCCGAATGGCGCCGTCCGCTGGCGAGACCACTCTGCCTCCGACGCGCTCGAGGAAGCCAGAGCACTGCAACTCGTGGGGCTCCATGTTGAAGTCTCCCGCGATCACGAAGGGTTTGCCGATGGCGCGAATCGCCATCGCGATGCCGTCCAGAATGCCGAGGTTTTAGGCCGAGAGGCCTTCGCCAACCTTCAAGTAGACGTTGATCCCAGCCAGTCCCCCAGGGAAGGGGCCTGCCACATGCGCGACTGCCGCGCGACCTGGCGTGAGCACCGTCGGCTGCCCAGCCTCGAACTCGCCAAGGCCCGAGGACCTGGGCGCCAGCTGCAAGAGGCCACCGTGCCCTGCGTGTCCAACAGAAACGTCGGTAGCTGGAGTGGCCACCGCATGCCAGCCCAGCCTCTGCAGCTTGTCGGTGACCTCGCAGCACCTCTCCTGGACAGGTGCGTCTCCTGGACCGCGACGAGGTCGCAGCTCCTGAGACTCTCGTAGCCAAGAATGCTCTCGAACCTGCTGTACGCGTTGGCGTTGATGGAGAGAGCTGTCCACCAGCGCCCGCGAGGGCGGCTACCCTGAGGTTCGCGGCTTCTTGACGGACCGCAGGACCTCCAGGGCACCGCGGCTCCTCTTACGCTGCTCGTCATCATCGCCACGGCTGCCAAGAAGCCCACCAGGATCGTCTTCGCCCAGGAAGTCGTCGAAGTCCGCACCGCCCTCGCCAGGCGCCGCCCCTGCTGCGGGCGCCGCTGCGGCCTCACCTCCGCCAGGCTGAGCTGCAGCTGACTCGGGGACGGGCGCGGCGCCGCCTGCTGCAGCGGGAGCCCCGCCCTGCGGGCGAGCTGCCTTCGCTTCCTCGGCGAGCTCGTTGACCATCTTGGACAGCTGCTCGAGGAGGACCTGGCCAGAGACGCCGTCGGTGTTGAGCGAGCCGAGCTTCTCTTTGTTCGCGTCAGGGCTGATGCCTCCACCATAGAGCGCGGCTGCCTCACGCTTGGCCTCCGCGAGCTCCTGCTGCAGCTGCGCGATGGCCTCCTTTGTCGTGTGCACCTGCTCCAGCGCCTTGCGAGCCACCTCAGACTCACGCTTAAGCCGATCCTGAGCATCTGCGAGCTGGCGAGCAAGTCCGTCCACCTTCTGGGGCGCCGACTTCCCAACCAGACCGAGAGAATGAGCACGGCGAGCAGCATCCACCTTCCCACGAGAGGACTGCGTGAGGGTGTGCGTCGTCGCATCCCATGTCTCCTGCGTGAACGTGGCCCAGACCTTGACCTCCTCCGCGCTGAGGGTGGTGCCCGTGGAGCCCTTGTCGCCACCTGCACTCTTGCCCTTGAAGAGCTTGCCGTTGTGGCCCCACTGGTTGCTCGGCGGCGAGTCGGCCCACTTGCCGCGGGTGGGAGGCTGACGAAGCTGCCACGGTTGGTGCCAGGGCTGCCCAGCTCCGCGTGGAAAACGAGGTCGCATGCCTCCGCACCCCGCCTTCGTGCAACGAGTGCGGTCGGCCGCGTGGTACTCTCCACAGACGCACTGCCACTGAGGTGCCATGGCCGAGACACACTCAGTGTTATAAGTGCCAAAACGAGGGGAGCCGCGCGCGCCGATGAAAGTCGAGCTCGGGAAACAGAGCTATCCCGTGGTTGCCAGGAGGCTTGCAGCCCCCCAAGCATTGAGCCTTGAGCCAAAATGGCTACGGGCGGATTAGAGCCACAGGAGAAGGGCACTCTATAGGAACACGCGTAAAACACCAAGGACTCGTGCCCCAGGAGAGGCCCAATGTATCGGAACATAAATAAAACATGTAGGATCGTGCACACAGGAGAAGGACAATATATAGAAACATACGTATAACACCAAAGAATCGTGCTCCAGGTGAGGCCCACTTGATAGGAGCATACGTAAAACACATGGGATTGGAGCCACTCCTGTTGCCTTCTGGGGCCTCCTGCTCCTGGGGCCTCTCGGGGCCTCCTGTTGCCTTCCGAGGCCTCCTGGCGCTTCCTGTTGCCTCCTGGGGCCTCCTGTGGTTTCCTGAGGCCTTCTGGAGTTTCCTGGGGCCTCCTGGAGCCTCTTGGGACATCCTGTGGCCTCTTGAATCTTTCTGTGGCCTCCTGATGCCTCCTGGGACCTCATGTGGTCTCCTGGGGCCTCCTGGAGCCTGTTGGAGCCTCCTGTGGCATCCTGAGAAGAATCTGCGCCCACGAGCCTGGCCACCAAAACAAGCAAACCGATCGAGACATCCTCAAAATCTGGCCCACCTGGGGGGTGAAAATGAGCGCCTCGCTCGAGACATCCTCCAAATCTGCTCCGAAAGCGAAGGATGCTGGCACAGAAAACAGGCAAACCGCTCGAGACATCCCCACAAAATCCCGCGAAAGGGGCCGAGTGCAATACCCCCCCGCCGCTCCCCTTAGGAACGTGAAAATGAGCGCCTCGCTCGAGACATCCTCCAAATCTGCTCCGACAGCGAAGGATGTTGGGATAGAGAACAGGCAAACCGCTCGAGACATCCCCACAAAATCCCGCGAAAGGGGCCGAGTGCAACACCCCCCCGCCGCTCCCCTTAGGAACGTGAAAATGAGCGCCTCGCTCGAGACATCCTCCAAATCTGCTCCGACAGCGAAGGATGTTGGGACAGAAAACAGGCAAACCGCTCGAGACATCCCCACAAAAATCCGCGAACGGGACCCCGTGAAATACCCCCCCGCCGCCCCCCTTAGAGTGCTGAGACGAGCGAATCGCCTGAGACATCCTCCAAATCTGCTCCGAAAACGAAACATGTTGGATCAGAAAATGGCCAAACCGCCTGAGACATCCCCACAAAATTCCGCGAACGGGACCCCGTGAAATACCCCCCCGCCGCCCCCCTTAGATTGCTGAGACGAGCGAATCGCCTGAGTCTGAGTGATGACTGAGTCTGAGTGATGAGAGAGCATGAGTGAGTCTGAGTGATGAGTGAATCTGAGTGGTGAGTCTGAGTGATGAGTGGTGTGTCTGAGTGAGGACTGAGTCTGAGTGATGAGTGAGTCTTGATGAGTGAGTCTGAGTGATGAGTGAGTGGGGAATCAAAAACCCCATCTTTGGATATGGGGAATCAAGAACCCCATCTTAGGATATGGGGAATAACTTACGTGTGTGTCTGAGTGATGGGTGTGGTGTTCTGTCCTGTTCTGTGTCCTTCCGGCGCGGTCCGCCAATAACAAGAACCCCATCTTTGGATATGGGGAACAAGAACACCATCTTAGGATATGGGGAATTAGACATGAAACATGTGTAAAGATACGGGCTCGAGCGAGCCCTGGACGCCGAACCATCGGGAAACGGAACACCAGGAGGGGAGGAGGAGGAGGAGGAGGAGGAGGAGGAGGAGGAGGCGAAGGAGGAGGAGGAGGAGGAGGAGATGGAGGAGCAGGAGAGAGATGCTCCCCCCCCCCGAGCGGGCTCGGCGCGCCCGCCTCGAGAACTCGATGCACTCGATCATCTTGTCGTACCTCGGCCGGAGTCGCGCTATCGCTGGAGCCTTCCTCGCGAGTCATGCAGGACGCACGCTTCAGCAGCCCGCCTGCTCGACCTGGCCGCCTGGGCCCGCCTACCCGACCCGCCCGTCAAAGTCTACCCGCCCGATCTGCCCGTCTGGTTCTGCCACGTGTTTTCTGCTCCTGGCCCTCCTCCTGCTAATCCTACCAGCCCTTTAGGGCGTAGGTGGTTTAGGGCGTTTTGTCTTCCATCTGCACCTCTGCCCCTTCGGGGAGGGGTTGTCGACGTGGCGGGGGCCGACATGTTTCCCGATGTGTGCTGTCACGTGCGCAGGCGCACCTGACGCACTCTGCACGTGCCCCGAACGTGGTGCACCTGGCGCGGCTGGAGTGTGTGGCACACCTGGCGCACTCGGAGCACGTGGCGCATCTGGCGCACCAGGCGTGCCTGGCACGCTCGGGCCAGCCCTAGGGGTGCCTAGCGCGCGTGGCGCCCCTGGCACGCGTGGCGCACCTCGCCCAAGCGTCGCGCACCTGGGGTCGCTTTGGTTCCCAGTAGCGCTGCCCATCCAAAGACGACCGCTGAACATGCTCAGGCTCGGGTGTTACGTATGTGTTGGCAGGGCGGGTGGGAGTGAGCTAGACGGCTTGCGGGCGGGTGGGTAGCTTGACCCCTCCCGCTACCCCCTCCCCTGGACCTGGACGGGGCCGGTCGCGAGGTGTCAGGACATCCAAAACGGCCTCGGCCAGGAAGCCAAAATCACTGGTTCCCTACCTAGGCTCTGCCTAGAAGGGTTCTTACTCTCTTAGCTTAAAGGGGCCGGGCAGTGTAACACGCCCCGGGCGGTTCCCCCAGTCCCCTGGGAGCGGTTCCCCCAAGTCCCCTGGGAGCTTTAGCTTTAGCTTTAGCTTTAGCTTAGCTTTAGCTTAGCTGCAGCTTAGCTTTAGCTTAGCGTTTCGCTTAGCGTTTCGCTTAGCGTTTAGCTTAGCTTTAGCTTAGCTTTAGCTTAGCGTGAGCTTAGCTGTAGCTTAACTTTAGCTTAGCTTTAGCTCAGTTTTAGCTTAGCTTCTGCTTAGCTTTAGCTTAGCTTTAGCCTAGCTGTAGCTTAGCTTTAGCTTAGCTGCTGCTCAGCTTTAGCTTAGCTTTAGCTTAGCTTTAGCTTAGCTTTAGCTTAGCTTTAGCTTAGCTTTTAGCTTAGATTTAGCTTAACGTTAGCTTAGCTGTGGCTTAGCTTTAGTTTAGTTTTAGCTTAGCTTAAGCTTAGTTTTAGCTTAGCGTTACTGTTACTACTAATGCTGCTTTCCTAGGGGTTCCAACTCCTAGGTAGGGTCGCACTGGGATAATTTTACTAAGGTTTTGGCCCCATTTGGGCCTCTTGGGGGGGCAACCCAAATTAAAGCTCCCCTCTTGTTTGAACGAGGTCCTCCAATATGGCCCCAAGAGCGCTCCAAAGGCTCCCAAGAGCGCTTCAAGAGGACCCCAAGAGGCGCCCATGAGGCCCCAGGAGGCCCCAAGAGGCGCCCACGAGGCCTCCAAGAGGCTCCCAAGAGATCCCTAAGAGGCCCCAAGAAGCTCTGCGAGGCACCCAAGACGCTCCAAGAGGCCTCCGACACCGCCAAGAGAAGACGCTCCAAGAGGCCTCCACTGGGGGACCTTTCCTCTGCGTGCTGCCCATTTCCCTGATCGAGGCAACTCCTCTGGGCATCGTTTCTGAATGGGCTGGTGGGTGTTTTTTGTCGCAGCCGCAGGCGAAGGCGCCAGCGGCGTCACAAGTCGGCTCGGGCTACGAGCAGAACTAATTGCCTAGCGCGCGCGCGCAGGCATCAGCAGAACCGCTGGTGGGGTTATTTTTTGGTCGGCGGCTCCAAGGCAACGGTCAAGGAGCGGAGGCGGCGTCCGGGATGCGGCACGGGGCGAATTTGCGAACACAGCCGCCACGTTGGCAAGCCAGTTCGCACCTGCACAGCAAGTGCGCAGTTGCACATGCACAGAACAAAATAAACTAAGCTGGTGGGGTTATGCGAAGCGTCTAGAATTTCTGGTGCTCCATCCCCGACCAAGCTAATCAAGCAGGGCCGACTTTTCTAATACGGGGTAGTGCTGTTGACGATCCCGAGACCCCGCGAGGGCGCAGCAGGGGCCGAGAACGGGGAAAGCACTCCGGACCTGTCGCATTCCATCCGCTGTAGGACTGGAGGCCCGAGGGGAGCCTGAGAGGGGACAAGGAGGAGCGCGAGTGCAGCGAGGAGGCCGACGACCACACAGCGCTCAGCGCCTCGTTGGCTTACGGCGGCGACGGCGGCGACGAGGCGCCCCGGCATGCCCCCCCCAGGTAAGGCAGGCAGCGGTGGCAGCGGGAGGCAAAGACAGTGCTCCTCCAGATGGTCCCTCTCCTCCTCATCCTCCTGCTCGTGCTGCCTCCGCTGCTGCTGCTGCTCCTTCTCCTTCTCCTCCTCCTCCTCATCCGGATTGGGCTCACGCTGGGTTGATTTCAACACGGTGTCCCCAGAAATCCCCCCTTTCCCTGGGGTCAGTTTTTCATCCCGAGTCATTTTTCACTGTGCTAGGTCCCGGCGAGGGCCCCTAGAGCCCCAAAACGGTCTGCCAAAAAGCGTCCGTCGTGACTTTTTAACGACGCCAGCACATCTGGGACTGTTCGATCCTCGGAGACGACGACGACGGCGCAGACGACGACGACGACGACGACGCAGACGACGACGACGAGCTACCACGACGACGACGACGACGACGACGACGACGACGACGACGACGACGACGACGACGACAACGAGGACGACGACGACGACGACGACGACGACGACGAGCACGGAGCGCCTCACGGAGGGCGGGACGCTGGGAGCGGTGCTGCTCGTCGACCCGCTGCTTCCGCCCGGGCCGCCCCGCGCGACGCTCGTCAAGGTAGTCCTCCAGCACAACTGTCGCCGCCGCCGCCGCCGCCGTCGCCGCCGCCGTCGTCGTCGTCGTCGTCGTCGTCGGCGTCGGCGTCGGCGTCGGCGTCGGCGTCGGCGTCGTTGTCGTCAGGGGCATGGGTTGTAGTCGACGTCGTCGTTGTCGTGGTCATGGGGGTCGTCCTCCAGCACGTCGCCGTCGCCGTCGCCGTGCCCAGACCCCAGGAATGCTATGTTCGCGCTCCGCGCTTCGCGAAGCGCGAAAAACCTCGCGCTCTCGCGCCGCCCCCTGGGGAGAGAAAAGAGTGACGAGGAGGATGAGGATGAGGAGTCGCGAATCCCGAACCGCGAGGACCTTCGCGCCCTCGTGTTGGCCTTGGCGCCCGTCTTCGCGTCTTGCAACATACCACGACAGGAGGCCCGCCCCCGAGTCGGAGGAGGGAAAGGTACTGACACCGCCGCGCTTCCCTCGCCGCCACGACCGAGCCCGCCCCGAAAACATGGTCCAAGCGCACCCTGTCAGCTACACGCAAGAGTGACCCCAGGCAAGAGCGACCTGTGGTGCGCGGCTTCAGGGGAGACGCGGGGTGGCCAAAACCGGGCGCGCAAGCCGGTGCTACCGATTCGCGTCCAGCGATGGGGGGACCCTTTTGGTTTCACGAAGCCAGGACGCGGATAGAATCGGGCAGGGATGCGTCGAGAATCCCCTGAGACCTGGCGGCTCTGGAGGACGTCTCGGGCGCCGCGGCCTTCTCGGAGAGCTCGGGAACGCTCTGGGAGCGCTCTGGCAGGCTCTGGGACGGACTCGTCCCCGTTCTGCTGCCCCGTCCGAGGGTGGCCCCGCATCAGAGGGTCACTCCTGCGAGAGGAGGAGGAGGAGGAGGAGGAGGAGGAGGAGGAGGAGGAGGAGGAGGAGGAGAGGCCCTTCTCGATGCCCAGTCGGACCGCTGGGCGGGGCCCGCCGCGCGAGGACCCCTGGGCCTCCCGCGCGTGGAGGCCAAGCACCGAGACCGATGCCTTTGGGATCGTGGTCGGCCTCGCGGTGCCCTCGCGGGGCCCCAGAGCCGTCAAGCAGACACGACTCGGGGTGGACAGCGGGTCCCGGGGCAGAGGTCCAGACCTCTGGGAGGCCTGCGAGAGAATCACGGCGTCGGGGGTCTGGGTGGTAGACGTCGTCGTCGTCGTCGTCGTGGCGGTCGGAGTCGTCCGGGTCGCAGTCGACTCTGCCTTCGTCGTCGTTTTGGTCTTCGTCTTCTTCGTCGTCGTCGTCGTCGTCGGGATCGGTATCGGCGTCGGCGCCGTTGGCGTCGTCGAGGTGGTCCTCCAGCACGTCGAGCAGCTTCGTCCACATGTCGAACTGCGGGGGAGCGGCGGGCGGAAGAAGAATTTAGCGGCTCGACGACAGCTGCGTTCGGGGGCCGCTCTGGGGCCCGCCCAGGGGACATCCAGAGATAGCGGCTCGGCAGGAAGCCACGAGAAGACCGCAGTCCCTGCCCTGCTGCTCCTTCTCCTCCTCCTCCTCCTCTTCCTCCTCCTCCTCCTGCTCCTCCTCCTCCTCCTGCTCCTCCTCCTCCTCCTGCTCCGCCTCCTCCTGCTCCTCCTCCTCCTCCTCCTCCTCCTCCGCCTCCTCCATCCCTCTTACCTTCAAAATAACTCCTCCCTGTCGCAACCCGAGGACGGTCGGAAAGGCGGGCCAGGCGATTCGCCTAAGAAGAAGACGTGCCGGCATTCTGCTCCCGGGCGCCCCTGACCAGGGGAACAAGAAACGTGGCGGGCCAGCTTCGGTCGTGGGGCAGCGCGTGCCACGGATCCGCCGAGGCAGCACGTGCCGCTGTCCGCGCCGAACCCGCGTCCAATCCGTGCCGAAGCCGCGCCGAGTGCGCGCCGCATCCGCGCCGAACCCGCGTCGGGCACGAGGGAAACGCTCCGACCTGTGAGGCGGACGAGGCCCCCCCGAAGATACAACAAAGCAACTCTCCGGCCTGCCCGGGGGGCCCGCTGCGGGCCCCGGCTGGCGGACAGATGACGATCCCCAGGGAGAACAAACTGGCAGGGGTTTCGCCATGCTCTTCATCGACATCGTCATCGTCATCGTCATCATTGTCATCAATTGTCATTGTCGTCGTCATCGTCATCCTCGTCATCGTCATCCTCGTCATCGTCATCGTCGTCGTCATCGTCATCAGGGGGATCAGGAGCTTCTTTTTGTTGTTGTTGTTTTTTGTTTGTCGCTTGGCCAGCGGACTGCAAAATCACAAAGCCCGGGCGTTTGGAGGCCGCCCAGTGTAGGGTCCGAGCAGACCGAGGTCGGAGGATTGCGCCGCACCGCCAATGCATCGGCGATGCATGCGCGACGCCAGCATGGAGAGAATCGGGCTCTGACTCTGGAACGTGCCGCATCGCCGACGCATCGGCGATGCGGCGAGGTTGCGGCGCGATCCTCCTACACCATCTGCTCTCAGACCACATTGGGGTGGCCTGGAGTGCTCCTCGGCGACGGTCTGCTCCAGGGCGACGTCGGGTGTGCGAGACTCTAGCTGATGTAAAAAACGCTGGGGGATTATTTCGTCCAGAACTTGTCGGTTCTCGGTCAACCGAAGCAATGAACGTATATAGACGTGAATATGTATATGCACACGTGAACAGAAAGCAGCAGCCCGAACAAGAAAAAAACGGTAATACAAAACAGGACCGAACTGAAAACGGCGTGAACGAGAATCCCAGAACGGAAACAACGTGATCCACAAACGGATGACCGTCGATCTTCAAAGAAGAAAGCACCCTCCCCCCACCTTTTTAAAAACATCGTCTCAATGCGAGACGAGGACGTATCCAGTACAATCGCCCAAAGGATCGATATTCGGGGACCTCGGCAGGCGGCGGACGTGGACATGGTTGACCACCCCAGGACCCGAATAGATCCTTCTGCTCTGGCTGCCCAGGTCCCCAAGATCGATCCCTCAGGCGGAGGAGGTGACGGATACGGTCATGAACTGTTGCTCGGCGTGTCGCAGCGGCGGCCCTGGCGACGCGCGATGCTCTGCCAACGGATCGCGCTCCGCTGCTTTTCGCGGGGCGGGAGGCTCGGGAGAAGCTCGGGACGTCTACGCCTTGGGACCGGGACGTGGACAGCCGGTCGCGCCGAGGCGTGGTGGGCACGCTCAACCAAGATTCCCGACCGTAAATTCGGGGGGGGCCATGCAGTGGAGTGAGCACACTGTGTGGTGAGTCGGTCGGGATTCGGGGTCACCGCGCGGTTTTGGGACCCGGGTCGTTCTCAGAGGACGTCCCTGGCGACTGGGGCCTCCAGGGTCCCAGAACCATGCGGCGACGGACCGCGCGGTGAGG
>CAUYUJ010017157.1:30000-65000 GCA_963575745.1 Prorocentrum cordatum | reverse complement strand
GGGGAAAAAAACTCCATCTCTGGGGAAATCAAGAGGTACCCATACCGCTACTCCCCGGGCATCTCCGGGGGTGCGTTCTGACCAGGATTTCGAGGCGAATCCAGCGGTGGCGAAGAGGGCCTCCCAGGAGGCCCAAAAGGGGGAACACGAAAGAAAGGTACTGGTGTGGGTGCCTTTTCCTCCTCTGCGTCTCGTTTCTTCCGAGACGCCGGAGGCCTGAGAATGTGAACGAAAACGCCCGGCGTGAACAAATCGCAACGCCAAGGCCTCGGGGCCCCCTGCGGCGCACGAGCACGGCCCGAAGGCCGCTGGGCCTCGGGCGGGGACCTCGAGGACTCTGCAGGCGGGGCCGCCCCTGCGCCTGCGGCGAGGGGTCGACCTGTAGGAGTCGGCCGCGGCCGCCAGAAGAGCGAAGTGCGGAGCCAGCGCCAGAGGACGGGACAGGAGCGGTCAAGCCGTGCCCACCTCTCCGCACGCGAGACGGATGCCCCCCGTGCAGGGGAAAAGCTCGAGCCGGGAGGGGTCTGCCCGCCTTCGACCTCCAGGAGGGCCCCTGACGGGGCCCCGGGGCCGTCAGCAAGACGACTCGGGATGGAAACCTGGCCCCAAGGGAAAGGTCCCGACCTCTGTGGGGCTACGTTGCGAGAAAATCACGGCGTCGGGGGTCTGGGTGGTAGTCGTCGTCGTCATCGTCGTCGTCGTCGTGGCGGTCGGGGCCGTCGGGCGTAGTCGTCTTTGTCTTCGTTTTCGTTTTCGTTTCCGTCTCATCGCCGTTCTTCTTATCATTATTATTCTACTTCGTCGTCATCGTCGTGCAGACCCCCCCTGATATCCACGCAGCGAAAAAAACTCCCAACGCCGGGGAGTCTGTGTCTCTCCCTCCCGAAGCGGCTGCCTGTCTGACGTTCGCCTCGCGGCACTTCTCAACCTCGGCCAGCGCAGCGAGCGCGCGCGCGCGGGCAGGGCGAGATGGGGGAAGGGAAGCGCACCACTACCACCGCCTGGAGGGTGGAGCCAGAGAAGGGGCCAGGGGTGATCGTTCATTTGTTGGGGGACGTATCCATGCGTCTATTTGCGCGTGTCATCCTTGCGCATGAGCCATGCTGACAGTTATTCTCTGTACCTCTCCATTGTTAACGGATGGCCCCAGAGGGGATCCAAAGGGGCCAAGGGTGATGGTATGTGCCCTATCGGGCAACCTCGCGGGGCATCTCGCGCTCAAAAGCTTGCTCGCCCATCCTCGATCCTCATCCCTCCTCCTCACTCGCCCGCCCTCCAGGAGAGAGGCGGCGATGAAACAATCCTCTCCGGAGGCCCCAGGAGGACCCCCAACAACAAGAAAGGCCTCACACAGGACCTCGCTCACCGGCCCTCAGAGCCTGACACTTCCTCCGCCCCACCGCCCGCCCTCACGGATGGAATCGCCAGCCCTCGGCGGCAGCGGCGTCGCTCCTCGCCGTCGCTCATCGATCGTCGCTCGTCGGCGCCCGTCGTCGCACTTCGTTGTCTTCCTTCGTCGTCGCGTCGTCCTTCTGGAGGGAAGCGGGGGGAAACGGACGGAGGAGGCCCGCTGGCACCAGTCGGCCCAGTCCAGGCAGGTTGTTGGGGGCCTGCGGTCAACGACTGGGCTCGATCGGCGGTTCACCAGTGGTCATCTGGTGGCCCCATCGGCTAAGCGTAAGGTCACACGGTGGTGTCCCCATCTGGCCCTCTACTGGCGTCAGGCCTTCCGCATGGGCATGACACTGTCGATGATCCTGGTGAGTTGGTCGTCGTATCCCTCGTTGGCGTCCCGCTGCTTCTTCTTGGCGGGGGATTCCTCCTCCTGTTGGGGTGGGTGTCGTCGTCCTCGGCGTAGACGCCGCATGGCTTGTTGGGGCTGCCCTATACCCTTGCCTTTGGTGCCCTTGCCCTTGCTGTGGGTGCCCTTGCTCCAGTAGGCGCGGTCCACACCTGCGCCGGTCGCTGGTGTCGTGGGCCGGGTAGGTGGGCCTCTGCTCGGCGTTCGGTTGGATGTTTGTGACCAAGGTGTCGGCGTTGTGGCAGCATGTGGTGGCTGTCGCGGTGGTCGTTGTGCACTGCGGTGTGCTTCAAGTAATTCTTGAGCAGTGTGGAGCTGGTGCTGCGTGTGCTGGTCGAGAAGGGCCCGTACTGACGCGACTCGTGGTCAGAGGTTGGGGGGTGAGATCTTGTGAAACGGAGACCCCTCACCGGGAAATCGGTTTCGGTTTCGTGTTCGTGTCGTGCGTGCGGGCGAGGCGAAAGTCCGAAGCAGTTCCGAATCAGGAGCGAAAGTCCGTTTCCGTCCGCCGGTGGCTGGGAGGTGTCCCAGTTGAGCCGAGCGGTGTCCCGGGTGTCCCGGGTGTGAGTAGGAGCGAAAGTCCGTTTCCCGTCCACCGGTGGCTGGGAGGTGACCCAGTTGGGCCGGGCGGTGTTCCGGGTGTCCCGGGCGTCCTGGCGCTAACGCATGTCGCTGATTTCTTATCCAATCCAGCTTATCTTATCCAATCCATCTTGTTCAATCCAATCCATCTTATCTTATCCAACCCTTGTTGTCCCATCTTATATCTTATCCCACCCAATCAAATCCAGCCAACCCAATTCATCTATTCATTTGTTTCTGCGCCTGCGGCGGGCCAATCCAATCCATCTTATCTTATCCAGTACAGCTATTCCAATCAAACCCATCTTATCTGACCCAATCTAGCTTATCCCATCCAATCCACCCAACCCAATCCATCAAGTCATGTTTGTCGGCGCCTGCGGCGGGCTTTCTTATCCAATCCAGATTATCTTATCCAATACATATTGTCCAATCCAATACATCTCATCTTATCCAACCCATATTGTCCCATCTTATCTTACCCCACCCAATCCAATCCATCCAACCCAAGCCATCAATTGATTTGTTTCTGCGCCTGCGACGGGCCAATCCAATCCATCTTATCTTATCCAATCCATCTCTCCCAATTCAATCCATCTTATCTTACCCAATCCATCTTATCCCATCCTATCCAATCCACCCAACCCAATCCATCAATACATTTTTGTCGGCGCCTGGAGAGAGAGGGAGAGAGAGAGAGAGAAAGAGAGAGAGAGAGAGATGAGATCACAGTGACAGGCTGGAGGTCAGTCAGGGTGGGCATTTGATCTCAATCCCCCCCCCAACCCCCTTATCGCCCGCAGGGCGGTCGTATAGGTAGTACGCGTGGTACTGCTCGTCGATCTCAATCCCGTCGATGCCACGATGGGTTGGCGGATGACGAAGTCGTAATGGTGGTGACGTCACCTGTGTGGTGGATGATAACCTGACGTGCACCCTGCGAAATGCTTTAGAAATCATGGGTTAAGAAAACCATAGTCTCAGAACTTGAGTAAAAACCCAACATTTCTATTCCAATCTTAGGATTGGCATTGAAAAGTTAAGAATAATCGAGACCCTGGACGAAAACTTAAGTTTTCTTAAGCATCGCCTAAGGTGTAGGGAGCCAAAAGTAGTCGAAGCATGATGGAACGGGTAAGCTGCCCCCCAGAAAGCTGGAGAACCTGCCGCGGCGTTGGCAAACCGAGGCTGTTTCCCCTGTCCCCCTCCCCCCCCCTCCTCCCTCCTCCCTCCTCCTCCTCCTCCTCTCCTCCTCCTCCTTCTCCTTCCTTTCCCCTCCCCCCCCCCCCCCCCCCCCCCCCCCCCCCGCCCGCCGCATGCCGCCCAAGCCCCCCGCAAGGGCGGAGTTGACGCCAGGATCCACCTGCGCGCGCCCGCAATACACCCTCATGCCTACTAAGAGGGGTGGCGGCCAACCCGCGCCTCGCGATTACGATGCGCGATAAAAAAAAGTATGGGCGCGGGCTGTCGGACCCCGAAGAAGGGGCGAGCGAGCGGGGATTCCCATCCGACACCGAACACCCACAGCGCCCCCCCCCCCCCCCAGGATTCCTCCCCTGAGGAGGCAGGGGAGCGCACAGGTGCGGGTGCCAGTCGGCAGCGCACGGAGAGGGGAAGGGGCAGTCCCTGCCTACTTCGCCACAGCCAGCCAGCTCGATCGGCGACGACGGAAGAACAACCATACTGCTCACGATGCCACAGTGGCCTCGCGCGGGCGCCCGAAGCAGGGAACTGGTGCGGCACCGCGTGGAAAACGAGGGCGCCCACGCGCGACGTTACGCGGCCAACTTACGCGAGACCGTCCGCGCGGTCGGCCTTGCGAGGTCTCACGTCACCCACCTGAACCCCAGACAAAAGCGGCACTCCCTCGTCGAAGAAGACCTCTTGACTGACCCAGCGCTAAGACTTTGGAGCGCAATGGGGCAGCGGCGAGGCCATGGGGCAATCCTAGAAGGCAGACGAGGCGCACTGTCCGAATGCCTTCACCTGTCCAACATTATCCAATTGTAACCGTGCCTATTTTTGCTACAAGCAACAGACTTGTTGGAAGACAGATGCCCCCTCGAAAGCCATCACGCCCCTGCTGCATCACCTGCCACAGAGGAGGGGAGCGCGGTTCGTTCGATGATTCGTGCGTGCTTCTGCTCGGTACTCGTGCTCACGCCTGTCACGGCGATGGCGAGGAGTGGTGACGGCGGCGACGAGGGCGGCAACCGACGCGGTGACGATGACGGCGATGCCGATGGGCAGGGGTGATGACATGCTGAGGGCGCGCGTCGGCGTCACCGATCACGGGATGATGTCGGCGAGCTCCCCGTGACATCCTAAGCTGCCGCGCGGGCCTGGCCGCCGGGGTCGCACGCTCGTGGGCGGGCGCGGGGGGCCTCCCGCCTGCGACCTGTCAGTACAAGGCTTGCCTCCTCCGAGACAGCGGCTTCGACGATGCTTCCAGCGGTGTCCTGCAGGGTCCCCTGCAGCGCTCCTCACTCGAACAAGCGCGTTCCGCTGCCCGCAGAAAGTGACTGCTCGCAGATGGCCCGACTCTGCCGCGAGGGATCTGCGGTCCATTACACACAGGAAGACCTGCGTCTTCCTGACACCTGCGAGGAGGCCCTCTGCGAGTCGTGGAGCGCGCTCGGTGATGAGTGAACCCAGCATCATAGATTCGCTTGAGACGTCCTCGCCGAGCCAAAGACCTCTGCCTCTGTTCCCGCGGGTTCTCCCAGTGTTTCGGAGGGGCGCGGCTGCTGCGCGCTCCGAGCCGGGACGGCCACTGCTGCCGCCCCCCCGACGCGATTGCTCTGGCCAGCCACGGGCCAGCCAATGCGTCGAGACCAGAAACCGCCTCCTGTCGGCAGGGACTGCACCGACCCCCCCCAGAAGTGGGCGCACCCCAGCGCGGAGTGTGGATCCGTGGGACCGGCGCGTGGCGCGTGGGCGCCAGCCAGATTTAGGTCGGGCATGTCCTCCTACAGGCGGATTTTGGAAGAAATCTAAAAACAGTCAAGAAAAGGATCCAAAACAGATTCCCAAATGGTCAAACCATCGTCCCCAGACAATGTGTTTACTATTCTTGGATGTTCCTCCTGTAGAGGGACACGCCCGACTTAAAGCCAGATCCACGGATCGCAAGAGGTGCCCCCGGAAACACGTGGCCAGAGCGCCGCCTCGTCCGGCGAAAGGTCCGCGCCGACCCTGCACGGAAGCGGGGCCCGCCACAGGCCCACGCGCCGCACCTCCCCGCCCGCGCCTTCCTCGACGCCGAGGCCCGACGCCGCCGCCGCTCGCCCCGGGTGGAGGCCTCCCAACGTGGGATCCGAGCAGGTGGGGCCGGAGGATCGCGCCGCATCGCCCGTGCATCGCCGATGCATCGGCGACGTCGGCGACGCTTCGGCGCCGTCGGCGTGGAGCAAATCGGGCACCACAACAGGTCGCCCTGCGGCTGCGTCAGCGATGCGGCTCGGCCCTCGGGCCCTGTCTGCTCTAACCACGTCGGGGAGGCCCCAAAAGTCAGCAGCGGCTGCACAGACCCTCCCCCCGTGGGGCCCGACGCTGCCGCCGCTCGCCCTCGTCGACCGCCCGCCGCCCGCCAGAGTGAAGAGGATCAGGGCGTCGACGGCGGCGGCCTCCTGGGGAGCGGCAGTCATCCGCGGCCACGCGCGGCGGAGGGCCATGCAAGCCCCCACGGCCCCTCGGGCGTTTCGGGAGCTCCGAGCCCGAGCTTTGAGCCCCGGTCCGAGCCCGAGCCCGAGCCCGAGCCCGAGCCCGAGCCCGGGCCCGGGCCCGGGGCTGGGCCAGAGCCCGAGCTCGACGTCGAGGGCCCCGGCCTGCAGGGCCCGAGCCTCAGAGCCTGGGCCACAGGCCCAGAGATCGAGGATCGGGGTGCCCAGACTGGCTCTCCTGTGTCTGTTCGGGGGGCCTCTCCGCGAGGCCCTCCGCCGCGGCGGCCGGGGATTCCCGTCGACGCGCGCTGGTCAGAAAAGACGCTCCCGGAGAGCCCGGAGAACTCCAGTGTGCCTGGAACGGTTACGGACGTCTGTTCACGCCGCTGGAAGCGTGAGGGCCGCTCTCGGACCTCGGGCCGGACACGGGATGTGAATACTGAATGTTTAACACATGGTTCATTTATGGATGAATGTATGCATGAACTCCTCGTTGCTTTTAATACTAAATCCCAGCATTCTTAATACATGATCCGCACGCGGAGCGTGTGTTAAAAACGGCACTGTACACATGAAAGGGCAATCTCAAAGACGGGGTCGAGAGGTCGAGATCGGGGGCCCGCGGACCGACGGCCACAGAAGAAGAGAGAATGGAGCTCCCGGTATTATCATTCCTCTTGACCCTCTACCCCCCCCCTCTGCTTCGCCATCCCGCTCTGTCCCCCCCTGCTTCTGGCTGACCTCAAGCCAACACGTGGCTCTGCGTGTGTGGGCCGCTCCCTACGCTTGCCCCTCGCGAGAAACGCCCAACACTCGCTGCACACGACCACCGCGCAGTATCAGCGCGGCTTGGTACCCTGAGCTGACGGGGCCCAGGGACACACAAAAATAAATAGACACAAATCCTTGGATTCCCCATATGTTTCCATTTTTCCGGGTTTTCGTCATCCTCCCCACTGGCCATGTGTTCCAATACTTCCCTGGGAATCGACGATTACATGTGTCTGTGTGTTGTTTCCCCTCCCGATGACCTGCTGCACGTCCCCATGCTCCCAAAATCCTGCGCAACCCTCGGCTGCTCTGGAGCTGCCGGGTCGGGCTGCAACTAGCGCCACGCTCCACAGACGCGCTCCCAAATCACATGACGAGCTCCCACCTAAAGTCTTGCATTTGCGATTCTGGTCTACCATGACACGCGGTCGTCCTGCACACGGTCACGTTCGTTGAGGACCCACCAATACACCGCGGCGACGCAGCCGTCCCATCCCGCTCTTCCCTCCCTACCTGCCTCCCTACCTCACTGGCTAGTTCTGACCCTGTCACTCTCCCCCTCCCCCCAGCTTTGCCTTCCCATCCGCTGGGAAGTTGGCATCTTGAAGGCACGACGGATGTTCTCCCGGCCCAGACCTCCTCCAGAATCGACATCCTCGATACTGGAGGGTGGGCCCAACTCCAGACACCAGCAATCATCTCCTGACCAGTCGATCTGGCAACCTGCATTGCCCTTCACGTGCTTCTCCCGCTCCCTTGTAGCCGCCCTCTCCGTCTGCGAACGTGCCCACCCCCTTCGGGGGATCTCATTTAACACCAGCGACTTGGCAAAGCCCGACAAGGCTAGCTGGTGACATCCGAACTCTACCCCCACCAACCATCGATGCTCCTGAACCGATGCGAGGCAGGGGTAGGGTTCGGATTTCGCCACGTGCTCACCGAACCCTACCACGCCGCCCACCGAGTTGCCTGAATCGTTGGTCGTCGAAGGTCGGGTCTGGATCTCGCGGTCGGAAGGTAAGACGGCGGACCGCACGGGCGGACCCTACCGAGCGGGTCGGGCAGGCGGGGCGTTGCAGCCGGCGGGCGGGACTCCAGGCAAGCGCCCTGGCGGATGGGGCGGGCGGACGGGCCTCTACGGGCGAGTCTGGCGGGTGGGGGCCCAGCAAGCGGGTCGCGCGGGCGGACTCTGACGGGCGAGTCGGGTGAGAGCGCGGTTCATGATCGTCGAGTGCGCGATTCATCCGCAAAGCGTAAGGAGGTCCCGGGCAAGAGCGCGATCCTGAGCAAACGATTGCTGACTATCAGGCAGGAGCGGAAACAATGCGTAACATACAAAGAAGTCGGAAGCGAGTCGCTGTTGCTGAGCCGCTTGCACTACGCGTTTAGATGACATTGTGCGCTCGAGCTTGAGCCTCTGTTTCAGATAGTGTGGGCCACGCTGGGGAGGGGATCAGGAAACTCCTGAGCGTCGAAGACGCGAATACTTGGCACCTTGGCAGGAGGTACTTACCAGGAGCGCCCAGAATATATCAAGTTGGCCAGCGGCAAGCCTTCTGGAAAAAATGAAGACGATAAACATACAAGCACAAGGAACAACAGTATGCTATGTTAGGGAACCAGTCTCTCTCGATCTCTCTCGTTCCGTGCATCTCTCTCTCTGTCTCTCTCTCTTCTCTCCCTCTGGTGCGTTTATGTATGTACACACAAATCAGAGGTGTAGATTCACTCACCTATTACACAGACATGCCCGGTGGAACATGTATGCTCAGGTTCGCGATAACAACGGCCGCACGTTCGAATGCAGATACCATCAAGCCTGGCCCGTACAACATCAAGCATTCACCAGCACGGGATAAGCAGGCGCAAGGAGCTGTGGCTTACGTGTCTTCAACGCGTCCAGCCGAAATTAGTTACAGCCACGCACCTGTCATCGATCAGAAACAGGGTGCGTGTACAGAAAAAGCGATTGGGGCCCATCGTGGCATTGAGCGCGTCCAACACAAAATGTTAAAACTGAAACTGACGTTTGGAGCGTGGCGTCGCGATCTGCGGGAGACGCGATCCCGATGTTCACAATTCTAGCGTCTTGCACGCAGCGGTCACCAACGATGCATCAACCGCTGCAGCAATCGCATGTACTCCGTGTTCCGCCGGAGGTGTGCAAGCGGTCCTGCTCTTAACACGAGTATCTGCCTCTGCCTATCTGCATAGACACACAAAAGCAACATTCCGATATGTGTATATATACAACATCAAAAAGTAGCGCTGACAACCTTCATGCGTGGGTGCCCCACGACTTCCATATGTATGCACGTGACCATGTACCGCATGTGAATGTCGACACACATGTGCAAGTGTCGTTACGTGTCTTTCCCTCCCTCTCACTCTCTGGCTATATCTCTCTCTGCCTCTCTTTCCCTCGCTTTCCCTCTCTCTCTCTGCCACCCCCTGTGTTACTTGCACTCTCTTTCACGTTACCGACGTCTCTCTCTCTCTCTCTCACTTCCTCTCTCTCTCTGTCTCTGTTTCTTTCGGTATGTGTTATATTTCTCTCTCTCTCTCTCTCTCTCTCTTTCTCTCGGTGTATATGGTTTTATGTACTATTGTTTTCTCACTCTCGCACTCTCTCGCTTTATCTCCGTGTTTCTCTCTCTCTCTCTCTCTTTCTCCTTCTATTTATATAGCTATATATACACATATATATATATAGTCTCCCCCCGTTTCTCTCCATATTTGCATTTGATCGATGTATGTATGATGAATACATATATACATATATATATATATCGATCTATATATATCGATATAGTTATCTCTCTCTCTCTCTCGCTCTCTCCCTCTTTCTCAGTTTATATATGTATATATATATATATGTGTAAATATACGGCGTGCCGAAAAAACTCGCCCACATCATGATAGTAATATCTCTCTTTCTCTCTCTCTCTCTCTCCCTCTCTCTCTCTTTCTCTTTCTCTCCCTCTCTCTTTTTCTTTCCGTCTCTCTCTCTCTCTCTCTCTCTATATATATATATCGGTATCTCTTTTCTCTGTCTCTTTCTCTCTCTCTCTCTCTCTCTCCTTCTCCACCCCCTTCCCTGTCATCATCATTAGTATTACATCTCTACCTTGCTCCCTCTAACTCTGTAGTTCACTTTCTTTGTGAATCTAGAGATAAACGCATGTGTATGTACATCTGCTTACGCCCACACAAACCTTTTACTATACATACATATGGATATGTGTATATACATACATGTTTATCGTCTGTGTACCCAGGTTCGCTCTCTCTCTCTCTCACTCTCTGTGGGTCTCTCTCTCACTCTCTCTCTCTCTCGCAGTCCAACCACGAGTCCCACAAAGCATGCGCACAGGAGAAAGGGGTGGGGGGGGGGAGGGAGAGAGACCCACCATCCGCCGCCGCCGCCTGGCCCGCGGCCCGCCTGGCCCTCGGCCCGGGCGCCCGCCTCGCCCGCGTGTCTGGGCACCCCGCGCCGCCCAGGCCGGCACTGGGCCAGAGGCATCCTGACGGGACGCGAAAGCGACCACAGCCGCTGCTTTTCTTTTGTTGCCGCCTTCCAGCCAGCAGAACCAAAGCAGTGGTTGTGGTCATCTTCGTTAGGCTTGGCACCAGGGAAGTGACCACAACCACTGTTTCTTGTTCGGCCGGCTGGAAGGCGGCGCAAACAAGAAGCAGTGGCTGTGGTCATTTTCCCGTCCCGCAATCCTGAATAAGGTCGGAGTAGATGGGGTCGGAGGATCGCGCCGCATCGCCGATACATCAGCGATGCATCGGCGATGCATGGGCGACGTCGGCGCGAAGCGAATCAGGCTGCACATCGTGCCGAATCGGCGATACATCGGCGATGCGGCACGATCCCCCGACCCCATCTACTCCGACCCCCTCTCTCCATGTCTATATGTGTTTCTCCCTCTCTCTCTATGTTCTCTCTTTTGTTTTCTCTCTCTCTCTCTCTCTCTCTCTCTCTCTCTCTCTCTCTCTACATATATATATATACACATATATCGTTCTCTCTCTCTCTCTCTTCTCTCTCTCTCTCTCTCTCTCTTCTCTCTCTCTCTCTCTCTCTCTCTCTCTCTCTCTCTCTCTCTCTCTCTATATATATATATAGGTGTGTATCTCTTTCTCTCTCTCTCTCTCTCTCTCTCTCTCTCTCTCTCTCTCTCTCTCTCTCTCTCTCTCTACCCCCATCTATAGTATATGCAGATCCATCGCGGCATGAATCCATAAATATGCTCGCAAACAAACACATAGTCGCAAATGACGATTCCAATGTGCATACATGTGCAAGTGTGCATATGCATGTGTACACGCATGCATATAGCATTGGCTGTCTCTCGTTATCCCAATATCTCTCTAAACAAAAATATGCAATGTTTCACATATGTTTAGGTGCCTCTCTATGTATTTGCACTGTATGTTCATATGTGTACGAATGTTGCGCACATAAATGTATCAATGTTCGTCCATATATACATGTATGTATGTAAATATATACATACATACATACATACATACATACATACATACATACATACATGCATACATACGTACGTACATACATACATACATACATACACACATATATATATATATATATCAAAATAAGGGGATGAACCGAACGGTCATTCACTGTCCATGAGTGCGTGGTTGAAGTGGAAATCCGCGATGCGGATTCTTGTTGTTGTTGTTGTTGATGTTATTGTTTGTTGTTTGTTGTTGTCGTCGTCCTACCCGCAAACCGCCCCGCGACCCACCCGCGACCCACCCCGCGACCCACCCGCGACCTACCCGCGACCCACCCCGCGACCCACCCGCGACCCACCCCGCGACCAACCCGCGACCCACCCGCGACCCACCCGCGACCCACCCCGCGACCCGCCCGCGACCCACCCCGACACCCCCCCAGCGACCCACCCGCGACCCACCGGCGACCCACCCGCCACCCACCCGCGACCCGCCCCAGCGACCCACCCGCGACCCACCCGCGACCCACCCTCGACCCACCCGCGACCCACCGCGACCCACCCGCGACCCACCCGCGACCCACCCCGCGACCCACCCAAAATTTTCGGTGCCTGCGGCGGGCTTCTTTTGCATTCGTTCCAGGTGGGGAACCTGCCACCCTCCCGCGACCCAAACCGCGTTCAGTGTACAAATCAAACTTTCGGCGCCTGCGGTGGGCTGTTTTTGAATTTTTTCCAGGTGGAGGTGGAGAGCCCGCGACACACCCGCGATCCAAACTACGTTCACTGAACAAACCAAAACTTCGGCGCCTGCGGCGGGTTTCTTTTGCATCGGCGACCCACCCGCGACCCACCAGCGACCCACCCCGAGACCCACTGGCGACCCACCCCGCGACCCACCCGCGACCCACCCTCGACCCACTGCGACCCACCCGCGACCCACCCCGCGACCCACCCAAAATTTTCGGCGCCTGCGGCGGGCTTCTTTTGCATTCGTTCCAGGTGGGGAACCTGCCACCCTCCCGCGACCCAAACCGCGTTCAGTGTACAAATAAAACTGTGTCGGCGCCTGCGGCGGGATGTTTTTGTTTAATTCATGTCAGGTGGAGGTGGAGAGCCCGCGACCCACCCGCGACCCAAACTACGTTGACGGAGCAAGCCAAAACTACGACGAGTACGAGTACGAGTACGAAGAGGAGGCTGACGACGAGGGCGAAGAGGAAAAGGAGGGGGGGGACGGAGGGGGACGACGAGAAAGGAGGGAGGAGGAGGGGGAGGAGGAGGTGGACGACAACGGAAAAGGAGGAGGGGGGAGGATCGGGATGGGGGAGAAAGAGGAGGAGGAGGAGGAGGAGGAGGAGGAGGAGGAGGAGGAAAAGGAGGAAGAGGATGAGGAGGAGGAGGAGGAGGCGGACGACGACGACGACGACGACGACGACGACGACGACGACGACGACGACGACGACGACGACGATGAGGACGAGGACGCGGACGAGGAAGAGGAGGAGGAGGAGCAGGAGCAGGAGGAGGAGGAGGAGGAGGAGGAGGACGCCACCGACAGGGAAGGTGAGGGCCACGAGGTCCGCCGGCTCGACGCCCGCGTCGCCCGCGCCCGCCCCCCCACTCTTATCCGCAATTGCGGGGTGCTGCGTAGATGTGTAGATGCCGGAACACATAGATTCATACCTCTCTCTCTCTCTTTCTCTGTCTCTCTCTCTCTCTCTCTCGCAGTTCCACCACGAATCCATCAAAGCACATGCACACATGAGGAAGGAGGGGGAGGAAGAGGGAGCAGGCAACCCGCCGCCGTCGCCTCTATCTCCCTCTCTCTCTATATCTCTCTCTTCCTCTCTCTCTTTCTTTCTCTCTCTCTCTCTCTTCCTCTCTCTCTCTCTCTCTCTCTCTCTACAAACACACCAGATGCAGGCATAGGTGCACCCCCACAGCAACGCTTCCACTCAAGGGGCTCCTACGTCTCCCTCTTCAACCTTGGGCTGGGTATTCCGGGTGCTCGGCCGGTGCCCGCGCGTGGGGCGCCTCGGGGGCGCCCCACGCCTGGGCCCGTGGGCGCCTCGTCGGCACCGGTGGGCGCTGTGGAGGGGCACAGGGCAGCTTTAATACAGGGGATTGTTTTTTATACATATATATATATATATATATATGGGATTTTAGTATATGCTCAATGTATGAATACATGTATGCATGAACTCATCGTTGTTTTTAATACTACATCCCTGCACTTTCTAATACACCATCCGCGCGCGGAGCGTGTGTTAAAAAAAACGGCCCTGTGTGCCGATGCGTCGCCTGGTGCCCGCCCCTGAGCCTTTCGTGGGCGCCCCGCGCTGCGGGGGGCATGCCAGCTGCTCGCCCGGCGCCCGCCCGTGGGCGCGCCCCGCGCCCCGCGGGGCGTGTGCCGCAGTCTCGGCTGGCACCCGCCTGCGAGCGCCTCGGGGGCGTTCCGAGCTGTGGGCGGGTGTGCCGAGGTTTCGCACGGTGCGCCCCCGTGGGCGCCCCGGGGGCGCCCCGACAACCTGCACCACGCAGAGTCTCCTTGTCATTTCCACACGGAAAGTGCACTCAACCATCCTCCCCCCCATCCGGGTTATCGAACCCCTTTGTGAATTTTCTACTAATCCCACCAGCGCTCCGGGCGACAGGTGGTCTAACGAGGGTCCCTTTCCTCTTCGGGTAGGGGAACCCTCCCCCTCCCCTCCCTGGGATTTTGGGGGAGGGGGCCCGATGTGTCAGATGGTCATTTTTCTGCCCCTGGGAGGGTCACTTTTGACACCCCTCACGAGAATCGTGGCCCCAGAGGGGGGGGGGCTACATCGAGGACCCTCCTCTTTTGACCGACCGCCTCCACGATGGCCCCCAGAGGCCCCCCCAGGGTTCCCAGGAAGCCCCCAAGAAGGCTCCAAGAGCGCCCCAAGAAGCCCCAAGAGGCCTCCAAGAGGCACCCGAGAGGCACCCAGGAGGCCCCCGAGCGGCCTCAGAAAGCCCAAGATGGTCTCCAAGATGGCTCAAGATAGGCCAAGCTGGCTCAAGATGGCTCTCAAGATGCTCCAGGAGGCTCCAAGACCGTTCCATGACGGCTCGATATGGCCACGGAGCCCCCCAGGAGACCGCCAAGAAGCCGAAATCCTGCTTGACTATGCGTGTCTCGTCCTCTCTTCCCGTGGGCATAGTTTTGAATGGGCTGGTTTTTGAATGGGCGTAGTTTTTGGGCATAGTTTTGGGAATAGTTTTTGAATGGGCTGGTGGGGACAGGCGAAGTGTTAAGGCTTACATAATATGACGTTGTGCCATCGTGCGTGCTCCGTGTGAACTCATACCATCTCAAGCGACCGTGCACCGCTCCCCCCTTCCTCATCCCTGTCACATAACATTGTGCGCGCGCTCGCTTACTTCATAAGATCACATTGTCAAACACCCGTCCAACAAACACACAAGGCCACATGCGCGCACGCATGTCGAAATAATGCCGAACGCACCTGACATGCAAGTATTTATGCATAAATCATCCGAAAGCGCTGAGAGTGCCATCACAGGCGTTACAAATGTTCTGGCCTTGCGCGTACGCTGAAATCGTAAGGACACAAAATGGTTCTAGCAATCTCGCCCAGAACATGCATTCTCGCCTCACCACGCGGCGAATCCGCGTTGATCCAGCATGCGCCCAGTGCACGAGCCCAAATTAAATGACAACATGCGGGCTACACGCACGCACAGCCGCGCGCGCGCGTATCGAACTCATTCCACAAGCAGTAGATTTCGAAGGGAACATGTGTTTCAATCACAATCTTGCCAGATTTCTTGCGCTCCCGCGCGCGCATCTCCTCACCATCACCCTCATCAGCGCCACCGCATCACCGCCGTTATCGTCACCGCCAATGACTGCAATTGCCGCTGCCATCTGTCAGCCACCGTCATCACCAGCCTGTGGACATCATCATCGCCACTTTCGCAACCAGCATCGGCGCCGCCAATGGCCGTGCCGTCGTCATCTTGATCGTCGACACCACCATCGCTAATATCAGCATCGTTGCTGCAATTGTCGACGTCATCATGATGCAGCGGCCGCCCGAGCCACCGGGCCGCACTGAATCTGAATTGCCCGCGTGCCAGCACGACCTTTGAGACGCGAAGGGCATTTCACATCGGTAAGCGCCATCGCGGCCGCGTCGGCTGTGCCAAACCAGCTGGCCGTCCCGCGCCCGAGCTTGCGCGCGCTAGCGCAGCCGCAGAGATGCGCCAGCCAGTGCCAAGTAGTTGCCAGAATCGCGGCCGCGTGTGTTGTGCAAACAAGTGGTGGGTGGGAGGGTGGGATGACTGCGCGAGCATTGGGGTTAACAGCTCATAGGCTGGAAAACGAATTGCGCCACAAGGCTTGCACATCACATAGCTTGCACCACATAGATTACATCACATGCTGGTACCATGTAGCATACATATCCGCAGTGTGCTTGTGTGCGCGTCACAGTCTACGAGTGACACGTTGCCTCACACCACCCCCGCCCTGGCCTAAAATAGCAATGGCGGCGCGCTGCATCAGAGAAGACATCCAAAGCGGAATTCCTGCACAATCGCGTCGAGGTCTGAGATGGTTCGTACGAACTTGTACACCGACAGGTTGATCGGGCAGGACCGGTCGAAGCAGTGAGCAAACTCGCGATGGTTTTCACGGCATGCTACGACATCCTTCGTCCGCACGGCGCCCTTCCCGTCCCTCCTCATCCATCGTTCTCCCTGCCCTTACGTACAAGCATCATCCGCACTCTGCCGTTCTGCTTACTCCTCTTCTTCTTATTATTATTATTCGTCTTCTCATGCACCACATCCTCCCCGCCCTCCATATCCACAGCATCCTCCTCGTCATCTACGTCGTCCTCCTCAAGCCGTCCGCCCCCTTTTCACGCACGCGTGCAAACACTTTTGGGAATCATCCGTTCGGAGGGAGAGCAACATGAGAACGGCCAGCTGTGCCTGCCGAGGGGCTTCCAACACGATGCTGGAGCCAAGCATGCCGCAGGGCATGCCGGTCTGCCGTAGGTTTAGGCGACACCAGTTGTGCCGCGCTGGGCTGGCTGCACACGGAGGCCTGCATACCGCGATCCTCGAGACATCCCCGCAACGAGCATACAATCGTGCGTTTCAGGGCAGACAGCGGGTAGGCTGACACGCCTACTGTCCACAAGTGCACCAATATCCCGCGAGCCCTGTAGCGCGCAGGTTGTTTAGAGCTTTTCATCTTCCCACCCTTCCCCTTCGGGGAGGGGTGCATCACAGTTCCACATCAATTTACACACCCTCCCCGACCTGACCGAGGGCAGACCTGGAGCCATGACAACACCCCCTAACCATCCTTGCCAAAAGGCCACATGACATACACTTTGCGGCAAAATCTTGACCATGCGTGGGCACCACGCGATCACAGTGCATTGGGCGGGGGCGGCGTATTGCCTGCTGCGCGCAGGCCCATGACCACGACCCCAGTCAAAAAAATAAGAACTGCAGTTTGCGGCAGAATCTTGTTCATGCGCGGGCGCCAAAGCGATCACTTGCCATTATTATTTAACCGGATGATGGGGGGGGGCCTGGCATGCGCGGAGCACCTCGCGGGCGTCGCGCACCTGGCTAGCGTCTGCATTGGCTGCCGATGCTTGTAGACGGCGGTCCCTCTACATGCTGAGACTCCAGGAGGCCCAAAGAGGCCTCCAAGATATTCCGAGAGACATCCCAAGAGACTCTGATAAGCATCTACCTAAGACGCCCCTGGCCCCTCCCCATGATTCCGCGCTTCCCCGATTTGGGCAGCTCCCATGGGTATCGTTCTTTGATGGGCTGGAAGGAATTCAAGCATCGTTGCCGATTGAATGTTTGCCAGCGTGGACCCCGAAACGGAAGTTTGTGCACTGTGGATGTGTAATATATGTGATGCGACCGTGCGATGTAGGCAAATTGGTACAAGCTATGTGATGTGAGCTACGTGGCGCAAGCTATGTGGTGCAATCTGCGGGGTGCCATCTACGGGGTGCAAGCCATGTGGTGCAAGCTATGTGTGGTGCAAGCCATGGGGTGCAAGCTATGCGGGGAAATCTACGCGCTGCAAGCCCTCCAATGCAAACTACGTGGTGAAAACTACGTGATGCGATCTACGTGATGCAATCCACATGGTACAGGGTGTGTGCGGTGCACGCTATGCTGTGCAACCTGCGTGGCGCAGTCTGAGCGGCGCAAGTTGTGCGGTATGAGCAGTGTGGTGTACGCCATGTGGTGCAAGCGCTGTGATGCAAGCTACGCGGTGCATTCTGCGTGGTGTAAGCCATCGGTGCGCCCACGAGACGACCACGTGTGGGCACCAGACGAGACCTCGGCACACACTCTTCCGTCGACAGCGAGGCAGAAGTCGGCCGCACCAGCGATAGAGCTAAACGGGGGCACCGAGAAGCGATTGCCCAGCATGCAGGAGCGCGGAAAAGACAGACAGGGCGGCCGCGGAGGGAGGGGGAAGAAGAGGCCACTCGGAGGTGGAAGAATTCTCACCGGAGTGTGAAACCTCCGAACATACACACACACAGACACACACACACACACACAGCGCAAAGCGCCCGCGAGGTGGGCGGCACCTCGGCAACCGCCCCCAGCGCGGGGCGCGCCCGCGAAGCGCCCGCGGGAGCAGCAGCCTCGGCATGCCCCCTCCCCCCCCCCAGCGCGGGGCGCCCACGAGGCGCTCTCGCGGGCGGGTGCCGGCCGAAACCTCAGCGCAGACACACACAGAGCGCGGGGCGCGCCCACGGGCGGGCACCGAGCGGAACCTCGGCATGCCTCCCCCCGCCCCAAGCGCGGGGGGGCGCCCACGAGGCGCCCACGGGCGGGCGCCAGGCGAAGCCTCGGCATGCCCCCAAGCGAGGGGCGCCAGCGAGGCGCCTGTGGACGGGCACCAGCCGAACACCTGGAGTACCCAATTCATCCTCTCAGAGCACAAAGTAAGAACCCCTAACTGCAAGCATTGTTCGGGGAACTGTGGATCGCATATCGCCATGGAAGGGCGGACCTCCTCGTCCTCCCCCAGTCTTCCCCCTCCCCGTCCTCAGTACGCCCCCCCTCTACTTCCCCCTCTCCATGCCTTTCTCTCCCAGAACTTCCCCGTCCCCCTTCCACCCCCTGCCACACCCCATCCCCCTCCCCCGCCTGTCCCTCCCCTCCCTCTCCTCGTCCCTCCCTCGCTCCCCCCCCATCTCTCTCGCCCGCCGATGAGGCAGCACTGTCGCGTCCCGGCCGCGTGGCCGATGTTCCGGGCGGCGCCCGCGCCTCATCGGCAGGGCGCTCGCTGAGTCAAACTGTGCCCTTGACAGCTCCAGACTGGGCTCTCGTCTCCTCGCCGATTCCGGAGCGCCCTCGGGCGATCCTGGACGAAGCCGAGCGAAGCCCCCACCAAAGCAGGCATCCTCGCCCCCCGAACTCCAGCGCAGTCATTCCCCGATAGTCTCTGGCTTCCAGCTTCTGCAAGTCCAGCTGGAATCACTGCGGGGCCGCCTGGCGGCGTTCGACGATGCACCGTTGTTGAGCGGCCTCTGCACAGTGTTAGGTCGGGCATGTCCCCCTACAGGGGAATTTTGAGCGAAAAACTGGTAATACTCAAAAATATAATAAAACAAATAACAAAAAAAACTGCCAAACAATACTAGAAAAATCGTCCCGATACTATTTTGGGGGACCATTTCTGGATACTCCCCCTGTAGAAGGACAGGCCCGACTTAAGCACAGTGGAGAGGCGCAACTGGGCATGCCAGTGCTGAGCGGCCCCTTCAAAGTTGACGGGCGCGCTGGGCTCTTGGCTTGATGCGTCTGTCCCCGTCCGCGCATCTCGAGGCGCTGGCTTCAACTTTGGAGGACGGGGGCGAGCTCCCAGAGGAGCGGTGTCGATCTTCTCTCGCCCAGACTTGCATTACCGCTGGAGCGTGATTCGGAATCTCTCCCAAGGGTGTCCCGGCGGTTACCCGCGCGGCGCCGTCGTGGTGCCCGAACATGCTTTAAACAAACCGATAAGACCACCCTTCGGGTGATACAAGGAGGCTGGGCGGATGGGTGCAGCTTCCGGTTTGCGGTTGGCGTCGGATCGGGATCGCGATCTGCCGAAGGATCCCGATCTCGATCGATCTCCCGACAAGAAATTCACTGGCCAACCACAGGGTAACCAGGGGACAAACACGGGACAAATCACGAAAAAAACACGGGACAATCACAGAACAACCGCGGGACAGGCACAAAACAACAAAAGGACAACCACGGAACAACCACAGGACAACCGCAAAACAAGCACGTGGCAACCAGGGAGCAGCCACCGGAGCAACTGCAGAACAGCCGCGGGGCAACCATCGGAATAAAAATCGGAACAACCATCGGAACAACCAACCGAACCTCAGACCATCCACAGAACAACGCCAGAAAATCAACGGAACCACCGGCGGAACAGCAATCGCGACAACGATCCAAACAACAAACGAATCAGCCACAGAACACGGAATTACCATGGAACAGCCACAAACAGGTGCGGAACAACCGCTGCACAACGGCGGGCCAACCGCCGGCCAACCACGGGGCCACCGCCCGACAACCGCCGGACAACCACGGGACAACCACGGGACGACCAAGAGAAAATCATCGGGTGAACTGCGGAACAACCGCGGGACAACAGCGGGACAACCGCGGGACTACCCAAGCCCAACAGCCTGGCGGCCGAGGAGGAACAATGAGATGGCAATCTGTCCCAACAAGGTCGGCATATAGCTCACCCTCCCGCAGATTCGCTTCGCCCGCACGCTCGGCACGCACGACGCGAACCGAAACCGAAACCGATTTCCCAGTTGGCGGACTCCTTCTCACTTCGATCTCACCCCCCAACCTCCGATGTCGAGTAGGATGCCCATTGGGCGGCCATACCGAAATCTGTTCAGGACCCGTGCGGAAAAAAACGGTGTCCCCCGTACGATGTATGATGAATACTTCCAGACAGCACAAAGTTGACCAAAAACAAACGAAATCAACGGATGCTCCAACATCATGAGCCTCTCAGGACCCTCCCTCCCAGGAGCCTCTCAGTACCACCCCAAGAGTCTCTCGAGAGCCTCTCAGTGCTCTCCCTGAAGCCTGCCTCAAGATCACCCCTGGAGACTCTTAGATCCCCCTTCAGGACCCTCCTCAGGACCTTCTCGGGACCTTCCCATAAGCTTCTGCACCTTTCGGCATCCTGCTGCCACGGGATTCCGCGCTGAGACCACTTGGGGCACGGCGCGGGGTCCCAAGCCGCCCTCGACAGCTGCCCTGGACCGAGGTGTGCTGCAGCCTCCGGGGGCTGGCCTCCCTAGGTGAACGAGCAGCACACGCCCAAACTTGTAGGGAGGATGACTGGGGAAGGGCATGGCGATGAAGGCGCTATGAATATTGGTGCGAGCTGTCAGACCCCGAGGGGGGCTCCCGTTCGAGCTAGGACAAGATACACACACACACAAACACACACACACACACACACACACACACACACACACACACACACACACGCTCGCAGGCGCACCTGGCACACTCTGCGCATGCCCCGCACGTGGCGCACCTGGCGCGGCTGGAGCATGCGGCACACATGGCGCACGTGGATCACGTGGCGCACCTGGCGCACCAGGCGTGCCCGGCACGGTTTTGCCACATGGGTGCCTTGCGCGCCTGGCGCGCGTGGCACGCCTTGCACACCTGGCGCACCTCGCCCCTGTTGCACACCTGGCGCACCTCGCCCCAGCGTTGCGCACATGGCGTCTGATTTGGTTCGCAGTAGCTGTCTATGTAACGACTGCCGCTGAACACGCTGCGAAGCGGGTGCGACTTATGTGCTGGGAGGGCGGGTGGGAGTGAGCGAGACGGCTTGCGGGCGGGGAGGGTGTTTTGACACACGCACACACACACACCCAAAAGCCCCCTCCCCGGAATACCACCCCAAAACATCTGAGTGCCGCAAAGGGATGGGTTCTAGTTTGGAACGGGGATGATGTCATGATGGAATCGCATACAACACATGTAAAATATGTGTGTGCTTACATATATTATACATATATATATATATATATATGTATACATATATATGTATATATATATATATGTATGTATAGATTGCCCTCGTTTCTGGAGCCCGTGTGAAACATGTGGGCATCTTGGAAATCCTGGAAACCGTGGCTATCTTGGAACGTATCATTATCATGACCCCTTGCTCATCCGATACTCGTCAGCTCATGACCCATGGAGGTCGAGACCGCGAAAGAGCGCCCGCAGTGGTCTCTTCGCGGCTCCAGACGAGGCTGTGCCCTCGGCCTCGCCGCAGGCTCCCCGAAAGGCTCGTTGGCCGAAGGCCGCCAGCGGACCTCCGCAGAAGGGGCCGCTGGTGGATCGCCGCGAAAGAGTAGTCGTCGTCGTCGTCGTCGTCGTCGTCGTCGTCGTCGTCGTCGTCGTCGTCGTCGTCGTCGTCGTCGTCGTCGTCGTCGTCGTCGTCGTCGTCGTCGTCGTCGTCGTCGTCGTCGTCGTCGTCGTCGTCTCCACCCTAACCTGCGGCGGCCTCCGCGACGAGGGCCTCGGCGGGCGTCCAGAGGGACTCTGTACACCCGCCTGAACCGCCGCCGCAGAGGCCGCTGCAGAGGCCGCCGCGGAGGCTCCCCATGGGCCGGCGGGCTTCCGCGGAGGGCCGCTGGGGCCTGGCCCAGGGCGGCGTTGAGGGTGCGCTCGGCGGACTCGCCGGTGCAGTCCGAGACGATGAACAGCGGCTTCCTCCCCCGGATGCGCGCAGGAGTGGCCCCAGGCAGGAGTGCCCTCTGGTGCGCGGCCTGCCCGTCGTCGCAGGGGCTGCGGCAGCGGCGGTCCTGCTTTCCCGGCGCCGGGCTCCCCGAAAGCCGCGCACCGAAGGTCATTCCGGTGAGGGGCCACTCCGCACGCCTGGCGGATCACCACCCCTCCCCTGACATCTGGGCGCCGTGAAAGAGTCCTGCTGGGCGTTATCGCCTCGCTTTTGGGGGCCCCGGCGGCCCTCGACGAATGACCTGGCTCGGTATCTACCCAGTGTGAGAGCATGAGGTCGAGAGACTTGGTCGTGATGCATCAACCGGGGACGGCCAAGAGGGGGGCGTCCAAGAGGTGGCGCAAATCATGGCAGGCGGCATGTTCGCGGCCCAGGCGGTGGCAAGGGACGCATTGAAACAAGAAGCGGCGCCATGAAATCTGGGGAGACATCATGGACCCCGCCATGATATCCGCCCCCCCCCTAGTCACCCCCCCCCTCTTGGCCACCCCCGAATCAAAACTTCGCGTTTGTTTCCGCGGCGTCGGCTGTCGGGGTCGCTCCCTCCTGGGCTGGGAGGGGAGAGAGACCGTGTTACCTTCGTCGCACCCCTATCCTCCTTACCCTGCTCCCCCTCTTCCCATGATATCCACCCCACTGCACCCCCTCAGACCTCCGACGTCTTGTTTCTGTTCGCGACGTGGCCCGGGACTGTGCTGTCGTCGGTTTTTGCGCCTACGAGGCTCCAACTCCAAAAGAAGAGGTCGAAATCGAGGAGGCCCCTGCCACCCCAATGTGTCGCTACCCTTCCGAGTGCGAAGCCTTCTCTCCTGCACAGTAGCGCTGCTGCTCCTCACCTCCGCTCCTCCCTCCCCTGCTTCCTCGCTCCTCCTCCTCCCTCCTCCCCCTCCACGTCTCGTGCCTCTCTCATGCCCTACGCGTGGGCAGCGGGGTACCGTATCCTGGTACTCAGTCTTCACGCACAGGGCATGCTATCGGGGCTGCCCGCTGCAGCAGGCAAGGAGAGAAGCAAACCGGGTCCGATTTTCGGAATCGGAACCAGCGGCAAGCAGGCTGCTTGTCCGCATGTGGCGCCTTAGCTGCGCCCGTGGCCTGGAGGTGGGTACCAGGCACGGGGATTGCGCATTTGGTCGGGAGGTGGGGTCGTGTGGCCCGTGAACCCCATGGGACCTTATGTCCACCCGCCCTGGGCTTGCCGTATTCGTACAGTCCAGTTGCGCATGCCACTCGATTCGGCAGGATTGGTCGTGGTTTTCCTGGCCGAGGAACCTGAAATCACGGTGAAGGCTTCAGGGGACCATGCCACCCTACGCACCGAGCCGTCTCGTGCGGGCAGCGAGTCACGGCCGACGTGGTCTTCTCACCGTTCCTTGGTCTGCTTGTTGGGAAGACATCGTCTTTCTACAGTCTTTGGTCTTCTCGTGCCTCTCTCGTGCCTCTCTCGTGCCTCTCTCGTGCCTCTCGTCCCCGGGGCCCCCTGGGTGCCGCACGAGTGTGGAGCTGCCGCCACGCTGCTGCGCCCGGGGGCCCAACGGGAGCGCACTCCGACCCCCATCGGACCCCGCCTGCCCTGGCTTCTACCAGGCGGGCAACCCGACTGCCACTTCGCCGTGCCACCGGGGGGGCCCAGCGGATGCGCGGGGGGAGCGCAAACTCAGCTCGACATCGCCTGCCCTGGGAGCTGCTATCCGTGAAACTGCCGTCACGTTCCTGCGCCCTGGGATGCCTTGTGGAGGTGGGGGGCACGCGGATTGCAACTATCGCCATATTGCGTCGCCCCCCGGGTGCCATCACCTCCGCCTCCTCTTCCTCTCCCCCGTCCTTCTCCTACTCCTCCTCCTCCTCCTCCTCCTCCTCCTCCTCATCATCATCATCATCGTCGTCGCCATCATCATCATCATCATCATCATCATCATCATCATCATCATCACCACCACCACCACCACCACCACCACCACCACCACCACCATCATCATCATCATCATCATCATCATCATCATCATCATCATCAGCATCATCATCATCATCATCATCATCAGCATCATCAGCATCATCATCAGCAGCAGCATCATCATAAATCCCCTCCTCGTTCCCTTCCTTCCCCCCATTGCTGGACTTCCCGCCCGTGCCTGCTCCCCTGCGGCCCCCTGGGGGAGTCCAGCGGCGTGGTGCTCCTCCAAGGAGGGGCCCAGGGAGACGCGAACAAACGTGCGAATGAGTGTACGAAAACCCGTGGTCCCTCATCTTTTGCCATGTGCGTTGGAATTTCGCCTGCCCCTCCGCTTTCCGATATGTTCAAAAATCCTCATGGAGAGCCACGCTTACTCCCGGGGGAGAGGGAAGACATTTTGAGCCCTCCGCTGACAGACCGACTGAACTGAACTGTACTGAGATGAAGCGACTGAACTGGATGGCACTTTTGACAACGCACCTGAATAGGCCCAAGCGCAAGCGCAACCGCAACCAAGCGACACATTTCAACCCGCCCGCGGGCGCAACCGCAACCGCAACCGCGACCGGGCGACACCAATTAACCCACCCGCGGGCGCAACCGCAACCGCAACCAGGCGACACGTTTCAACCCGACCGCGGACGCAACCCCAAATAACTAGCCCCCAGAAGAAGCACTCAGGACCGGCGCGGTGCGCGGGGGTGCGTCGTCGCCGCCGCCGCCGTCGCCGATGTTCTCGTCGTCGTCCTCGCCCTCGTCGCTGTCCTCCTTAGCCTCATCGTCGCCGTCGTTGTCGCCGTCGTTGTCGCCGTCGCCGTCGCCGTCGCCGTCGCCGTCGCCGTCGCCGTCGCCGTCGCCGTCGCCGTCGCCGTCGTCGTCGTCGTCGTCGTCGTCGTCGTCGTCGTCGTCGTCGTCGTCGTCGTCGTCGTCGTCGGGGGCGCGGGGCACAGGGCTCAGGGCCCCCGCGTGGCCCAGGCCTGGCTGGAGACGGCGCGCCCCCCACCCGAAGAGGCGCCGCCCGCGACGGGCGCCCACGAGGCTGGGGCGGAGCTCGGCCGCTGCCTCTTGCGAGGCGGGGCCTTCCTCTTCGTCATCACGAGAGGCCTCCCAGAGATGGAGCCCGAACAGGTGGGGTCAGAGGATCGCGCCGCATCGGCGATGCATCGGCGATGCACTGGCGATGCATCGCCGACGTCGGCGATGCATCGGCGATGTTGACGTGCAGCGAATCGGGCTGCACATCGAGCCGCATCGCCGATGCATCGGCGATGCGGCGCGATCCTCCGACCCCATCGACTCGGTCCCCATCTAGGAGGCCTAGAACCGCCCTGGAAACCGAAGCCCTGGGACCCCAGGGGGGCGGCGGTGGACATGGACGTCTGTGGGCCTCCTGGGGGCCCAGATGCACCCAGATCCGCCGCCTGCCGAGGTACCCGAAGATCCATCCCCCGGGCGGTGGTCGTGGACCCCTCCCCGCCTCGGAAAGGTGGAGCTCGGCCGCCGTTTCGGCAATAGGGTGCGGCCCACTCCGACGACCCGAGCCCCCGAAGCCTGCTGGGCACCTCGTCCGGGGGCCAGCGCGCGCTAGCTTCCACAGGGCCTCCGCCGCCCTCCTGCCGCCCTCGGCCGGAGCAGTGGAGAGTGACCTCTCGATCCCCCTCCTCCTCCTCCTCCTCCTCCTCCTCCTCCTCCTCCTCCTCCTCCTCCTCCTCCTCCTCCTCCTCCTCCTCCTCCGCCTACGGCTCCTCCTTCTCGCCTCCTTCTGGCGCTGTGGTGCTGATGCCGGTCCCTGCGCCTGCACTGGCCTCCCCGCTCCCACGACGCGGCCTCTCGAGCTGCCTCTGCAGGCGGAGGCCCTCTCCGGAGCGCCCCGACCTGCTCCACACTGGACTCCGGTGCTCGGACCCCCTGCCGGCCGCGTCCTCGGCACGCAGAACTCGCCCTCGTCGAGCTCGTCGTCCGCGTCCTCGGGGCCAGCGCTGGGAGGCGGGCGGAGGCAGAGGGCGGGCGCAGTGGGAGGGAGAGCCGGAGCCGCGGAGGAGGAAGGAGCAGCGGAGGAGTGGGGGGAGGGACGGAGGCTTCGGAGGCGCAGGAGGAGGGGCGGACGGGCAGGGGGAGGAGCCGCGAGAGGCGCCGAGGGAGGAGGAGCAGAGGAAGGGAGGAAGGGAGCAGCAGCAGCAGGAGGATGGGGCGGCCCGACGGGGCCGCAACACTCCAGCGACGATGACGACGACGACGACGACGACGACGACGATGATGATGACGACGACGACGATAACAACGACGACGACGACGACGATCCGAAAACGACGATCCCAGGACGCCGACGATCCAACAGCGACGCCGACGCCGACTATCTGACAACGAAAACGAAAACGATCCGACGACGACGACGACGACGACGACGACCATG
The DNA here is from genome assembly GCA_963575745.1 of Prorocentrum cordatum. Lineage (NCBI taxonomy): Eukaryota > Dinophyceae > Prorocentrales > Prorocentraceae > Prorocentrum > Prorocentrum cordatum. The sequence goes on along the minus strand of CAUYUJ010017157.1, from coordinate 38,496 downwards.
ACGACGATGACGACGACGACGACGACGACGACGACGACGACGACGACGACGGCGACGACGGCGACACAGAACACGGGGCCGCCAGAAGTCTGGACCCGCTCTCCGGGACGGCTCCTCACAACGAGCCGTTTCCTGATGCCCCCCCCCCCCCCCCCGGAGGCCGAAAATGCGCATCATCTTCCGCGCTGCTCCTTTGTCGATGTGTCAAGGGCCTGGCTTCCAGGCCACGACTCGGGCCTCAGGGCACCCCCTGGAATGCTCTCGGCGAGGCGCCGCTGCCAGCGGCATCCCGAGGCAGAGGTACCTCCAACAGCCAACAAAACCTCCCTCAAGAAACCCGACCGCGAGACCCCAGGACGCCCGTCGACTTTTGGGGTGGGAGCGTCACGCTGCCCGTCGCAACACCATCGAAGCCCATGAAACCCGGGACACCCTGGAGGCAAGCAGCCTGCTTCTTGACATGGGCCTCCACTGTACAGCATGCCTCCGAGGTCTGGTCGCCGTCGCCCACGCCCGGGTCTGCAAGGTCGGGCCCCCGGGCGCCCATCCTGGGGTGCGTCTGGGCCAGAGCTTCGAAGGATCCTCCTCCTCCTCCTCCTCCTCCTCCTCCTCCTCCTCCTCCTCCTCCTCCTCCTCCTCCTCCTCCCCCTCCTCCTCCTCCTCCTCCTCCTCCTCCTCCTCCTCCCTCTTTCTCCTCCTCCTCCTCCTCCCTCCTCCTCCTCCTCCTCCTCCTCCTCCTCCCCACCCCCTCCTCCTCCTCCTCCCTCCTCCTCCTCCTCCTTCTCCTCCCTCCTCCTCCTCCTCCTCCTCCTCCTCCTCCTCCTCCTCCTCCTCCTCCTCCTCCTCCTCCTCCTCCTCTTCAGCTGTGGCCACGAGAAGCCTGCAGGAGGTTCCCAGCAGTTCGAGGGGAGTTCAGCCGTGGCCACGAGAAGCCTGCGGGAGACCCCCAGAAGGACGAGAGGCGCAAACCTGCCGTCCAACCGGCCCAGACATCCTCCGAGGCGCTTTGTGTCACCCCGCGGCCGCAAGAGGTCTCGACCCCCTCCCAAGGGGGTAGCTCCCCTGACCTTCCAGGAGGGCTAAAAAATAGCACTCGACCTAAAAACCTATCCCAGAGCTATTCTACGTCTTGGTTTTAGGCTGTTTCGCCCCGCTTTTTAGGTTTTTAGGTCTCCAGTGCTAAAAAATAGCTCTCTGGAAGGTCAGGGTCCTCGTCCCAGACCCAATCTGTTGGATGGCCCCGCGGCCGACGGCCGACCCTGGGCTGACATCGAGTGAAAGCGCTGGGCTGGAACAGACCACGCCGCCGGATCCGGGATGTCTCTTCGAGCCTGCCGCCCGACAGCCCACGACCCAGACGCCGCCGCCGCGCTCGCCGCCGCCGCCGCCTGCAGGCGGCGCCTGTCCTCCGGGCTCCTCCTCCTCCTCCTCCTCCTCCTCCTCCTCCTCCTCCTCCTCCTCCTCCTTCCCCCCCCCCCCAGGGCCGGTCGGCCCTCCCCTGGGGGGGGGATCAGACTAGGCAGCCAGCGTGGCAGTTGGCCAGTGCCTAAGATCCAACAATAAGAAACATTGCAGCATCGCACATTTTTCCGTGGCGCGAGACCTCAGAACATAAGCCCGCCATACTATCCAATCCGGTTCTCCTTAAGGGGGCTACAAAGGCTCCCATCGAAACGCAAGGACGCGGACTCGTACCACTCTGAAGTTTGAAAGCGGCATTTGAAACACCCATCTGCCACCTCCTCCTCCTCCTCCTCCTCCTCGGACAAATGCTATGTGTGCGAAATCCTGACGGCTACCAGCCGTTAAAATAAAGCGCATGCACGATCGCTCCAGACTCAGGCCGGTGGGAGGAGGAGAGAGGACGGACAGCAAGGCGGAATTGCAACATCGCAAAATCATGACCAGAGCACCGGACCCCATCTTTCTGCTTCATTTTTGGAGCCCGATCGATCTACGAGGGTCCCAGGGCCCAAAACTGTTCGAAAACGCCAGGCTCGAAAAAATTGCGACGCCAGGATCTCAGGGGTGGCTACAGAGAATCTGGCGTAAAGGTAACAGACAGAGAGAAGGGAACGGCGTGCCCCGCGCCACGCCCCGCCCCGCGCCCCGAAATTCCCCGGCAGCCCGGAGAGCTCTTCCTTGAGCAGGTCTGGGTGGTCTTCCCTCCCCTGCCTTTCGCACCCCGAGAAGGGCCCCCCGTGAATTCGCGCCCCGTCGGGGGACGCCGTGGGCCACCCGGGAGCCGCCGCAGAACCGGTCCTCCTCCTCGCCCTTCTCGACGCCGCCCGCGAGCTCGCCGAGCACCGCCTGCTCCTCCGCGGCGGCGGGCGGCCGCGCGCCGGGGGGCGGGCGAGGCGGGGAGCCGCCGCCGCCGACTCGACGCGCGAGCACCGGCGCCGTCGGCCGGCCCCCCGCCCTCGGCCCCCTCCGTGGCCTCCCCGCCCGCCTCCCCGCCCTCGCCTCCCCGCCTCCTCCCCGCCCTCGCCTCCTGCCTCCCCGCCTCCCCGCCTCCCCCCCCGCCCTCGCCTCCTGCCCCCCCCGCCCCCCCGCCCCCTGCCCCCCTGCCCCCGCCTCCCTCGCCTCCCCGCCTCCTCCCCGCCCTCGCCTCCCTCGCCTCCTCTCCGCCCTCGCCTCCTCCCCGCCCTCGCCTCCGCAGAGGCCGCCCGCGCGCGGGCCGCTCGGCCGGCCGAGAGGCGACCGCGAACCGCCGGAGCGGCAGCGGCGGGCCGCGGGCGGGCCGGCAGGGGCGCTGCGGCGCGGCAGCGGCACGAGCCGACCGACTGGGCACTGAACCGACCGGCCGCGGTGCGGCCGAACCGACCGAGCCGCGGACGCGCTCGCGCCCCTGCGCTGTCCTCCTCGCCTGCCCAGACCGCCTCCGCCCTGACGCCTGCAAGCCGCGGCCCCAGCGGTCCCCCGACCCCTCCCCCTGGAGGGGGGGCATGCCTCCTCGTCCTGGAGCCATGGCTGACGGCCCCGGTGCCCCAGCACGGGCCCGGGAGGCCGAAATCGATGAAGAGCGCTGGATTGAACACATCAAACCATCCCTTATCTGGATCCTCCTCCGGGGGGGAGCACCCGTGCGAGCGGAAAATCGGACTCGGGTGAGCTGGCCCGCAGGCGCTTCGCGGTGCATCGGCAGCCGAAGCCAAAGCCAAAGCTGCAGTGCACAGAGAAAGGGAGAGGGCCCACCCTGCAGGTCGGGTTCACAACACAGCGTTGAGCGGTGCTGCAGCCTCCCCGGAGCACAGGCTCCCCCCAGAGCATCAGCCAGACAAGTCGGGTTGCACCCCTCTGAGTATCGTTTTACCGATCCCCATCGCCAGCGGCGTGGCCTGGGCCCCACTGGCCGATTTAACCCCCCTAGATGGGGATATGGGCCGTTCCCTTCGGGCTTCGAGGGGTGTATCCCCAACTGGGGTGTCAATTTGCTGGGGGTCTCGAAGGGGATGGGGATGGGGATGGGGATCGGTTCAACGACACTGACCCCCCTCCTGGAGGGGAGCGCAGGCAGACAGGAGGGGGCCGAGGAGGAGAGCCGAGGCCTGCCGCCGCCGGGGCTCCGGCCCCCCCACCCCCCCTCCCCCGGAGTCGCCTCGCCGACGCACTGCCGCAGGTCCTTCAGGACCTGCCCCCGCCAGCGCTGTCGAGAAGAAGGGGGGAGGGCAGGCTACGAGGGAGGGGGGGAGCAGGCTACGAGGGAGGAGGGGGGCGGGTGGGGTGGGGGGGGGGGAGATGCGAGGGGGAAGGGGGGGAGCAGGATACGGTGGCGGACGCTGGCTGATGACGCTGGGTCGTGCTCACTGGTTCTGGGCAGCCGTTTGGGCCCCTCAGGGCCAGTAAACCCCAGGAGCAAGCAGCAAAGCACGAAGGGAGGAGGGAGGAGGGAGGAGGGGGGGGAAGGGGAGGGGGGGCCAAGAAGAACGAGGACCCAGATCTCCGACAGTTCCGCCCCAGCGTTGCTCCTCGATTCCGGCCTCCGTGGCCCGTCATCGGGCCCCGGGACCAGCTTAAGAAAGGATCCGGGACGCAAAGCTACCCCAAGGGAGGGAGCAGGTCCTGACCTCTGGGGCCGCGGATCGACGGATGGTGTCGGAGGACGCCTGGGCACACGGGGGGAGGCAGGGGACCCGAGCGGGGCCAGAGGGCCGGGCCCAGCTGGCACCCGAGTGCAGCACGCGACCGCCGCAGCCCCTCTGCAGCAGCACTCCCTGGCCAGCGCCGCGAAGAGAGGGAGGAGGTCCAGGGGAGGGAGAGGACGGGGCGAGGAGGGCCAGGGAGGATGGGGAGGAACAGGGCGGGCGAGGACGTGGGGAGGGCCAGGGACTTCTGACCTCGAGCAGCTGGCAGCATGGGCATCTGAAGACAGGGAGAAAGATGCCAGGCTAAAAGATATCAAGACCTCAGACCCACCGCCTCAACCAAGAGAGGTCGAAGCCGCTGCAGCACCGTACTGCTCTGTATCACGCTGGCATGACGAGACAATGACCCTGGTCACTCACTCCACACCTGGGCGGCTTCCACATCCTCAGACACACAGATGACGTGTCCTTCATGTTGAACAGCGAATCTGCCCCGAAACGCACAGCTTCACGCACGTCGGCGAGAAGCACAGGATGTGAGTCGGTATTTCGACCGAGGAGGAATGAGGAGGAGGAGGAGATGGAGGAGGAGGAGGAGGAGGAGATGGAGGAGGAGGAGGAGGAGGAGGAGGAGGAGGAGGAGGAGGAGGAGGATGGGGAGGGAGGAGGAGGAAGAGAAGGAGAAGGAGATCAAGGAGGGAGAATGAGCTGGAGGAAGGAAACAGAAAGAGTTGCAGGGAGAATGAGATGACGACGACGACTCCGGCGAAAACAACCACAACAACAACCACAACAACACAGCACCAATCATTGTAAGACTGTTCGCTCTTATCTCCTCGTGTGTCACTCAGCATGTATATCCCAGCCCCTGGATGACCGCCCTCTTCGCCTTCGATCGCTGCCACTCTGAGGGAAATTCTTCCTTACCTGCCACGTGTAGTTAACGCAGCCACTAAAACACGCAGAGAAAGGAGACATAAAAAACGGGAGAGCGAGGAGGAACGGAGCGCAGGAGAAGGGAGGAGGGACGGAGCAAGGGTGAGGGAGAAGGATGCAGCACGTGAGATATTAGCAGGAGAGGGGCTTGGAACAGGAAAACCGGCGGCAAAACCAGACAGGCTCGGACCCTAACGGGCGGGTCGGCCAGGCAGACTCAGACAGGCGGGTCGGGGCGGGTCGCTGAAGCGCGAGTCCTGGATGCATCGCGGGGAAGTCTCCAGCGATAGCGCGATTCCCAGGTAAAGCACGAAGAAGTCCGGAGCGAGAACACGATTCTTGGTGTCCAGGGCGCGGCATCGGAATAAATTCCGAGGACGTCCCAGGCGAGAGCGCGTTTTCGTTGGTAAACTGCAGAGACCATTCCCGAGCGGGAGCGCGAGTCTCGTAAGCCGGGGGGCCAGGGGCGCAGCTCGGAGGCCCAAGACTTCCCCTTGCAGAAAACGAAGTGCGAGCCCCGTGCGGGACACGCCAATTTAAAAGAGTACTCCAGATTTCGTAATAAAGGGAGGGGGGTCTCATTTCGGGGGGGGTCTCTTCCAGGCTATCTTGGAGGGCCTGGGGTGGTCTGGGGACGATGTTTTGGAGGGTTCTCCCACGAGGGGGGGTCTGAAATGGCTTGTCTTGGAGGGTCCAGACCCCCTCCCTTTCATTACGAAATCTGGAGTACCATGTGCAGTGCACAGGAGACTGGGGATGATCACCACCAAATCATTGCTAGCAAGGAGAAGTCGACGACGAAGACAACAACGAAAAGCAAGGGGGGGTCACACGACGCTTTGGGGCCTCGGTTCCGGACACAAGGACGGAGAGGCGAAGGGAGGAGGAACAGGAGGAGGGCGTGGGAGGAGAAGGAGGTGGAGGGGGAGTGACGACGACGACGACGACGACGACGACGACGACGACGACGACGACGACGACGACGACGACGACGACGACACCGATGACGACGACGACGACGACAACGACGACGACGACGACGACGACGACGACGACGACGACGACGACGACGACGGTCACGACGACGACGCGACGGTCACGACGACGACGACGACGACGACGACGACGACGACGAGAGAGGAGGGGAGGAGGAGGACGAGACGACGACAACGAGGGAGGGGGAGCACGAGGACCAGGGAGGACGGGACGACCACGAGCGACCTGTGATGCCAGCCTGCCGACCGCTGCACGCGATGCGGCAGCAGCGGCCCGCGTGCCTGGGCCTGGCCCCGCGAGCCGCGCACCGGAGGCCACGCCCGCGAGGGCTCGCTCCTCCATCGGGGAGCAGGGCGACCCCAGCCCCGGGCCGTCGTGGGACACTCGATTGGACGCACAGCTTGGGGCCCCACTCGGGGATGGGCAGTGAGGGGGGCGCGCATACTCCATGGGGGTGCGTCCGAATAGCCCCCATGGAGGGTGTTTCCCGGAATTTGTCCCTCATTTTTTTGAGCGGCCCGAGCTTTCGGGCGTCGCTCCGGGATCTGTGGGGGGAAGAACCTGCGGTCTTCCATGGCCGACTCCAGAAACAGAAACCATGCATCCACGGACGTTGGCGCCTCGCTGTCACTTCCGCCGCCTGGACGAGCTCCTCTGAGGTCTCGCGAAGGGCACGTCTCGGCGCAGCAGCATTCTCAAAACTCCGAGTTGAGCTGAGGCCTAAAAGGCGGCGCGGAGGCAGGGGAGTGGGAGGGGGGCAACGAGAGCAAGCCTTGCCCGACTGGAGGAAGAAAAAACGGCATAAACATAGACTGTTGGAGGTCCGCGCGGATTTCTTGGACCTGCGCTGGACCCCCCTCCCTGGCGCGCGGAACGCGACAGAAGGCGGCGCCAGAGGCGCCGCCAGGGGAGTCCCAGCGCAGATCCAAGAAACCCGCGCGGAGCGCCAAAAGTGGATGTGCATGCCGTTTTTGTTTGTTCCATCCGACCGACGATCCGGCGCTCGAGCGAGCCCTGCCCCGCGAGCATGCCTTCCGTCGGCGTCTGCCAGCGCCGCCGCCGCCCTTTTTACTGCCGCCGCCCCCCCGCCGAGGGCGAGCCGCGCCGACTGCGAGGCCCTCTCTGAAAAGCGCGCTGCGCGTCGCCGCAGGTAGGAGTCGCGTGGGCAATCGCCTACAGCCTCTCGCCGAGGCATACGTGGCATGGTCGTACGGCAGGTTCGTGTCGTGCCGACCCCAGCGTTGGTTTTTGACACCGCAGGGATCGTTCAACCTTGAACGATCGGCCGCTGCCGCAACGTCCGATCGTTCAACATCGATCGCTTCTGGGTCGCCGGCGGCATTCAACCTTGAACGCCCGCGCTGGGGTCGCCGCTGGTCGACACGACGCAAACCTACCGTAGGCAGACCTACGAGCCTTCCACGACGTTCTCCTGGACCCGACGAGCAAATCAATTTGGGGGTCAATCGATTCTCGAGTCGATCCCCTGCTCGACGGATGGCGGAACGACGTACCCCGCCGCCGACGGGGCCCCTTCGGGGAGGCCCCGAGCGGCCGCCACACGAGGCACGGTGCGCGGGCGTTCTTCCGTCGGGGTCGGGCGGTATTCCCGCCTCCGGATGGTGCTGATGAGGATGAGGATGAGGATGATGATGATGATGATGATGATGATGATGATGATGATGATGATGATGATGATGATGATGATGGTGATGGTGATGGTGATGGTGATGGTGATGGTGATGATGGTGATGCGGATGACGACGACGACGACGACAACGACGACGACGACGATTATGATGGTGATGATGATGATGATGATGATGATGATGATATTGATGATGATGATAATGATGATGATGATGATGATGGTGATGGTGATGGTGATGGTGATGATGATGGTGGTGATGATGAGGATGATGATGATGATGGTGATGACGATGATGACGATGCTGATGATGATGATGCTGATGCTGGTGCTGATGATGATGATGATGATGATGATGATGATGATGATGATGATGATGCTGATGGTGATGATGATCATCATCATCATCAACATCAGCATCATCATCAACATCAGCATCATCATCAGCGTTCCGGTAGCTGCGAAACTCGCAGAGAGCGCTCTGGGGCTGCACGGGCCGTCCCGATCGGCCGCCAGAGGCCCGAAATATAGGACCCCGGACAGCCACCCGGCGCGCCGCAGGCGTCGGGGGCCTCCCGGTGGCTCGCCTCCGGGAGGCCCCCGAGGGGCCATGCCTGCTGCAACGGCGATGGGCACGAGCAGGCCTGAGTGCGAGTGGGGGTGAGTCTGAGCAGAGTGGGTCTGAGTGTGCGCCTGCGCATGCGTGGGCCTCGGTGGGGATGACCCGAGGATGACTGAGTCTGCGTATAGCGATCGCTAGTGCTGTAGAATGCGTGGCCTGAGTGTGAATGACGTCGGGTGAGAGGGGGAGCCTGTGTGCAAAATAGGCCG
>CAUYUJ010017157.1:7500-27500 GCA_963575745.1 Prorocentrum cordatum | reverse complement strand
GGAAGGGGGGAGGGGGAGGGGGGACGAATTGAGCTCCGTTTTCTGGAGGGGCTCCTAGGGCTTGTCGCGGCTACCCGCGTCTCTGGGTAAGGCATTTTCTGACACCCCTCACGAGGATCGTGGCCTCCGAGGGGGTGCCGAACTCGAGTACCCCCCCCTCCCGCCCCAAGAAGCTCCCAAGAGGCCCCCAAGAGGCCCAAAGAAGCTCCCAAGAAGCCCCCGAAAAGCTCCAAAAGGCCCCAGCGAGGCCCCCAAGAGGCCCCAAAGTGGCCCCAAGAAGCCCCGCAACTGCCCAAGAGGCCTGGGGGGAGCCTCCAAACTGCCTCCCAGAGGCCCCGAACAGGCCAACCACGAGATCCCAACCAACATCCGTGAGGCCTCTGACCCACCACCCAGGCACGGTGGCGGGATAGGTCGAAGGCCACTAGATACATGCAGAGTGAGAAGGGGAGGGAGGGAAAAAGAGAGGAGGGATGAGGGCGAAGGAGGATCACATCAGTCGGAGCGCCCCGGATCGGCGGCACTGGCAGGAGGCCACTACAATAATACGAATAATCAGAACCATACGAATAATCGAAGAGTGGCACGACTTGTAAGCAAAAACAAATCATAGTACAACTAATGTGCATGATACTGACAATGATACTGACCATGAGCTATAAAGAATACGAATATCCCCACTACCTGGAAATCGATTTCGGTTTCGTGTTCGTGCCGCGCGTGCGGGCGAGGCGAAGCTGCGTGGGCGGGGAATGGGAAATTCTCCTGTGGCTGGGCCGCGGCTGGACCAAAAGGTTCTCCGCCTGTCAACCGGTGGCGCGCGGTGTCCCGCCGGTGTCCCGCTGGTGTCCCGCTGGTGTCCCGCTGGTGTCCCGCCGGTGTCCCGTCGTGGCTGGGCCGCGGCCGGACCAAAAGGCTCTCCGCCCGGCAACCGGTGGCGTGCGGTGTCCCGCCGGTGTCCCGCTGGTGTCCCGCTGGTGTCCCGCCGGTGTCCCGTCGTTGCCCCGTGGTGTCCCGTGGTGAGATCGACAGTGAGATCGATAGTGAGATCGATAGTGAGATCGATTGTGAGATCGATTGTGAGATCTATTAGTGAGAGATCGATAGTGAGAGATCGAGTGAGATCTATAGTGAGATCGATCGTGATATCGATAGTGAGATCGATCGTGATATCGATAGTGAGATCGATCGAGTGGGATCGATAGCGAGATCGATAGTGGAATCGATAGTGATATGAATAGTGAGATCGAAAGCGAGATCGATAGTGAGATCGATAGCGAGTTCAATAGTGGGATCGATGGTGGGATGGATAATGAGATCGACAGTGAGATCGATTGTGTCCCGTCAGTGTCTCATCGGTGTCCCGTTGTGTCACGTGCTGAGATCGATAGTGATATCGATAATGATATCGATATTCAGATCGATGAGACCGATAGTGAGATCGATAGTGAGATCGATAGGATGATCGATACTGAGATCGACTGTCAGATCAATAGTGAGATCGATATTGAGGCTCTTAACACAAAGGCTCTTAACACCAAGGCTCTCAATAATGAAGTGCCGTGAACCATCTCAGGCAACTTTCCTCCTCCTCCTTCTTCTCCTCCTCCTCCTCCTCCTCCTCCTCCTCCTCCTCCTCGCGGCTCGCAACGCAACGAGCTCACTGGCATCGTCAGAATAGCAATCACCGCTGTTGCCCATTGCTGGCCCCCTCCCCCCCAACCTCCTTATCACCCGCAGGGCGGTCGTATAGGTAAATAAAAAACAAACGAAATGTTAATAGTAGTATGTTCCGTCTTCTCATTATCAAAAATAGTTGTTATGTTTACCTTATTCGTGCGATGCCGCGGTGAGGAGAGCACGGGCAGTGGCCGGCAGGTTGGCTCAACGCGAAACAACAACCAACGTCTGTAGAAATGCTCCCGCGACTCTGCCGGCTGGCTCGGCAGGGTGCCACAGTCCGCAACGTTGCTCCTCCTCTTCCTCCTCCTCCTCCTCCGAGAGAGAGAGAGAGAGAGGGAGAGATATCATCTTTATTCGCAGCAACAACAGGCGTTCTGGGGGGGAGGGGACGGGGGGGGGGGGGGGGGGGCAAAACGTAACGCCCACCTCCCCGCCGAGTGGGTCCAGCACCAGAGACTATTGTGCCAGATACGCTGCGGCAGTGCTGGGAACGCACCGTGGGGGTAAGCGCTATCCTCCTCCTGCTCCTCCTCCTCCTCAACCTCCTCCTCCTCCTCCTCCTCCTCCTCTTCTTCCTCCTCCATCTTTTCCTCCTCCTCCCTCCTCCTCCTCCTCCTCCTCTCCTCCTCCTCCTCCCCTTCTCCTCCTCCTCCTCCTCCTCCTCCTCCTCCTCCTCCGCCTCCTCCTCCTCCGCCTCCTCCTCCTCCTCTCCTCCTCCTCCTCCTCCTCCTCCTCCTCCTCCTCCTCCTCCTCCTCCTCCCTCCTCCTCCCTCCTCCTCCTCCTCTCCTCCTCCTCCTCCTCCTCCTCCTCCTCCTCCTCCTCCTCCTCCTCCTCCTCCTCCTCCTCCTCCTCCTCCTCCTTCTGCTCCTCCTCCTCCTCCTGACGGTCACCCGCAGCAGGATCAGAGGAGGGAGAGTAGCGTCAGGCCTCCCCTGGCCAATTGGGGAAACCAAGAGGTACCAGTACCGCTACTCCTGGACACCTCTCCCCGGGGCGCGCTCTGACCGGGATCTCGAGGCGGATCCGGCCGTGGCGACGAGGACCCCCTGCAGGAGGCCCCCCAAAAGGCGGACTTGGGCACCCCTTCCTCCTCCGAGCCATGGTGCCTCCGAGCCATGGGATCCAGAAGCGGACGCTGCCAAAAACTCGCCGGGGCCTTCCGGGGCGGCCGGACCGGCGCCTTCCGTGGCGGCCCCCCTCCGCGACGGCCCCCTGCCATGGCGGCCCCGTCGCCCGCGAGGCTCCCCTCCGGCCGCCTGGCCCCCGTCTCGGGAGCGAGGCAAGAAGGTGTGGTGTCTGCGCCCATGGGAGGCTGCGTGGTCCCTGGCGCTGTCCGAGTTTGGCCTGCTTTGGACCAGAGGCGGAGCACATGTAGGACAGGACTTGGACCAGAGTTGGACCAGATTCGTCAGTCTACCAGTGGGCCAGAGAAGAACGAGGAAGGGGAGGAGGAACAGGAGGGGCGAGGAGGAGGAGGAGGAGGAGGAGGAGGAGGAGGAGGAGGAGGAGGAGGAGTAGGAAGGGCCAGATGCTGCCCAGAAACGGCCCAGATGCAGGAAACGCTGACTTCAATATCGCCGCCCAAGGCTCGCACGAACGGACATCGAAACCAGGGGGTCGTGAGGGGAAGGGTCGGTTTACCTGGCGGGCCGCCCCGGAAGTCCTCCTCCCCCCTCTCCTCGGCCGTCCTCTGCGCTTCCCGGCCGCGTGCCGCTCCGAGCCCCTCGCCCTCCTCCTCCCCCGGCGGACCGTGTCCTCCTCCCAGACCGCCAGGAGGCAGCGCAGCGCGTCCATGGACACCAGCAGGGGGAGGGGGATGCGAAGGGCGAGGGGGGGAGGGAGGGAGGGAGGGAGGGAGGGAGGGAGGGAGGGAGGGAGGGAGGGAGGAGGAAGAGGAGGAAGAGGAGGAGGAGGAGGAGGAGGAGGAGGACCAGAGCAAACCCACGATGCATCAACGATGCTGCAATACGCCACAGGCCACTGCCTTTCGCCTACAGAAGCCGACAGGCCACTGCCTTTGAGGTGTGGTACACTCTTGCAGCAGACGAGACCCGCATCGTGAGGCCGCTTGTGGGCGCCCCGCGAGGGCGCAAAAAAACACGACGAACGATATGGCGAGCAGAGTGACAGCACGCACCTGGGGGTCGGAGACTGCTGCGTCGCTTAGGCCCTGGAGGCGCTGCGGAGGTATGGCAGGAGGGGGGGAAGGAGGCGAAGGGCTGGGCAGAAAGGCTGGGCAGGCAGGGGAAGTATAGGGAAAAGAGCAGGGCAAATGGAGGCACCTTCGTGCAGGATTGCAGATTGTACCACACGCGTTGCCTCTGCGATGGTTCCTCCTCCTCCTTCTCCTCCTCCTCCTCGTCCTCCTCCTCCTCCTCCTCCTCCTCCTCCTCCTCCTCCTCCGTCTCCTCCTCCTCCTCACCCGCCTGTCTAGATTCGTCCCCCCCCCCATCCTCATCTCTCCCATTTACCTCTTCCCTCCCCCCCTGCCCCAATCCTCCTTCCTCCCTCCATCATCATCCTCCCTCCTCCCCTCTCCCTCCTCCCACATCATCCCTTCCCCCCCCCATACCTTCTCCTCCCTTCCCCCCTCCTCCCTCCTCCCTGCCTCCTCTCCGTTCTCTTTCCCTCCTCCTCCCTCTTGCCCTCCTCCCCCCGCCCCCCTCCTCCCTGTGAGTCGAGGCGGCCAGACGAAGTCGAGCGCAGAAGGAAAGCTTGCAGGGGAACCGTCTGCGAGAGGTCACCGAGCCTCTCCCAGATGCGGGTCAGCTGGGGAGCGGCGTTTTCCATAGTCGCCCCTCCGCCTCGTCCTCGTCCTCCTGCTCGTCCTCCTCTTCCTCCTCCTTTTATTATTCTCCTCCTCGCCGTGCTCCCGATCCTCCTCCGCCTCCTCCTCCTCCTCCTCCTCCTCCTCCTCCTCCTCCTCCTCCTCCTCCTCCTCCTCCTCCTCCTCATCATCATCATCATCATCATCATCATCATCATCATCATCATCATCACCATCACCATCACCATCACCATCACCATCATCATCAACATCATCAGCATCATCAGCATCATCAGCATCAGCATAAGCATCAGCATCATCATCATCAGCAGCATCATCATCGTCCTCATCCACATCATCATCATCATCATCATCATCATCATCATCATCATCATCATCATCATCCTCATCAACATCAACATCAACATCAACATCATCATCATCATCATCATCATCATCATCATCATCATCATCATCATCATTACCATCATCATCATCAGCATCAGCAGCATCAGTATCATGACCATGAACATCACCACCACCATCATCATCAGTAGCATCATCATGATCACCAACATCATCAGCATCATCAGCATCATCATCGCCACCCATCATCATCAGCATCATCAGCATCAGCATCATCATCATAATCATCATGATCATCACCATCATCATCGTCATCATCAGCGTCAGCATCATCATCATCATCACCATCATCATCAGCATCATCACCATCAACAACCTCATCATCAGCATCAGCAGCATCGTCATCATCAGCATCAGCACCATCATCATCAGCATCATCATCATCATCATCTTCATCATCATCATATTCGTCATCGTCATCATCATCATCACCACCATCATCATCATCATCATCATCATCATCATCATCCTCATCGTCATCCTCATCCTCATCTTCCTTGGGCGTGTTTGGCTCTTTGGGGCTCACAATAGACCCCAAAGACCTCCAAAAACCTCTGGAGACCTCGGGGGGCTGGCCCTCCTTCTTCCCCCCCCCATTCTCTGCATCCAGAACCTCGCCATCCCCAGCCAAGCTCAACCAAATACGCAGCATCATCAGGCCCCTCTCCTCCTCATCATCATTTTCAGAGTATGCCCTCCCATCTTCGTCATACTCATTTTTTGTATTGCCGACCGATTCGCATCCACACGTAGAATCATGGGTACACTCATCGTGGTACTCGCACGCCTACTGATTATCACACCTCGTGCGTGCAACTATACGCGTTTCCATCGTACTCACGATCACAATGCTCATCAGATCCTCACGGTCACCCTCAAGCATCACACCCACGACGACACTCTCAATCATATCCACTCGTACTCATACCCTCTCTCTCTCTCTCTCTCTCTCTCTTGCTCGCACCAACACTCACATTCAGGCCCCGGCTCCCACTCCTGCTTGCACTCCGTGCTCGCACGGGGCTGCACCCAGTATCACACAGGGGCGGGTGCGCATGCGGATGTCCGCGCTCATGCTATAACAGTGCGTCTCGTGAGGGCGCGGCACGGCCAGGCCACGCTCACCACGGCGCCCCATGCTGCAATCGAGAGCTTGAAGTGCGCGCGGCCACCCTCCGTGGAAGCGCAGACCACATACAGGCCTCGGAAAAAACTAGCGAACACTCATGCCACATTCATCTGTGAACGCCTCCGCCTCCCCCCAATGTTCAAAGTTGGCGGTGGGTCTGATGAGTTGCACCTCGACCGCAGTCTCCCCCGCGCGTGCCAACCTTGAGTTCGGGGGGCAGGGGAGGTCGTTGACTAATTGTTTCCCTCTACCGTAGTGCAAGCATGCCCGAATCTGACCCAGCGGAGGCCAGCCTCTCCTGCGGGCCGTGACAGGTCGCGCGAAAAGGTCGGAAGAGGCCCCGTCGGTCTCGCCCTACAAGGGATGAGGGCATTGGTGCACTTCGTTTAGCAAGGTTCCCAAAACAGTGCTGGCACTCAGAGGTTCTGCATCTGTCCTAAGTAAAACAGGGCTAAAATCGGGATAAATCGATCCAGAGCGTTCCGGAGCGCTCTCAGAGCGTTCCGGAACGCTCTGGAGCGGCCGCGGCGCCCAATACATCCTCCAAACCCGCCGATTCTCAGAGATTTCGAGTTATCCCGATCCGATTTTGTCCCGATCTTCGCGTCGTTTTACTAAGGAAACTGGGCCCCCGTGGCGGTCGGGCCGTCTCGTCGTCGCCCGTCGCCGCCGTCGCCGCTGGGCCCCAGTGGCGGGCCGGCCGGCTTGTCGCCGCCCGTCGCCGCGTGGCGTGGCATTGCGAAGCGCTGCTGTGCACCTACAAGCACTGCTTGGCATTGTGCTGCATTGCGCTGCAGCACATTACATTGCTCAGCACTGCTTCGCATCGAGTCGCATTGCCCTGCATCGCGCTTCGTGGCTTTGCATTGCGTTGCGTTGCTCTGCACTGCTTTTCTTTTCGTCGCGTTCATTGTCGTGTTGTTGCGTTGCTTCGCATTGGTTTGCATTGCGTTGCATTGCGTTGCGTTGCGTTGATTTGCATTGCTTTGATTGGCGTTGCATGGCTCTGCATTGCGCTGCATTGCTTTGCATTGCTCTGATTGGATTTGCATGGATTTGCGAAGATTCTGTATAGCCTCCACATTGCATGGTTGAAAGCAGCAGCGCTGTTTTCAATTTGACGCCTTCTAAGCACGCTGTTTGCGAAAGGCTTTAGGGCTTCCACATGATGGCAAAAGTCACGTGGCAAACGTTTCCGTGCTTAGCCAGGCGAAGCAAAGTCAGCAGCTGAGCCACGTCTTGCTGGAGCGACAGCCTGCACGCCTGGACAAGATTGCGCGCTTGGGCGACGGCCACCCCCCGTGCGCGCATGCCTTCCGAAGCCCAGAAGGCGAACGTTCTCTGATTCGGCGTTTCGACATCAAGCGGCAGGAGAGGGGGGGGAAGGAGAGCGATCCGGCTCCGGACCTCTGCTCCGCGCCACTGCTTGCGGCAGTGCGCCCTGCGGGGGAGACTGCACCTGCTCGAAGAACAGGCGCCGGAAGCGGCCAAGATGCTCTCCACGGGGGTGGGGGGGGGGGGGTGCCGGCGGCCCGCGCCGATCGGCCAGACAGAGATGGAAAAAGACGATCGCCGGGATCCTCGAGATGGCACTTCGAGACCCTTCGAGAAGTGCCATCTCGAAAGAATCAGAGGTGGCACTTCGAGATCCTCCGTCGGTCCGCCGGCACGGCCGCCCCAGGCAGGGGCACCACGCGAGGCGCATGGACGAGCTGCGCATGGGCGTGCCAACCGAGCAAATCTAGATGTCGAAAGGTTGCTGCATGCCGGCTGGCGTCTGGAAGAGCACGTCGCGAGAGCACAGCCGCTCTCAGAGGCTCCCTTCCATGGCGCACGTGCGCGCCACACCGCTGGCTGATTGATTCATTGGTAGCATTGCGCTGCATTGCGTTGCATCGTTGTGCGTTGCATTGTTTTGCGCTCCCTTGCATTGCTTTGCGTTGCTTTGCATTGCTGCGCACTGCTCTGCATTGCTGTGCATTGGTTTGCGTTGCGCTTTGCGTTGCTTTGCATTGCTTTGCATTGTTTTGCATTGCTCTGCATTGCTTAGCATCACGCGGGCTGTACCAACTAGATTGCACCACATTGATTGCACCATCTAGATTGCGCCGTATGGATTGCAAGAAACTACTGTCTGGAGTCAACGCTTGCTAACAACTAGATAACAAACATATAGGTATACACATATGTACATCTAGACATACACATTCAATGTGTACGTACACATCTGTGTATGTACAGACATGGTCGTCGGCCTATGACGAATTCAAGAGTGTTTCACATGGCATGAATAAAACCCAGGAGAGCTTGAACAATCACCAAGGACTGCTTAAGACGGACCGGTCACGCTGAGAAGGCCAAGATAATCGCCCAAGACAGCTGTGGGGATGGTCAACGACTGCCCCCACGACAGCCAAGACGCGGCACAAAAGAGCCCCAGTAAACGGACATGGCGGCCTAAGAAGTCACAAGACCTGTCCAAGAGAGCCCAGCAAGTTTAAACAGGTCCGAGCAGCCCAACGAGAAACATCAGAAAAGACCACGAGAGGCCCCAGACAGCCCAAAGCAATGACCGAACTCCCATTCCTCTCAACCCCACTCTCTCTCTCTCTCTCTCTCCCTCTTTCTCTTTCTCTTCCTCTCTCTCTCTCTCTCTTTCTCTCTCTCTATAGATATTGCTCTCGCTCTCTCTCTCTCTCTCTCTCTTTCTCTCTCTCTCTCTCTCTCTTTCTCTCGCTCTCATTCTCTCTCTCTCTCTCTGTTTCTCTCTTCCCCCCTCCACCCCTCCCACTCTCTCACACTCTCTCTCTCTCTCTCTCCCTCCTCCCTCCTCCTCCCCCTTCTCTCCCTCTTTCTCTCTCTCTCTCTATCTCTCTCCCGTTCTCTCATGTGTGTCTTCTCTCTCTCTCTCTCTCTCTCCCTCTTTCTCTCTCTCTATCTCTCTCTTTCCCTCTGCAAGTTTCTATGTGTTGCCTTGCTTCCCGAAACAATCAAAGCACTCTCCTTTGAGACCGCGGTACCGTCTGCAACGGCCAAGTCGCGGTAGTGCTCATGCTCGCGCATCGCGGTCACTGCCTCTGGCGCGCTGCATATTTTCTTCTTGCTCCCCCTCCTCCACCTCCCCTCCCCCTTCTCCTGCACCACTGCTACCAGGAACTACGAGCTACCGGGTACGAACTACCAGCTGCTGTCTACAATTGCAACTGCGTCATGCTACTATGAAGGGGCCCTGGGACACACAAATACATACACACAAAGAAAAGAATTCCCCATATTTTCTCATATTTTCTCGGTTTTTGTCTTCCCCACCACTTCCCATATTTTCCCATATTTTCTGGGGAATGGAGGATTAATTGTGTCTGTGTGTTTCTTTCCCTCCTGATACTAGCAGTAGCCTTTCAACGACTAGTCCGCCGCCGTGCCTGCAAGGAGTGCGCGTGTCAGAAGGTCCCCCCCTGCTGCCTGGTGAGGTCTTTTTGTTCGTGCCTTCTACGGCCGACCGCCCCCCATCCCCCACCGGCGCGCGCTCTCGAAAAGTCGCCCCCCTCTCCAGAGCCAAAAATCGGGGATGGACAGACCTCCCTTTCGTAAAACGTGGTTTGGTGAAAACGACGTCGGGCCCAAACCTGGCGGGCGCAAGCCTGGAAAATAACGGCCGCGGCGCCCTCTCGAGAACCGAAAACGGACAATTCACGAATCGACATGTCACTGTTAGGAGGTCTGTCCACCCCGAAATAATGAGAAACGTTCCATACTCTACCGCACATTGACAAAACGGGACCGGAACCAGGACCACCGAGAAAGGTCACGACATGCCCCCGCGAGGGGCGCCCACAAAGGCCGAGGCCCCAAAGAGGCCCACAAGAGGCATGCAAGAGGCATCTAAGAGGCACCCAGGAGCTTAAGGGGCCCTGGAAACGACAGGGCCGTTTTTTTACCGGTTCCGTTTTGCCTCTTTGTGACGGTTCCAACGCCGTTTTTTAACCGGTTCCGTCGCAGTTTTTTGACTGGTTCCGGCTCCGGTTCCAATCCTGGAGTCGTTTTTTGCCGTTTCCGGTCGCCGTTTTTTTGCCGTTTCCATTTTCAAGGGACATTTTTTGGAAACGGTGAAAAACGGCCCTGCCGTTTCCGCGGCCCAGCCCAGGAGGCACCCCAAGCGGCTCCAGGGAGGCCCCACGAGGCACCCGACAAACACCCAAGACGCCCCAAGAAGCTCTGAAGACCGCCAAAAGACCCCCAAGACGTTTCAAGAGGACTCCACAGGGCCTTCCAGGCACCCAAAGACACCCCCAAGAGCCGCCATGAGGGGGGAACGCATGCGGGCGGTAGCACTGGGGCCATCGCTGGAGCTCACCATGGGGCCACGAAGCGCTGGGTTGGGGTGACGCGTGTGGGCGGTAGCGGTGGGACCTTCGGTGGAGATCTCTATGGGACCACGAAACGCTGGGTGGGGGGACGCATGCGGGCGGTAGCACTGGGGTCGTCGCTGGAGCTCCCTATGGGGCTACGAAGCGCAGTATTGAGTGGGGGTACGCATGCGGGCGGTAGCACTGGGGCCGCTGGTGGAGCTCCCTATGGGGCCACGAAGCGCTGTATTGGCTTGGGGGGTGGCGCATGCGGGCGGTAGACCTGAAACCTTTGGTGGAGCTCCCTACGGGGCCACGAAACGCTATACTGGGTGGGTGAAAATGCTGAATTGGATGTTTCGGGGCGCGTGCGGACGGTAGCACGAAACGCTGTACTGGGTGGGTGAGAATGCCAAATTGAATGTTTCGAGACGCATGCGGACGGTGGCACTGGGGCCTTCGGTGGAGCTCCCTATGGGGCCTCGAAGCGCTGTGTTGGATGTGTGGAAATGCCGAATTGGATGTTTCGGAGCGCATGCGGACGGTGGCACTGGGGCATTCGGTGGAGCTCCCTATGGGGCCACGAAACGCTGCACTGGGTGTGTGAAAATGCCGAATTTGATGTTTCGGGGCGCGTGCGGACGGTGGCATTGGGGCCTTCGGTGGAGCTCCCTATGGGGCAACGAAACGCTGCACTGGGTGAGTGAGAATGCCAAATTGGGTGTTTCGGGACGCATGCGGACAGTGGCACTGGGGCCTTGGGTGGAGCTCCCTATAGGGCCACGAAACGCTGCACTGGGTGGGTGGAAATGCCAACTTGGATGTTTCGGGACGCATGCGGACGGTGGCACCAGCGCCTTCGGTGGAGCTCCCTATGAGGCGACGCAGCGCTGCTCTGGGTGGGTGAAACGCAGGGAGGAGCGGGGAGGGGGAGGAGGGAGGAAGAAGGAGAACGCGGGGACAGTCTCTTCAAAACGGGGACCCAACACCGCAGGATGGTTGGCAACTACTCGGGATGAAGCGCCGGTCCAGGCGAATGGGTCGACACCTTTTGAGTGGTGGACGTCATGACAGAATCATGACGTCGGGGTCTGAGAAGTCTGCTTGCATGGCGTTCCACCCCCCCTTCCGCCGCCTTTTCGAACAGCGCTGGGCCGAAAAGGCGCGCAAGTTGGTCCCGACTTGCGCGAAGTCCAGATTTCATGTCGTGCCTCGCCGCGCCCGCTCCTCCCTCCCTTCGCGTAGACTTGCCGGGGTCCAACGAAGCACAGCCTCCTGGCCCTCCTCCTGGGCCCGAAGCCCTGTGCGGGATCGGGCTCGACTCTGATTCCCCTCCTTCTCCTCCCCTTTCCCCTCCCTCCCTCCCCAGACCCCCGACGCCATGATTTTGTTCATGACCTGGACCCCTGGAGGTGTCGTACCGAGTCGTTCTTTGACGGCCCCAGGGCAGAGCCCCTGGAGGCCGAAAATCGCCAATAACCTCCCGCCATGATTCTTTCATGACTCGAGGGGGTCTGGATCCTCGCACACCGGCCGATCGACGGCTACAGTCGGACCTAAGCCTGAAGAACACCTTTCAAGAACATGAGACCCTCTGCCGGCCAAAACACCCCCAACCCAAAGACCACTCGAATGTATATAGCCCCCCCCCAGGATGCACAAGAACATCAAACACACACCAAAAACATTAAAACATTGGGGCACCCTCACCGAACCGACCTCGATCGCACATCTCGATCCGACTGTAAGACAGCTCCCCGCCGCCGCCGCCGTCGACGACGGCGCGGACGGCGAGCGGCGGCGCGGGCGGCGGCGGCAGCTGAGCCGCGGCTGGCCTCCACGGACAGCAGCCGCAGCAGCGCCGGGTCGTCCAGGCGCTCCGGCTTGGGCGGCAGGTCGCACCGCCGCCGGCGCCGGAGCTCGGAGAAGTAGTAGCGGGGCGGCTGCACCAGCTGAGGGCGGATGCTTCTGCAGGCGCTGGCAAGCCTGCTTGCCTGGCGTCTCCCGCCCCCCGCGTCCACCACTTTTCGGGCAGGCGGCTGCACCAGCTGAGAGCGGAGGCTTCTGCAGGCGCCGGCAGGTCTGCTTGCCTGGCGTCTCCCGCCCCCCGCGTCTAGCACTTTTCGGGCAGCGCCCGGCCGCAGGGGCGCGCAAGTGGGCCCTGGTTGCGTGAAGCGCAGATGTCCCTTCGGGTCTCGCCCCGCCCCGCCCCCCCCCCCCCCCCCCATGCAAGAGAACTTGTCAGAATCGAAAGAAAGACGGGCGTCGAGGGGCGACGTCGACTGTCCCAGATCTTCCGCGATATGACTCTTCAATCCCGGCGTTTGCTTTTGATTTCAGCCTCTGGGGCCCGTTGGGCGAAAAGATGGCCCCAAGGGAAGGGGGTCGGGACCTCCGGGGCTGAGGACTGAAAAATTCACATCGGAGAATGTCTGCGGCAGCGACGGCGGCGGCAACGGCGGCGGTGGCGGCAGCGGCGGCGACGTGTCGGCGACAGGCTGAAGGGGGGCAGCGGCGGCAGCTGTGGCGGCGGCGGCGCAGCTCGGAGACACGATGCCGGGACGGCTGCACAAGAGGAGGGAGGAGGCGATTGAGGATCGAGGCTCGGGGTCCAGGGTTGATGCAACGCGGGGCTTGGGGACAT
This sequence comes from Prorocentrum cordatum, assembly GCA_963575745.1. Classification (NCBI taxonomy): domain Eukaryota; class Dinophyceae; order Prorocentrales; family Prorocentraceae; genus Prorocentrum; species Prorocentrum cordatum. Next base: position 14,504 of record CAUYUJ010017157.1, on the reverse strand, counting down.
CCGTGCTCCTCTGCTGACTCGACTGCAACTCTTATGACTAAAAGATGCAAAGAAAAACAACAAAAAAGAAAGAAGGCGCCGATCCCTCCGCCTAGCTGCTGATGAGCCAGGCGTTCAAGGCCGAACGTGCGGCCCCCCTCGCCACCTGGAGCCTACCCTCCTCGTCTGGGGGGGGGACAGGGGCGAAGCAGGAGGGAGTGGGCACCTGGATTCTGCGACGGGCGGCCCGTCTCTCTTTCGCGAGAGCGCGGTGGGCCGCTATGCGGTCACGCTGCTGCGAAGTGAGCACGAGAGGGGCAGGGGGAGGCAAAAGAGGCGACGGGGGGGGCGGAGGAGGAAGGAGAAGCCACTCCGCAGCTTGCTCCTCGGGGGAGCCATGCATAAGATCAACGTATTGCTGCTCCTCTGAAGCCTCAGCATCCTCGCAATGCTGGGGAGGCTGAGAAGCTTGCCACGGTCCGTTCTCGGCTACATCTGGGGAAAAGGTAGCTTCTCCCTCCGTGTCGGAGTCCTCGAACCTGTGTCTCTCAGGGTCGACTCGGTGAGACCCCCTGCGCGAGAATCCCGCAAAGTCAGGAGCTGGGCTCTCCTGTAGAGGGTCAGCAGGCCGAAACGAGGCGTAGAACACTGCTAGCGACTCGCGGATATCATCGTCATCCTCTGGATAGTCCAGGTCAACACGGGGCGGGGTGGAGGACTCAGCCGAGGAAAGGAGAGACCTGGCACTATCCGCGATGGCCGAGGCGATTGCCTGGCACATCAGAGGCGGGTAAGTCTTTTTAGACGCCGTGTAAAAAGAACCCGAGGCAGCTTTCCCAAGAAGGGTCTGATGAGAGCCTCTCGGGTGCGAACATCTACCGCCTCCTGGAGTGGCCTTGAGGAGCCTGTCCAGGGTGGGCATGCGAACAGAAAGGATAGTAGTGGGGGCTCGCCCCACCTGCCCTGGGTCCACCTTGGGACCCTGGTGCTCGCACTGATCGAAGGTGGTGACCGCGGCGCTTGGGGCCGCGGCCAGGGCCTCGAGAGGCCGCCAGCGAAACGCGGAAGGGGCCCGTGGGGCCCACGTGGGGTTGGCGGGATGTTCCATCCAACCCCCCGTGCCAGCCCTCAGATGCTCCGCCAGGAGCCAGACCAACGCGTGCAATAACTGAGACCCAATACGAAGCTGCTCTGACTGACGCTGAGACACCCAAGGTAAGCCCCACATATACTGAGTAGACCTGAGAGGGGGGGGGGGCCTCCTTCGTGCCACCGGGCAGCTGACCAAGTTTCACAGGGAGGCCCCCCCCCTGTGTTGATGACTCTGTGGCAACGTATGTGTTCCGCCCATTCCAGAAGTGTCGCTTCCTTCGTCAGGTCCCCCCTGTCGGCGTCTATAGCTATGTCTATGCTGAGAATCACCAGATGGAGGTCGGCCATGAGCATCTCATGCTCGAGTTGCCACTGGACGTCGCCTCTGCGACGCTGCCCGCAGTAGAGATGAAGTACGTACACTGTAGGACGACGAATGCGAATAGGAACTGATGATGCCAGAAACTCGGGATATTCGCCAGGGTTATAGACATAGAAGGGCGTCTCGGGGACGACAGGGAGCTCCGAGGGAACATCAGAACATATAGTAGTATACTGCGGGATGAGGTCATCGGGGATGGCGGGGTCAGCCTCCAAAAGAAGCTGAAGCGCATCACGGTGCGTAAGTTGTGAGGTAAGGGCCACAATATCGGGGTCACGGGAGAAATTGGGAAGACGCGTCGCAGGGACTTCGATACGCCACCTCCCTTGACCACAGGCTCGTTGATTTCGCATTCGTTCGTCCTCCTGCTGCTGAAGTGCGAAGGCCTCTGCAACCGTGCACTGCGGTGCTGACACAATGAGGCCAATTGCACAAGGTAGTGAGTCGAATGCAAAGTGCGCCGTGAGAGCAGACCGATGCGCAAACGACTGAAAACAAGCACAGCAGGAGAGAGACGAAACCTGACAATTACGAATGAACGCCACTCTCGAGTGATGAACGCGCTGAATGTGCGTACGAAGCCCTCGAATACGAGAAAAGGAACGCGAGCACCACATGCAAGTAAATACATTGGCATCCTCTCTCTCCTGCTGGCGTAGGCGATGCCGTGGGTCGTCCCATGCTGGTGGAACCCCTGCTGATTCTAATATCTGGAAGATCTGGTCTTCGGCAGCACGAGCAAGAGTGTCTCGCTGAATATGCCGAACGTGAGATGCTAGCGCTTGCCTAATTGTCTGCTTCCATCCCACAGCTGACTTCTTGGCCTCCATCTCCCAAGACTGTAGGTTCTCGAGGGGGTCGGGGAGCTCCTGAAACCTCCGAGTATACAAACGCAGCCATCCAAGATCCTCCAAAATCATGTGTCCCCAGGTCCTGGAAGTCTCAACCATAGCAGTGTGAACCAAAACCATAACGTGGGGCGGACCTGAAAGCAAGAGGCGGCCAAAAAGGCGAAGCCTGTGGGCAGACAGAAGTGCGTCGAGCGGTGGGCGGCCCACTCGTGCAAGTACAAACTTGGACGGCATGGCAGTGTCATCCGCTCGGGGAAGTCTGGCAATGGCACGATAATAACGGAGGAGACCGTCTTGAAGCTGATTGTGCTGTGCCTGTGTAAGATAGTCCCATGTGCTGGATTGAAATAATCTCCCAGAACAAACTAGCGAGTCCAAGAAAACCAAGGCAGTCTGCATCTCGATAGTTCTGTGCTTAAAGACCTTGCCACGAAGAACCCTCCAAGCCTGCGAACACCCCGAGAGACGGTGAGCCAGTTCAGGCCCCATAGACGCCGACATATCATGCTTAGTACCAAGATGCACATATTCTTGAACACGATGAAGACACATGGGCCCCATGCTACGCGTATACGTATGAATGGTATTGTGCATCGTTTGTACCAAGGTACGTTTGGTCCCTTTAGAGGAAAGCCCACGAAATTGAAATAGAAAGGCAGACTTGCCCGGTTTGACGTTTACCTGGAGGCCCGAAGCTGAGAAAGCATCGATGACCACGGATGCAATGAACGGCGCTTGCTGCAAGAGGATGCTGGCACGGCCTTCAAAACAGAACAAGGCGTCATCGAAGAAGGCGCCGTCCATGGAGTGACATGTGTGCACAGGCGGCTGCTCCACGTTCCCCGCGGTGTAGATCGCGAGAGACGAGGCGAGGTGACAGGGAAGACGAAGCCCGACACCCAAAGCGAGAAGGCCTTCCTGGGCAGTAGCCATGATTCTGGCCATGGTGAAATTGAAAACCAAATCGCCAAGTTGCTGGCCAGGCCCAGAGCCCAAACAGGGAAACGCCACACCCGATCCGTCTTGCACGTAAAACCAGGATTGGTCGTACGCGTCTGAAATTTGGCCCCGACGAAAAGCCGAAACACCGTGATGTTCGAGCAGAGGGGTGGATGAACGAATGGCTTCGGCCAGATCCTGAGTGGCTTCTGGAGGTAGCCCACAAAACTTGAGCAACTTGGCGATGGCTTCGTCATTGGCCGAGGTACGAAAGATAAGTTCACGAACTGATTTGTAGAAAGCCTGAACAGCATCAATGAACAACATCATCACCGTGTGGTTGCGTGCAGCAGCGAGTTGTTGAAACACACGGAGTTCAAGCGCAGAAAACTCAGTACCGCGACCAGCCAGGCCGCCGAACTGCCGATCTCCTGCTGCCTGCTCAAGCTGGGAAACCACACTTTGACGAGTAAGAGCACGAAATCTCTTCCCCACTTGAGAAGATCCTAGAATGGATCTGTAGTTTTTGACATTGGAGGGGACACCCGCTTTGAACAAACTCCAGTAAAACCCACCTTTCCACTGGGTAGGCTCACAAATGCGGACCGTGCTCTTAACGTACAGTGGGTGAAAGAGGCGACCGATCTGCAGCGCGAACTTCTTAAGGACTGCTCCCGCGATGCCGTCGGGGCCTGCAGCGGAAGCCTTGGCACGGAACAGCGTCTGCTGGGTGATACCGAGGGACGGGGCGTCCTCTATGTTAATATCCACGTTATGCGTGACATCAGAGGTGAGGGCGGGGAGTGAGTGCATGTACCATGAAACATCGGAAAACGGGGTAACTGGCGCAGCCTCCTCTCCACTGAAATGCTGAAGCCAACGATCTGCGACCTCGATGTTCGAACGAAGTGGCTTGCCCTCGAGTCCCAGGAGCATCGGCATAGGCCGAGCTGATTTTTTGCGCCGCGAACAGGCTCCCATGGCACGAAGTTTGGCGAAGGACTCCTTGAAGTCCTGACGCGACCAGGCAGAGGAAACTTCTTGGGCAAGGTGTTTTGCGTGGGCTCTCGCATCCTGGTCAACAAAGTGCGTCGCGTACCGAGTCATGATTTCGAGTGCAATAGCTCGTGAGGCCAATCCAAGGCCCGACAAACGAACGACATAGTTCCAGCAGGACGCATAGCCCGAGAGGGCCGAAGTGCCAGGTAGAACCCACCGCATGTCCTCCAACGTAGCTGGGCTAGAAAGACGATCCAAGACGACCCCACCAGTGCGAACCCAGAGCCTGAAATAAACGAGGTACTTATTCGAACCCACGGCGAATCTAACGTTGGCGATCCTCTCCCCTAACAAGTCCCGCAAGCGGTCAATGTAGTAGAAGAGCTCGAGAAGGGTAGGCCTGAGGAGGGAAGAAAGCTGACTCGCACGTGAGCCCCATCTGATGCCGAAAGCTCCTGGCGTTCGTGCTGACAACTTCCACTGCCTGGTGCGTAAACAAGCCCATGGACCTCGAAGAGGCTCAGCCCAAACATGGAACAAGAGCGCCAACTGTAGCTGTCGGCAGGCAAGGCCTACCTGTCTGTAACTTCGGAGCTGGGAAGTACGAGCATCCATCAGTTCCATAGTCTCCTGGGAAATCCATGGTTGACGAGGCCGTCTGCCTGTGTCGGTGGTACGTGTTGGGAACGCAGTTTCCAAACAATGCTGGAGATGATCCGTGAGCACCTGGCAGTGAGAAGAAGGCGAGACATCGAACGGCACTGCAGGACATTCCCGCAAGAGCCGCGAGAAAAGCTGCTGCGCCTCCACGTCAGCAAAGCGAGCCTGGTCGCACTTGACTTTGTGCGAGTTGGCCACAGGCAGCGAGACGGAAGCAACCGGTACTGGAATACTTGCGGCAACCAAGAGATGATCTAATATAGATATGGTGAGGTCCACGTCCGACACGACAGACTGCTTAGCGACCGAGATCCCAAACGAGCAAGTGATGTAGTCGATACGGCGACCCGCAGAGAGCCCGTGGGAGCCAGGGGGGAACCACGTCGCAGCCGAAGTTTGACCAGACTCCAGAAAGGTCGAAGGGACTCAGAGCTCGTTCTCCTCCAAAAAGCTGTGAAAATACTGGCCTGGAAGATTCTGGGTCTCCGCCGCAATAGGACCATCGCAGCGGGAAACAATCGAACCGACACGAGCGTTGGCGTCCAACAAACAAACCAGCTCAACACCTGGAGAACGATGTGAAGCGATGGCGAACGAAACCTCCCTCCACCAGTCCCCGATGATATGTTCAGGCTTCTTGCTGTGAGGAGCGTGAGCGACGAGAACATCCACGGCGAACGAGGCGACCCGAAGAGCGACGAGGAGGTAGGTAGGGGTCGCCGCAAGCGTCCAGCAATGCTTAGCCTGCAAGAAAACACTGGGAAGAACCTCGGTAGTCGTATTGATCCAAAGAGAACAGCCAAACCGACGAGATTCATCAGCTTCTGAATGTATGATGTGATATGGTGCCACAGTAGAAACCCCAGAGCGAGGAAACCTGGTCTCAACAGTCCCGATCAAGAAGAAATGATGACGGCTGAAAGCGGAACTCAACTGTTTCATGCGACCCGAGAGAAAGAGTCCCGAGGGCTTGGCCGATGATGAGGAAAGCGTGCCTGGGCTAAGAGATAACACGTTGGCCGCTGCGACCCAAAGCTGGCAGGAAGAAGCAACTGCGGTAGATGGATCGCGAGTAACTGGCTGTTTTGCGTCCAAGCGCAAAAGAGAGGTGAGAGCTGATGCTTTCTCGGACGCCGTCTCGAGGAAGATAGGCATCACTGCTCCTGCGCTGGGTGGGTACTGTGACTGCACGCTCTGTGGCTCGAACCTGAGCCACAGCCACTGGAGCGCCTGGGGTGATTGTAAGCACCTTCTCCAGGAATCGTCGGGCGTCGGGAGGTCACCTTTGCCTAGTGAGGCAAGCGTGGCGACTGTGTCCGCCGTCTCGTTCCATGGCTGACCAGAATGGCCTGATACGTGAAACCAAGAGACACCACGAGAGAAATACTGAACAACTTTTGCAATGCTGTCAAGCTCAACGCGCGCAGAGTGTAGTGAAGCGCTGAGTGCACCGCCTCTGGCAACACGGAGAGCCTCTAAATTATCACAATGAACCTGAACTTCACATTCGTGACATAGACTAGCGTACGAGGACTGCAAGAACCAAGCCAAAGCCCATTGAGCTCCATACAGTTCGGCTGCCAACGAAGTAAGATGGGGGGGGGGATCTCGATGCCCAAGACGTCGCCCTCGAAGCCTAGGAGCGCCATGTGCCCAAGAGAGTCCTCGACGAAGACCACGAAGGCCCAAGCAGGCCTGCCCCTAGACGAACCGCCAGATCCGTTTGTATATATGTGGAGAGTAGAAGGGATGATATCCGAAATAGAAGCGAGCCCAGGTAAGGCCCCGATAGTGGTGGAGTGCCAGTACTTGGCCAATGCCCAATAGTTGGGATTGAGAGGCCTATCCCAGGGCCTGAAAAGCTCCCGAAAGACAATGGACGTGTCCAATAGGGGACTCGTCTTGCAACCACGCACATCAACCGTACATGGCTGTGGTAACTGAGGTAAACCCGAACAACCAGAAGGCCCTTCTAGACGGCCTTGCTCATGATACTTAGACTGACTGTCATTCATATCCACCTGACCTGGTGGTTGCCAGCACGCTGCTCTGGCTGCTCGGGTTAGCGAAAAACTGCAGCATGATCTGCTGCTGCGCTGTCC
>CAUYUJ010017157.1:0-2500 GCA_963575745.1 Prorocentrum cordatum | reverse complement strand
CGAACCGAGAGGGACGTGCGAATGGTAGCTCACACGGCCGAACCCATTGTCCTGCAGCTGCCGACGCGCATGCACGCACGCCCGGCTACAGGGAATCCTGCGACTGCACACAGCAGGCCCGTGTCGTGACAACCCCAGCGCCGGCTTCCGACAACGCGTGGACCGCTCGAACAGTGAACGGTCGCCGGCTTGCCGATCGCAAAACCGTTCCCGCACGGCGGATTCTGGGCCAGGCCACCAGCGCTGCGGTCAAACCTGGAGCCCGGGGCCGCCGTCGGGCCGACACGACACGGACCAACCGCCGGGGGGCACCCCAGGGGGGTGGGGGCATCCACGAGGGGGGTTCGAAAATCATGGCCCGAGGCACGTGCGCGGACGAGGGGAGGCCAAGGGGCGCGCCGAAAGAGAAAGAGGAATGAGAAGAGGAAGAAGAAAAAGAAAAACGGGTCAGTTTAAGTCTGGGGCCATGGCTTGGGCCATGGTATGCAGCTTCGCCAAGTGGTCATTACCCCCCTCTTCGCAGCCCTCGAGGACGCTGCGGCCACTGTGATGGGGCAGCCCTAAAGAAGGCAGGGCTCGATGATGTCAGGGCCCATGGGTCAAAAATCGCCCCGTGAGCATGTTCTGGGATGCGCTCTGAACAGAATTTCTAGGCGGATCGGGCCGTGATGACGAGAAGCCTCCCCGAGATCCTAAGCAGACAGCAAACTCCAAAAACCTTCGCACATCGAAGTTCGAAGGTTGGAGTCTGGGAAGACCCCCCTAGGCACCACTCCCCGCTTGATCGCCCCCAGCCCAGGCATCCTCCGATATGCTGTATTCAGCCCACGGCCCCATGGGGTCCCGACCACTTCCCCGGGGCCAATGGTTCGCCCCGGATCAGCTTTCGATTGCCCCAGATGCTGGAATGTATGAAAAAAAACGCCGGGATTGAACTATCCTGGCGAAGGACCCATCCATATGCATATGCGAATACCAAACATGTACATTGAACAAAAACAAACATCTCCCTCTGGGCTCACGAAACGCGTGAGGGATGCGCCGAAATGGGCGGGGAGCCGGATGTGGACTGGGGCCTGAGCTGGAGCTCCCTAGTGTGCCACGAGGTGCGTGAAGGTACTAGCTCTCTATGGGGCGACGGAGCGTGTGAGGAGTGCGCCGACATCGGTGTGGGGGGCCGCACGTGAGCACTGCCACTGGAGCGTTCGGAACTGTTGTGGCGCCACGAGGCGTGTCAGGGGTGCGCCGACATGGGTGCAGGGCGGCATGTGGCCGCATGTGAGCATGGCCGATGTGGCCTGAGGCGGAGCTCCTTGCGGGGCCACGAAACGTGTGAAGGGGGCGCCACAATGCGGCCGGGCCCCCATGTGAGCACTGCCTCTGGGGCCTTCGGTGGAGCCCCCTGCGGGGCTAGAAAACATGTCAAGGTTGCACCAAAATGCGCGCGGTGCCGCATGTGATCACTGCCGCTGGGGCCTTCGGTGAACCTCCATATGAGGCAGCGAAACGTGTGAAAGGTGCGCCGAGATGGCTGCGGAGTCGCATGTGAGAACTGCTGCTGGGGCTTCCGGTAGAGCTTCCCACAGGGGCCACGGAACGGGTGAAGGGTGCGCCAAAGTACTTGCGGTGCCGCATGTGAGCACTGCCGCTGGGACCTGAGGTGGAGCTCCCTATGGGGCGACGATACATGTGAGGGGTGCGCCGAAATGGGTGCGGGGTCGCATGTGAGCACTGCCACTGTGGCCTTCGGTGGAGCTCACTACGGGGCCACGAAGCGCGTGAAGGGCGCGCCGAAATAAGTGCGGGGCCCTCATGTGAGCACTGCCGCTGGAGGCGCTCCTAATGGGCCCATGAAACGCGCGAGGGGTGCGCCAAAGTAGGTGCGGTGCCGCATGTGAGCACTGCCACTGGGGCCTTCGGTGGAGCTCCCCGTGGGGACATAAAACGTATGAGGGGTGCGCCGAAACGGGTGCGGGGCCGCATGTGAGCACTGCCGCTGGGGCCTTCGGTGGAACTCCCTATGGGGCCACGAAACGTGCAAGGTGTGCGCCTGCATTGCTGCGGGGCCTCATGTGGTCCCTGCCACTTGGGCTTCCGGTGGGGCTCCCCATGGGGCCACGGAACGGGTGACGGGTGCGCTGAAATGGGTGCGGGATGCATGTGAGCACAGCCACTGGGGCCTTCGAGGGCTGCGCCAAATCAAGTACGGGGCCGCATGTGAGCACTGCCACTGGGGCCTTCGGTGTAGCTCCCTGTGGGGCCACATGACGTGTGAGGGGTGTGCAGATGGGAGGAGGAAGGGGAGGCGGGATTGGAGGCGACGCACTGCGGACTCAAAACGAGGACCCAACTCAACACAAGATGGTATGGAGAACCCCACATCCTCGGATATCCGTCGATGATCCTCAGAACGTGTGCTAGCGCCAAAGTGTGATTGTCCACCGAGGCGCTTCAACACGACGAAGGCGTCGCAACGAGTGCCGACACAGGCTGCGCGCTA
>CAUYUJ010017156.1:228303-246559 GCA_963575745.1 Prorocentrum cordatum | reverse complement strand
TCGGAGGATCGCGCCGCATCGCCGATACATCCGCGATGCGGCTCGATGTGGAGCCCGATTTGCTTCACGTCGACGTTTCCGATGCGTCACCGACGTCGACGATGCATCGCCGGTGCATCGCCGATGCATCGCCGATGCATCGCCATCGGCGATGCGGCGCGATCCTTCGACCCCATCCACTCGGACCCCATCTGGGAGGCCTCTAGCTAAGGACGTGTGCGTTCTTTCCCGGCAGGGGCCATCGGAGCACCGCTGGGCGCCTGCCATCGGGGGCGGAAAAGAGGGGGGTGATGACTACGCAGGGGGGATTGGATATCATGGCGTGGGCTATGATATTTCCCCAGATTTCATGGCGCCTCGTCTTATTTCATTACGTCCCTGGCCCCCCCGCCGGGCCGCGCACATGCCGCCGGTCATGATTTGCACCCCCCCCTCTTGGACACCCCCCTCTTGGCCGCTCCCGATTCCAAGAAGCAGCCTCCCTCTAACAAGCCTTCGCCCCTCCCCCTTGCCCCCTGTGCGCGCGCCGCCGAGCGGGGCTCCCGGCGAGGACTACCTCTACTGGGCGAAGAGCCTGGACTTTACCCACCCGGACCTGCGGGAGACTGCCGGCTGGGACGGCCGGTATTGCCGCGTCAGCGGCTTCCTCGAGCCCGACGTCGTGGCGCTGCAGCACAACTTCTCGGGCCTGCAGGCGATCACCACCAGCCTCGAACGCGTCCCTATCCTTAAGTCGGGCCTGTCCCCCTACAGGGGGATGTTCGACGAAAAATAAGAATAAAAAAACCCAAAATAGGCAAAACATAATCCAAAAATAAGCTGGGGACTATTTTTTGATTATGGTTTCACCTCTTGGGGGTATTTTGGGGGCATTTTTTTGTCGAAAATTCCCCTGTAGGGGGACACGCCCGACATAAGCCTATCCCTACGGTTGGCATCACCTTCAGTCGGTGCCGATCCTAAGGATCTCCTCGGTTCCTGAGGGCGCGTGCTCAAGATTGTCATCGTCGCTGGGCTGGTCCATCTCAGGGATCGGGGTAAACGTCAGAGGAGGAGAGACGTGCCGGTGCCGACGGCATTCCCCTCGCTGGTGCTTGGCTAGGGCCCCCATAGGGGGGGCGGGCTTCCGTCGCCTCCTCCGCCTCTTCCGTCGCCTCCTCCGCCTCCTCCTCCTCCTCCTCCCCCTCCTGCTGCTGCTGCTCCTCCTCCTTCTCCTCCTCCTCCCTCCTCCTCCGACTCCGACTCCGGCCTCAAAGAAAAGGCCGTGGGAGACAGCGGGAGCCCGTGCGATTGGGAGGACATCCATCCTCCTGATCCCCGCCCTCGGCAGCAAGTCGTGGGAGCCTCGTGTGTCCTCGAGGGTACTCCAGATTTCGTAATAAAGGGCGGGGGGTCTCATTTCGGGGGGGGTCTCTTCCAGGCTATCTTGGAGGGCCTGGGGGTCTGGGGACGATGTTTTGGAGGGTTCTCCCACGAGGGAGGTCTGAAATGGCTTGTCTTGGAGGGTCCAGACCCCCTTCCTTTTATTACGAAATCTGGGGTACAGCTTCAGAGTGCAGTCGCGCGGGCTGGCGTTTGGTGGTCGACGAGAAAACGCCGACCTGGCGTCGATCTGCGTCGACCTGGCGTCGACCAGCGGCGACTCGCAAGAGCCATCAAGATGACACGGGCGGTCGCCATGGGTTAGTTGCCGCAGAGTTAGTCCCAGCAGAAGGTGCCGAGGCCGTACAAACCTAGAGTATCAAATTGCGCTTCTCCGAGAGGGTCAGAGCGGGCCTTCTGGGAGCATCGGTGCCAGTGCCAGTCTGTTAGCATTTGTGTTTCCCTCTCCAATGACTCCGTTTTCTGGATGGGTTGGAGGATCAGCATCGTTCAACCTATTCCCATCCTTTCGGGTCATGGCATCTCGGCCCCACCATCCCACCCCACCCCACCCCAGTTGGGGATATGCCCCTCGAGACACAAAGGGAAAAGCCTATAACACCACCGCACTACGGGGGCAAATCGCCCAGTTGGACCCGAGGAGGAGGAGGAGGAGGAGGAGGAGGAGGAGGAGGCAGGGGGATGATGAGGAGGAGGAGGATGAGAGGATTGAGGGGGAGAGGAGGAGGCGGAGGCGGGCGGCTGGCGGGAGGAGGAGGATGATTAGGAGGAGGAGGCGGTCCTCGCCATGGGGATATAGGAGAGGCCAAGAGCTGCTCTCCGCTCCGCGTGGTGCCCCCATAGTGCCCGAGGCAGGAGCCTAGTGCAGGGCGCCGGGTCGATCCTGACGCCTCCGGCCGCTGGCGCTGGTCCCCCGAGCCTCTCCTCCTCCTCCTCCTCCTCCTCCTCCTGCCTCCTCCTCCTCCACCTCCTCCTCCTCTCCTCCTCCTCCTCCTCCTCCTCCTTCCCTCCCTCTCCTCCTCCTCCTCCTCCTCCTCCTCCCCCCTGCCGCCCTCCTCCTCCTCCTCCTCCTCCTCCTCCGCCTCCTCCTCCTCCTCTCCTCCTCCCCTCCACCTCCTCCTCCTCACTGCCTGTTCCTCCTCCCTTCACTTCCTCCTCCTCCTCCACCACCACCTCCTCCTCCTCCTCCTCCCGCCTCCTCCTCCTCCTCTCCTCCTCCTCCCCCTGCCTCCTTCTCCTCCTCCTCCTCCTCCCCTCCGCCTCCTCCTCCCTCCTCCCCTCCTCAACTCCTCTCCTCCTCCTCCTCCTCCTCCTCCTCTCTCCTCTCCTCCTCCTCCTCCTCCTCCGTCCTCCTCCTCCTCCTCCTCCTCCTCCTCCTCCTCCTCCCCCTCTCAAGTCAGCTCCGCTGCTCCAGAGCACGCTACTTCCAGCGCGCATCCAGGGATGGGTACGGAGAGAATGGGTACAGTGCCCAACAGCACCTCGTGTTCGTTTTGAGGAGGACTCAGCGTCCGCGCCGCCACAGACGTGGCTCGCTGAGAACAAACAACCGCTTGCCCAACAGCGGCGGCCGATGTCGGCTTTGGACAACATTTGTGCTTGGGCATTGTACCCATTTGTTCCGTACCCGCTTCGGGTATCCAAATCTCAGGTTCGTCGGCCACGAGCAGAGGGGAATCCAGTCAACCCGCATAGTAAGGATGAGTAATTCTCCAAAGCAGCCCTTGCATCCTTGCCCCTTCGGCCCGTCCTTGGCGATGTTCGCTGGTCAACCTCGTTCGAAGAACGTTCACATGGCCCTCCCCAAGGCCTTTGCATCCTTTCCGTGCATCCTTATTCTACGGGTTGGCTGCAGGGGTAGGGGGGAAGCTTCCTGGCAGCACAAGCCTTCCCCCTAATTACCCTCTTGTGCGCGCCGCAAGTGGACCCTTCGCCGCTTCGCCGGAGCCCTGGGCCGCTCCAGCGCGTCGTCGCTTCGAGCCTCTCGGGATCGGCGCTTCTCCGCGGGTGTCCCGTGGCATGGGCACCTCGCCGCTGCAGAGCCGCTTGCGCAGAACAGCGTTCCCTTCATTGGCCGACTGTCTGCCAGGAGGGGAAAGACAGAGCGAACCCCAAACAAGCACAACAACAGCAGCAACAACAATCATTTTAACACTGATCGCTCTGACCTGCTCGAGTGTCAATCAACACGTACATCCCGAACCCTCGATACCCGCCCTCTTCGTCTTCGATCATACCAAGTTTGGGGTGTAGCATGTTTGCCTGCAACGTGTATTTCGTGCAGCCCCTAAGGCAGGGGAAGAGAGGACGCATGGAAGGAAGGGACAACGGGCAGGGAGGAGGATGGAGCACGATAAAGTAGCAGGAGAGAGCCAGGGGCAGAAATCAGGTGGCAGAACCAGACGGGCAGATTGGGCGGGTGAGCCCCGGGAACGGGTGGCAGAACCAAGCAGGCAGATCGGGCGGGTAGGCCCTATCTGGCGGGCCGGCAAGGCGGGCCCAGGCGGCCAGGTGGAGCAGGCGGGTTGTTGAAGCGTGCGCCCCGCATGAATCGCGAGGACGTCTCGAGCGAGAGCGTGATTCCTGAGTGTCGAGGACGCGGCGTTCGAATAAATTGCGAGGAAATCCCACGCGAGAGCGTGATTCTTATACCAAATGTGAGGTAGTCCCGAGCGAGAGCGCGATTGTCAAATAAATTGCGATGAACTATCAGGCGGGAGCCGTTGTTGTTGTTGTTGCTGTTGTTGCTGTTGCTGTTGCTGTTGCTGTTGTTGTTGTTGGTGTTGTTGCTGTTGTTGTTGCTGTTGTTGTTGTCGTTGTCGTTGTTGTTGTTGAATGTTCACGATTGAAGAGTACGTAATTGTTGTTGACCCCCTTCCCTTACAGTAACCATTGGTTTGTTCAATTGCTATGCTTCCCCCGGGGCGCGCACCTTGTTTTTTTTATTAGGGAACGTCACTAGACTCAAACTTCGCTGTTGGCCCCCGAACTACAACAACAACAACGCCTGACACGTCCTTACAATGTATTCCAAAATCGCGCTCTCGCGCGGAACTTCCTCACAATGTATTCAGGGATCGCGCTCTCGCGTGGGAATTCCTCGCAATATATTCAGACGCCGCGCCCTCGACATTCAGGAGTCACGCTCTCGCTGTGGATGTCCCAACGATTGATTTGGGAATCGAGCGGTCGCTCGAGACTTCTTCGCGAGTCATGCAGGACGCACGCTTGAACAATCCGCCTGCTCGACCTGGCCGCCTGGGCCCTCCTTCTCGACCCGCCTGGTAGGGTCTACCCGCACGATCTGCCCGTTTGGTTCTGCCACGTGTTTTCTGCTAACCCGTGGCCCATGCTCCTCCTTCCCCCTTGTCCTTCCTTACATCAGTTCTCTCTTCCCCTGCTTCAGGGGCTGCGCGAAATACACATTGCACATTGCAGGTAAGAAAGGTATACCCCCAAGCGGTCACGGTCGAGGACGAAGAGGGCGGGTATCGAGGGTTCGGGATATACGTGTCGAATGTCACGCGAGCAGGCAAGAGCGAACAGTCTCAAAAAGATTGTTGTCGTCGTTGTTGGTGTAAACCGGGGGCGAGGGGCCCAGTTAGGTAACAAGTCCATTGTTAAAACAGGGTGCGAGCCCCAGGAGAAGCAATTCAACTGGAACGTCCAATGGTTGCCGCGCAGGGTGGATCCACAAACCTTGTTGTTTAGAAGTGGCAGCTCAAAAACAGCAGCAGCAACAGCAACACTCATGGTTGATATCGTTCGCTGTGCTCTGTCCGCGTGCCAGTCAGCACGTGTATCTCCAACGCTTGGTACCCGCCCGCTTCGCCTCCGACCGTCGGGGTGTATATCTTTCGTACCTGCAGCGTGTAGTTCGCGCAGCCCCTAAGGCAGGGGAAGAGAGGACGCATGGAAGGAAGGGACAACGGGGGAGGGAGGACGAGAAAGTAGCAGGAGAGAGCCAGGGGCAGAAATCAGGTGGCAGAACCAGGGACGAACGAAAGGGAGGGACAAGCGGCAGGCGGGGTGCTGAAGCGTGCGCCCCGCATGAATCCGCGGGCAAGTCTCGAGCGACAGCGCGACTCCCCCAGACAAATGGTGAGGGAATCCGCAGCGAGAGCGAGATTCCTGAGTTTTGAGGGCGCGGCGTCGGAAGAGAATGCGAGGAAGTCCCACGCGAGAGCGCGATGCATGTATCAATTGCGATGGCGAAAGCGCGATGTTCTAATAAGTTGTGAGGAAGTAAGTATCAGGCGGGAGCCGTTGTTGCTGTAGTTCGGGGCCCAACAACCCAGTTTGGTGACACCCAGCTGTCCCATGAAAAAACCGGGTGCGAGCCCCCGGAGAAGCATTTGATTTGAATGAATAGATTGGTTACCGGGCAGGGGGGATCAACAACAATCCGTAAGGGTTTCGCCCCCTGCTGCCGGCCCCTTCTCTCGGAAAATGGGCAATGCAAGAGCGAAATCATGAGGCCTTGGCGCCGCCGTGAAGCAGCGTCGGGACTTCACGCGAAGACGATGAGTCATCGGCAAGACAACTTGATATCATGATGCTATTGTTGAATGTAGGTTTGTATTTCGAGCTTGCTCGCGTATGCTGTGCAAAAAGCTGTTCTACGAAGTCTTAAAATGTTGCAAATCCCACGTGTTGTCTGACCCCACCGATCTGCGTGAGGGGTGCCACCGAAAAGAAATGTGTAAAATCCCAAGGGTCTTCCGACCCTGACCCAGCCGATCTGCGTGAGAGTTGCTACCGAATTTGAAAATTGTTGCAAGTCCCATGGGTCTTCCGATCCTGACACCGCCGATCTGCATGAGGAGTGCCGCCGAATTTCAGAAATGTGGCAAATCCTTTGTGTTTTTGGACCCTGACCCCGCCGATCTGCGTAAGGGGGGCCACCGAACTTTAGACATGCGGCAAATCCCATAGGTTTGTTCGACCCTGACCCCGCCGATCTGCGTGAGGGGTGCCACCGACAATTAGAAATGTGGCAAATCCCATTGGTTGTTCGACTCTGACCCCGCCGATCTGCGTGAGGGGTGCTACCGAATTTCAAAAATGTGGCAAATCCAATGGGTCTTCCGACCCTGACAGCCGATCTGCGTCAAAGGTGCCACCGAATTTGAAAAATGTGGCAAATCCCATTGGTCTTTCGACCCTGACCCAGCCGATCTGCGTGAGGGGTGCTACGGAATCTGTACATGTGGCAGATCCCATTGGCTTTTCGACCCTGATTCCGCCGATCTACGTGAGGTATGCCGCCGAATGTCAGACATGTGGCAGATCCCATGTGTTTTTGTACCCTGACCCCGCCGATCTGCGTGAGGGATGTCAATTTCCCCCCCACCCCCCCCCCCCAGAAATTCTGAGACCCCTCCCGGGAGGTGCTAACCAGGGCGGTTTTCGGCTCCCTCCCCCATCGCGCAGTCTACAACAAGGAACAGGAAGCAACAAGAAGCAGAACTGCACTGTAACACTGGAAACTGGAACTGGCGCAGGGAACAGCAAACCCTGAGCCTACAGCCTGGTGGCCCCGCACGGGGGCCGGCGGATTATGTTACAATTCAACATCATCAACAGCAGCAGCAGCAACAACAGCAGAAGCAGCAGCAGGAGCAGCAGCAGCAGCAACAGCAGCAACAGCAGCAGCAGCAACAGCAATAGTAACAACAACAGCAACAGCAGCAGCAGCAATAACCCGACGGTGAGGAACCGCCGCGACGGCCACGGCGCGGCGACTCGAGGCGCCCGCGGGGGCTTTGTCCGGGAGTGGCCCCTTTGCGGCGGCCGCTTGCTGTTCTGGACGCCCGAAATGTCCAAGGAGGACGTATTGTATTAGTATGTCTTTGTGCGTCCGATGTTTTGGGGCGGCTTGCTCTCACCGAAGGCAAACATCTTCGGCGGTGCGCCCCGGGGGGGACCTGCACGAACGAAATGGGCACGGAAAGAGTGTGCACAATGCCCAACAGCAGATCCTGTTCATTTTGAACAGGACTCGCTGTCCGCGCCGCCGCGGCCTGTGTCCATTCGAGACAGAAGGCCGCCTGCCCAACAGCGGCCGCTGCCGGTTTGGGGCAACATTTGTTGTTGGGCCTTGTACCCATGTTTTCCGTACCCATTTCGGGCGTCCACAGCTGTGCGCGGGCGTGGCGGGAAGGCGTTGAACAGGACGATCCGATCGATCCGGTTCGATACGTTCAGTGTCCAGTTCGATCCGATCGATTCCGGTCGGGTATCGATTCCGGCCCGCCCGATCCGATTCGAATCGGGTATCTCCCGACCGTTCGGTGCGCCCCGATGTTTGCGTGTTGTTGTAGTGCATCTTGACGATACAATCCGACGTACCGTTTCAGTGTTCATTGATCTTGCTTTCCCTCACACCGGCCATCCCAGAGGCCGGACGTTTGCTGCATGCGGGCGTGACGGGAAGGCGTTGCGTACATCGTTTTTGAAAAGTAATGCAATTTGCAAAGCCGATATGTCTTCGTCGCCTTGGCCTCTGGAGGCCGTTTTCGAGCCCTGGGACCGTCAGAGACGGACGGGGGATGAAAAAGCATCGCCAACCGGACGATTCTTGGACACGACCTGCAAAAGTTAGGTCGGGCATGTCCCTCTACAGGAAGTATACTCAAGAATAGAACAAACAGTCTGGTAACGACTTTTCATGTTATGCTTGTTTGATCATTGTTTCATTATGTTTTATCCGTAAGGGCTTCGCCCCATACCGCCGGCCCCCTGTCTCGGATAATGGGAGATGCAAAAGCTAAATCATGAGGTCTGGGCGCCGCCGTGAAGCAGTATCGGGACCTGTTTGTATTTCGACCCTGACCCTACGGATCTGCATGAGGGGTGCCGCCGAATTTCAGAAATGTGGCAAATCCCCACATGTGTTTGGACCCTGACCCTACGGATCTGCGTGAGGGGTGCCACCGAATTTCAGACATGTAGCACATCCCATATGTTTTTGCACCCTGACCCCGCCGATCTGCGTGAGGGGTGCCACCGAATTTTAGAAATGTAGCAAATCCCATGTGTTTTTGCACCCTGACCTCGCCCACCTGCGTGAGGGGTGCCGCCGAATTTTACAAATTAAAAAATCCCCTGTAGTTTTGCACCCTGACCCCGCCGATCTGCGTGAGGGGTGCCGCCGAATTTCAGAAATGTGGCAACTCCCATATGTTTTTGCACCCTGACCCCGCCGATCTGCGTGCGGGGTGCCATCGAATTTTTCGAAATGTGGCAAATCCAATGTATTTCCCAACCATCCTGTGGTGTTGGGTCCTCGTTTTGAAGAGACGGTCCCCGCGTCCTCCTCTCCTCTCCTCCTCTCCTCTCCTCTCCTCCTCCCCCTCCTCCCTCCTCCCTCCTCCATTTCGGCACACCCCTCACACGCTTCGTGGCCCCATAGGAGCTCCGCCGAAGGCCCCAGTGCTGCCGCCCGCATGCGTCACCCACACCCAATTCGGCACACCCCTCACACGTTTCGTGGCCCCATAGGAGCTCCGCCGAAGGCCCCAGTGCTGCTGCCCGCATGCGTCACGCACACCCAATTCGGCACACCCCTCACACGTTTCGTGGCCCCAAAGGAGCTCCGCCGAAGGCCCCAGTGCTGCCGCCCGCATGCGTCACCCACACCCAATTCGGGACACCCCTCACACGTTTCGTGGCCCCATAGGAGACTCCGCCGAAGGCCCCAGGCTGCCGCCCGCCATGCGCATGCGTCACGCACGCCCAATTCGGCACACCCCTCACACGTTTCGTGGCCCCATAGGAGCCCCGCCGAAGGCCCCAGTGCTGCCGCCCGCATGCGTCCCGCACACCACACATTTCGGCACACCCCATCACCCGCACGTTTCGTGGCCCCATAGGGAGCTCCACCGAAGGCCCCAGTGCTGCCGCCCGCATGCGTCCCGCACACCCAATTCGGCACACCCCTCACACGTTTCGTGGCCCCATAGGGAGCTCCACCGAAGGCCCAGTGCTGCCGCCCGCATGCGTCCCGCACACCCAATTCGGCACACCCCTCACACGTTTCGTGGCCCCATAGGGAGCCCGCCGAAGGCCCCAGTGCTGCCGCCCGCATGCGTCCCGCACGCCCAATTCGGCACACCCCTCACACGTTTCGTGGCCCCATAGGGAGCTCCACCGAAGGCCCCAGTGCTGCTGCCCGCATGCGTCACGCACACCATTTTGGCACACCCCTCACACGTTTCGTGGCCCCATAGGGAGCTCCGCCGAAGGCCCCATGGCTGCCGCCCGCATGCGTCACCGCACACCCAATTTCGGCACACCCCTCACACGTTTCGTGGCCCCATAGGGAGCTCCCCGAAGGCCCCAGTGCTGCCGCCGCATGCGTCCACGCACACCCATTTCGGCACACCCCTCACACGTTTCGTGGCCCCATAGGGAGCCCACCGAAGGCCCCAGTGCTGCCGCCCGCATGCGTCACCGCACACCCAATTCGGCACACCCCTCACACGTTTCGTGGCCCCATAGGGAGCCCCGCCGAAGGCCCCAGTGCTGCCGCCCGCATGCGTCACGCACACCCAATTCGGCACACCCTCACACGCTTTCGTGGCCCCATAGGGAGCCCCACCGAAGGCCCCAGTGCTGCCGCCCGCATGCGTCCCGCACACCCAATTCGGCACACCCCTCACACGTTTCGTGGCCCCATAGGGAGCTCCGCCGAAGGCCCCAGTGCTGCCGCCCGCATGCGTCACCGCACGCCCAATTCGGCACACCCCTCACACGCTTCGTGGTCCCATAAGGAGCTCCGCCGAAGGCCCAAGTGCTGCCGCCCGCATGCGTCACCCACACCCAATTCGGCACACCCCTCACACGTTTTTTCGGCCCCATGGGAGCTCCGCCGAAGGCCCCAAGTAGCGGAGCCAACCACACGAAGGCCCCAGTGCTGCCGCCCGCATGCGTCACCCACACCCAATCGGCACACCCCTCACACGTTTCGTGGCCCCATAGGGAGCTCCACCGAAGGCCCCAGTGCTGCCGCCCGCATGCGTCACGCACACCCAATTCGGCACACCCCTCACACGTTTCGTGGCCCCATAGGGAGCTCCGCCGAAGGCCCCAGTGCTGCCGCCAGCATGCGCCCCCACACCCTTTCGGCACACCCCTTACACGTTTCGTGGCCCCATAGCTCCCGAAGGCCCCAGTGCTGCCGCCCGCATGCGCCACGCACACCCAATTCGGCACACCCCTCACACGTTTCGTGGCCCCATAGGGAGCTCCGCCGAAGGCCCCAGTCTGCCGCCCGCATGCGTCACGCACACCCAATTCGGCACACCCCTCACACGTTTCGTGGCCCCATAGGGAGCTCCACCGAAGGCCCCAGTGCTGCCGCCAGCATGCGCTCGCACACCCATTTCGGCACACCACTCACGCGCTTCGTGGCCCCATAGGGAGCTCCGCCGAAGGTCCCAGTGGGTGTGCCCGCATGCGTCCCGCACACCCATTGCGGCATGCTCTTCACACGCTTCGTGGCCCCATAGGGAGCTCCACCGAAGGCCCCAGTGGGTGTGCCCGCACGCGTCCCGCACACCCATTTCGGCACACCCCTCACGCGTTTCGTGACCCCTCACATGTTTCGTTTTCCCATAAGGAGCTCCACGGAAGGCCCCAGTGGGTGTGCCCGCATGCGTCCCGCACACCCATTTCGACACACCCCTCGCACGTTTCGTGGCCCCGTAGGGGGCTCCATCGAAGGTCCCAGTGGGTGTGCCCGCATGCGTCCCGCACGCCCATTTCGGCACACCCCTCACACGTTTCGTGGCCCCATAAGGAGCTCCACAGAAGGCCCCAGTGCTGCCGCCCGCACGCGTCCCGCGCACCCATTTCGGCACACCCCTCACACGTTTCGTGGCCCCATAGGGAACGCCACCGAAGAAGATATTTACAATTGCGGTATTCACAATTGCATATGGATGGGTCCTTCGCCAGGATAATTTTGCACCCTGACCCCGCCGATCTGCGTGAGGGGTGCCGCCGAATGTCAGAAATGTGGCAAATCCCATATGTTTTTGGACCCTGACCCACCGATCTGCGTGAGGGGTGCCCCCGAATTTGAGAAATGTAGCAAATCCCTTCTGCTTTTGGACCCTGACCCCGCCGATCTGCGTGAGGGGTGTCAATGTTTTCCTACCTCAGCAATTCAGACGACACGCTCAGGGCGTGGTAGAATTCCCGTTTGGGGCCTCCCCCCCCCGCGCGGTCCATCAACAAGGAACAGTAAGCAGCAAGAAGTCAACAAGGAACAGCAAGCAGCAAGAAACAGCACTGTAAAGGTGGAAACTGCGAGCCTTAGCCCTGCAGCCTGGTGGCCCCACAGGGGGGCCGGCGGACTTTTTCTTCACAATCCGCCTGTCAGAGGACATGCCCGACCTAGTGCAAGAGTCGCATTGTTTTGGAAGGTTTAGGGTTTAGGGTTTAGGGTCTACTAGGCGCGGCCACGAGGACACCTGGACCGCGAACCCACCTGCGGTGGCCGTCAGTCCCACCCGCAAGCCACCCCACCATAAAGATCATCTCTCCCCTCGGTACAACCACAGCGAGTACAGCGTCGACGACGACGACGACGACGACGACGACGGCGACGACGGATGTGCGATCCAGTTGGCACGCGAGTGCTCTAACGGACTAAAGATTCTGCACGCATGCGCAGGAAGCGCGAGTTTGTACAGGAGATGGAGCCGGTGTACATGACGGGGTCGCATTGTGTATGGTAAAATACAGGAGATTCTTAGGTTTACGCCACACCGCCGACCCCTTGTTTATGCCAATCTGGGAGTAGTAGAAGCTGCGAAGGGGTGAAAAAGGCGAGTGATATTTGTTTGGTGTCTGTTTGCCGCCACCGCCAGAGGGTCTCGGGCAGTTCCGCGGGGGGGTCCGAGCGGACGGCGACACCGCGAGTTTTGGAGCCACTTGGGGGCCGTTTCGGAGCCTCTGGGGTGCTTCTTGGGGGTTCCTTGGGGCGTCTGGGCGGCCTCGTGAGGGCCTCTGGGGGCCTCTTGGGGCACTCTTGGGGCCCCCTGGGGCTCCTGGGGGCAGAAAGCTAGAGTTTCAACATGTTTGGTCGCCCTCTTGGGCCCCTCTTGGTGCCGTCTTGGAGCCCTCTTGGGCCGTCTTGGGGACCTCTTGGGCCGTGTTGGGGCCGTCTGGAGGCCGTCTTGGGGGCCTCTTGGGCCATCTTGGGGCTGTCTTTGGGGCCTCTTGGCTGTCTTGGAGCGTCGGGAAGCCGAAAAGGCGGAAAAGCAAAAAACATAGAAAAACATTGGAAAATCAACAATTTTAGACTCTTGGGGCCCTCTTGGGAGGCTTGTTTGGGACCTCGGGGGCCGTCTTGGAGACCTCTTGGCCCGTCTTGGGGCCATCTTGGGCGTCTTGGAGCGGTCGTTTGGCGTCTCGGGGCCTTCGTGGGCCGTCTTGGAGGCCTCTTGGGGGCTTCTTGGCCCGTCTTGAGGCCCTCTTGGGCCCGGAAAAGCCCCGTGAACCGCTCGTCCCGGCCGTGCTGCGCTCGTCCCGGCCGTGCTGCGCTCGTCCCGGACCCCCCCCCCTCCAAATCGACCGGACCAGGCTCCCGGGGGAGGGGTTTGGGGAGGGGGAAGCATCTCACACGCCGATGATCCCCAAGGGGTCGGCGGATTCTGCACGCATGCTCAGCAAATATTTTTTTGCAGTAGATGGAGCGGGGTCGCAACGGGGGCCGGGCACTTTGCAATTTAAAATACAAGAGATTCTGCACGCATGCTCAGCAAATGTTATTTTTTGCCGTAGATGGATCAGGTTTACATAACCGGGTCGCAACGGGGACCGGGTTTGTTGTAGTGTAAAATACAAGAGATTCTGCGCGCATGCTCAGCAAATGTTTTTTTTGCAATAGATGAAGGCGGAACGCAACGGGGGCCGGGCACTTTGCAGTGTAAAATACAAGAGATTATGCACGCATGCTCAGAACATGTTTTTCCCAACCAACCTGTGTTGTTGGGTCCTCGTTTTGAAGAGACGGTGCCCCGCGTCTCCTTCCTCCTCTCCTCCTCCGCCTCCCCTCCCCTCCTATCATTCTCTCCTCCTCTCCTCTTCACCCACCCAGTACACCGCTTCGTGGCTCCATGGGGAGCTCCACCGAAGGCCCCAGTGCCCGCGCCCGCATGCGTCACCCACACCCATTTCGGTACACCCCTCACAGGTTTCGTGGCTCCATAGGGAGCTCCACCGAAGGCCCCAGTGCCCGCGCCCGCATGCGTCACCCACACCCATTTCGGCACACCCCTCACACGTTTCGTGGCTCCATAGGGAGCTCCGCCGAAGGCCCCAGTGCCCGCGCCCGCATGCGTCACCCACACCCATTTCGGCACACCCCTCACACGTTTCGTGGCTCCATAGGGAGCTCCACCGAAGGCCCCAGTGCCCGCGCCGCATGCGTCCCCCACACCCATTCGGCACACCCCTCACACGTTTCGTGGCTCCATAGGGAGCTCCACCGAAGGCCCCAGTGCCCGCGCCGCATGCGTCACCCACACCCATTTCGGCACACCCCCACACGCTTCGTGGCTCCATAGGGAGCTCCACCGAAGGCCCCAGTGCCCGCGGCCCGCATGCGTCACCCACACCCATTTCGGCACACCCCTCACACGTTTCGTGGCTCCATAGGGAGCTCCACCGAAGGCCCCAGTGCCCGCGCCCGCATGCGTCACCCACACCCATTTCGGCACACCCCTCACACGTTTCGTGGCTCCATAGGGAGCTCCACCGAAGGCCCCAGTTCCCGCGCCCGCATGCGTCACCCACACCCATTTCGGCACACCCCTCACACGTTTCGTGGCTCCATAGGGAGCTCCACCGAAGGCCCCAGTGCCCGCGCCCGCATGCGTCACCCACACCCATTTCGGCACACCCCTCACACGTTTCGTGGCTCCATAGGGAGCTCCACCGAAGGCCCCAGTGCCCGCGCCCGCATGCGTCACCCACACCCATTTCGGCACACCCCTCACACGTTTCGTGGCTCCAGGGAGCACCTCCGCCGAAGGCCCCAGTGCCCGCGCCCGCATGCGTCACCCACACACATTTCGGCACACCCCTCACACGTTTCGTGGCTCCATAGGGAGCTCCCCGAAGGCCCCAGTGCCCGCGCCCGCATGCGTCACCCACACCCATTTCGGCACACCCCTCACACGTTTCGTGGCTCCATAGGGAGCTCCACCGAAGGCCCCAGTGCCCGCGCCCGCATGCGTCACCCACACCCATTTCGGCACACCCCTCACACGCTTCGTGGCTCCATAGGGAGCTCCACCGAAGGCCCCAGTGCCCGCGCCCGCATGCGTCACCCACACCCATTCGGCACACCCCTCACACGTTTCGTGGCTCCATAGGGAGCTCCACCGAAGGCCCCAGTGCCCGCGCCCGCATGCGTCACCCACACCCATTTCGGCACACCCCTCACACGTTTCGTGGCCCCATAGGGAGCTCCGCCGAAGGCCCCAGTGCCCGCGCCGCATGCGTCACCCACACCCATTTCGGCACACCCCTCACACGTTTCGTGGCCCCATAGGGAGCTCCACCGAAGGCCCCAGTGGCGGCGCTCACATGCGCATGCGTCCCGCACACCCATTTCGGCACATCCCTGACAGGTTTCGTGGCCCCATCATCCACCGGAGGCCCCAGTGGCGGCGCTCACATGCGTCACCCACACCCACCCAATTCGGCACACCCCTCACACGTTTCGTGGCCCCATAGGGAGCTCCACCGAAGGCCCCAGCGGCCGCGCTCACATGCGTCCCCGCCACCCATCCCGGCACGCCCCTCACAACAACAGGTTTCGTGGCCCCATGGGGAGCTCCACCGAAGGCCCCAGTGCTGCCGCCCGCATGCGTCACCACCCGCACCCAATTCGGCACACCCCTCACACGTTTCGTAATCCTATGGGGAGTTCCATTGAAGATGAAACCCGCAGCTGCGGTACTGACAACTGCATATGGTTGGGTTCTTCGCCAGGCTAATTTTGCAGTAGATGGAGCCGGATTGCATGGTGGCCGGTGTTAGGTTAGGGTTTAATAATTATAGGATTAGAAATTTAGGGTCTACTAGGCGTGGCCACGAGTACACCTGGACCGTGAGCCCACCTGCGGTGGCCGTCACTCCCACCCGCAAGCCACCCCACCATAAAGATCATCTCTCCCCTCGTTAGAAGCACATCGAATACAGCGTCGACGACGACGACGACGACGGCGACGACCGATGTGCGATCCAGTTGGCACGCGAGTGCTCTAACGGGCGGGAAGAGTCGGGTCGGGCGGAAGAGATTCTGCACGCATGCGCAGCAAAGGCTATTTTTTGGAATGGGTGGATCGGCTCGCAACGGAAGGCACTTTGCACTGTAAAATACGAGAGATTCTGCACGCATGCGCAGGAAGTGTTATTTTTTGTAATAGATGGAGCCTGTTTACATAACGGTGTCCCACTTTGTATTGTAAAATACCAGAGATTCTGCACGCATGCTCAGGAAATTATATATTTTGCAATAGATGGAGCGGGGTCGCAACGGGGACTGGGCACTTTGTATTGTAAAATACATGAGATTCCGCCCGCATGCTCAGGAAATACTATTTTTGCAGAAGATGGAGCCGGGTCGTAACGGAGACTGGGCAATTTGCAGTGTAAAATACACGAGTTTCTGCACGCATGTGCAGATTTTCTTTTTTGCAGGAGATGGAGCTGGTTTGCATAACGAGCGGTTTTGTAGTAGTCATGGTTTAATAGTTATAGGATTAGAGACTTAGGGTTGGTGCGGTTCTTGCGGGCGCCTTTCCTCGATTTCGGCCCTTGGGGCCCTTCGTCGGGCCCCGGGGCCATCAAAAACGGGTCTGGGGGGATGCAGAACGTCCTCCCTGTGCCTCTCCTCTCCCTCTCGGCGCTCATGCAGACCCCCACAGAGGCCAGCGCCCTCTCCCCCCCCACACGCCGAGCCTCCCGGGTGGGGTCGGAAGGGATCGGGTCGGAGGATCGCGCTGCATCGCGTGGAGGAGGAGGAGGAAGAGTAGGAGGAGGAGGAGGAGGAGGAGGAGGAGGAGGAGGAGGAGGAGGAGGGGAGGGGGAGAGGAGGAGGAGGAGGAGGAGGAGGAGGGGGAGGAGGAGGAGGAGGAGGAGGAGCAGGAGAAGGAGGAGGGGGTTGAAGCCTCCGATCGTCGCCCTCCAGAGAAGTCTTGGGCCCGGATGGGGTCGCAATGCATCAGCGATGCGGCTCGATGTGGAGCCCGATGTTGTCCACGCCGGCGTCGCCGATGTACCGCCGACGTCGCCGATGCATCGGCGATGCAGCACGATCATCCGACCTCGTCTGCTCGGACCCCATCCGGGAGGCTTCAAATTTTGCTGGCCGAAGCAGCCTGGGGGGGGAGCTCGGGCGGGGCTGGCCCGGTCAGTTCCCCCCTCTCCTGGGCTCACACGGCGCCCCGCGCAGGCGAAGGCCAGGGAGCTGTGCAGCACAAAGTACGCCCGGCGCGGAGCAGAGGGGCTGTCCTTCCTCGACATGATGTCCAGGGCCCGCCACGAGGACGGGGCGCCCAGCGCGGAGGAGGCCGACGTGCGGGCGGCGTGGAGCTGCGCGATGGGAGACTTAGGCAGCGGGCGGGCCCAAAAGCTGCGCCAGTGATCTTCCCGTTGCGCTGCGAGCTCGTCTCCCCCTCCCGCCCCTGGAGCCTGGGCCGCATTCGGAGCTGACCGTGGCACCCTCCCGGTTCAAAGTATGCGAAATGGTGTTGGGATGTTACGTGCGATTTGATTAAGACGCTTGAACTGTATGAAAGGGTTTCTGCTTTGCACGTCGAAAGGAAGTCGGAAGGGGGGCTTGCGACCGCCGTCGTGCCGCCGCTCCCGCAGAGCGGTGAGACTAGGCTAGACCTGTCTTCTTTCGCCCATGCGCTCTGGCGTATGGCATGACTGAGTGAGTGAGTGAGCAAAAGTACAGCGGTGGGGGGGGGGATCGACCCCCCCCTCCTCCGGGTTTCTTCAGCACTCTTGGACCCTCTTGGGGCCTTTGGGGGGTTTCTGGGAAGGCCACCTGGAGCCCATTCAGTGCTTCTCTTACGTCTTGAGGCCGTCATTGGGGCATATTGGGGGCCATCTTGGGGGCGTTTTAGGGGCTTGGGGGGGCCTTTGGGAGCCCTATTTGGCTGTCCTGGACGCCCAAAACCTGACGCGTTTCAGTGACGGGTGCTAGCCCCTGGAGGCCCCCCCTGGGCGTCCCCTTCGAGCCAGGGGCGGCCTGACCGACCCCTACCGAGCCATCCCACTGTCTCCTGGAGCGGCGGAACGGCCGGGGTGCGCCAGCGCGAGAAGAATGGGGGAAAATCTCAGACATCGCCGCCCTCGCAAGAGCGGATCGTGCGCCCATGAGCGCACGGATAGACAAGGAAAGCAAGAAGGTGTTTGCCCATCCCAACCGGCCCATCCAGCGGCGATGCATACGCGAATTGACTTGAGCAGGGGAGCGTACCAACATGCCATGACGCAGACAAGGCGAACAGCTGCCCACGTCACTCGCGCACTCTCCGTTCGCATCCTCTCCGGTAAGTTAAAATGCGTATCGTAGGGTCGCCACGAAGGCCTTTTGGTTGTGATCTGGATTGTCCGTGGCAGCGAGGGGTACAAAGAAACCAGGACCCAACCATGGTGATCGTTTTCTTATTCATTGTTCTGCCGATCGGCGCGGGCCCTCGCACCCCCCTTCCCCCCCCCCGTGGAGTAGATCTTGGCTGTTTTTGACGCCTGTTTCGAGCAGGCGGGGTCTCCCCCATAGGACGCACTG
This sequence comes from Prorocentrum cordatum, assembly GCA_963575745.1. Lineage (NCBI taxonomy): Eukaryota > Dinophyceae > Prorocentrales > Prorocentraceae > Prorocentrum > Prorocentrum cordatum. The sequence goes on along the minus strand of CAUYUJ010017156.1, from coordinate 228,354 downwards.
TAGCAAACAGTCGCATTAAGCAGAGGTCTGGACCCAGACCCCACCGCCCCG
>CAUYUJ010017156.1:213303-223303 GCA_963575745.1 Prorocentrum cordatum | reverse complement strand
CGGGGGGCCAGCGACTCGCAGAGAGCAAGTCGTCGGCGGCCTGGGGCAAGGAGGAGCTGAGGGTGAGCGAGAGGAAAGCGACGAGGACGAGAGGGAGGAGGAGGAGGCGGAGGAGGAGGAGGAGGAGGAGGAGGCGGAGGAGGAGGAGGAAAAGGAGGAGGAGGAGGAGCAGGAGGAGGAGCAGGAGGATCAGAGTAGGAGCGCTGTAGCTATTCAAGACGAGAACCCACCACACACAGTAGGAGGAGGGCTGGGGACAGAAGCGCGACGTCGGAGGTCCGGGCCGCACGCTTGCGTGCTGCCTCCCTGTGCCGGAGTGGGTCTGGGATGCTGCGGTTCGTCAGAGGAGGAAAAGGTATAGATCAGGAGGGGGGGAAAAACATAGACACAATTCATCGTCGATTCCCCAGAACAGATGGGAAAATATGGGAGGTGCATGGGGGGGGAAGACAACAATCCTGAACATAGTGGACAATATGGGGAATCCTGTTATGTGTGCGTGTTTGTTTGCGTGTCGCAGGACCCCTTCAATAGACTTTTCCAATCTGGCGTTTTTCCTAGATTTCGGCCTCCGGGGCCCGTTATCGGGCCTGGGGACTATCAAAAAGTGATCCAGGACCACATAGCCACCCCTGGGGAAGGGTCGGGACCGGTCTTCGGGGGCCTCGGCAGGCGTCGATCCATCAGAGGAGGACAAGGTATCGATACCGCCACCCCTGCCACGTTTCTCCCCTTCATTTTTGGGGTCTCCTGGGGGGCCCTCGCCGCCATCGCCAGATTCGCCTCGACTTGTTGGTCAGGGCGCGCACCCCAGGAGAGGTTCGGGGAGCAGCGGTGCCGGTGCCTTCTGGATTCCCCGGGGGAGGCGGGTGGCACCGGGGCAGGGCGGAGGCACACCCGTGCTGAGAGGCGGTTCCTGGGGAAGGGGTCGAGGCGTCCAGGGGGGGCCGTCTCTTGCTTGTCTATGTGTCGGGGGTGGAGAGAACCCCCAACAGTGACACGTCGATTAGTGAATTGTCCGTTTTCGGTTCTCGAGAGGGCGCCGCGGCCGTTATTTTCCAGGCTTGCGCCCGCCAGGTTTGGGCCTCAGGTCGTTTTCACTAAACCACGTTTTACTAAAGGGAGGTCTGTCCATCCCCGAATGTGATCATCGCTTCCAGGATTCAGTCGGGCGTGTCCCTCTACAGGGGGAATATTCAAAAACAGTAATAAAATAAATAAATAGATTTTAAAAAAGGGATTATGTGTTGAACATGTTTTTGACAATGTTGGAATATGTTTTGAGAATCTTTTTTTTTTCGTCGAGAATTCCCCTGTATGGGGGACACGCCCGACCTCAGTCCAGGGGGCCGTCTCTTGCTTTTCTATGTGATCATCGCTTCCCGGAAGCAAGGGAGAGTCCGCCCGAATACAGTCTAGTGGCCAAGGAGCGACTCAGTACATTCTTAATGGCAGCACGATGCCTGCATTCGGGAGGGAAACATACACACAGAGACACACATAACCGCCGTCTCCCAGGAAAACAGGGGAAAAGATGTGGGAAGTGGGGGGGAGGCGAGCATCCAGGAAATGTGGAACATGTGGGGAATCCTGGGATTCGTGTGTTTATTGTGAGGGCCTTACGGTTGATGCCGCCGACCCAGAAGGACGACGACGACCACGACGACGACCACGACCACGACGGCAACGACAACGACGAGTTGATGACCTTGGCACAGGCTCGGGACACGGGGCGGGCGGTGGAGGCAGAAGGAGGAGAAAGAGGAAAAGGAGGAGGAGGCAGAAGGAGGAGGAGGAGGAGGAGGAAAAGGAGGAGGAGCAGGAGGAGGAGGGGGACGAGGAGGAGGAGGAGGAGGACAAGGGGGAGGAGAGGAGGAGGAGGAGGACGAGGAGGAGGAGGAGGAGGAGGAGGAGGAGGAGGAGTGTCTATTTGTTTGTGTGTCTCTGGACCTGCTTCGTGCAACGGTCCACACGCAAGGGGCGCCAGGACCCCCCCGATCGCCCCTTCCTCGCCGAGCGGGCCAGGAGTGCCCCGCCCCTGCCCAGGGGAGCGTCCCGGGTTGTTGCCACTGGCGTGGGCGGCCGGGAGCGCGTCGCGGGCGTCCCGTGCGTTTGGCGCGTGCGGCGAGGGATTTTCGGAGGTTGATAGACCTCCTATACCCTGACACGTCGATTAGCGAATTGGCCCTTTTCGGTTCGCGCGAGGGCGGCGCGGCCGTCATTTTTGCGGGTCCAGGTCCGTCGGTTTCGGGGGGGGAAACACACAGACACCATTAATCGTCGATTCCCCAGAAAATATGTGAAGATATGGGAAGTGGGGGGAAGACAAAGACCCAGAAAATATCGGAAAATATGGGGAATCATGTGATGTGTGTCGATTAATTTGTGTGTCCCAGGGCCCCTTCAGGTTTGCCTGACCCCAGACCTCCTCGCGTCGTGGACACATCGCGACGGGAGGTGTGTTTCCGTGTGTTCTGCCTTCGAGACCCCCACCAAATTACCACCCCAGCTGGGGACACCCCTCGAAACCCGAAGGGAACGACCCACATCCCCATCCTGGGGGGGAGATCGGGCCACGCCGCTGGGGATGGGGATCGGTTAAACGGTACTCACCTTCGCGTCGCGCGAGGAGCCACGGGAGGGGAAGGAGTACGTCGGACGTGCCCCCCTGCAGGAGGACTACTCCAAGATTGTTAAAACCTGGTCCGGGGACGATTGCTTGGAGCATTCGGTTTGACGGTGTTGGAGCATCGGTTGGGGTCGGCGCTGCCGGGGTCGACGCCGCGAGAGAGAAAGTCACGCCACGTCGGGGGGTCGGGCGGGGCGCCCCAGGCGCGCCTGGGCGGGCGGGGCGAGGCCTTCCCCTTGGGCGGGCGGGCCGCACTGCCGGCGCCGCGCGTAGCGGCGCGCTCCCGCGCGGGCCCTCAGAGGAGGACAAGGCACCCACCCAGACATGCTCGCGCCGTTAAACAAACATCAGGACGGGAGGTTTTTGGCCATTTTCGGCTCCGGGGGGCCCGCGCCAGGCCCCGGGACCGTCAAAGAACGACTCGGGACGAAAACGCGGTCCCGGGGAAGGGGTCGGGACTTCCAGGGACGCCGTCCTGACAAAATCAGGACATCGCATGTCTGGGCATACCTCTACCCTTCGCCCGTTTTCCCCTTTTTGGGGGCTCCTGGGAGGCCCTCGTCGCCACCTCGAAGTTCTGGTCGAAAAAACCCACCCCGGGAGAGGTCCGAAGGGGTGGCGGTATCGGTATTTTTTGGTTTCCCCATAGTCTTCTCCTTGAAAGCAGAGAAGGTCCACACCCCTCCCGAGCCCAGACTTCTCGAGCCCCCCTGGGGCACTGCAAGTTACATCTGGTGATGCCCCGTCGTTCACGTCACGCGTGAATCTGACCATCCCAGCCAACCCGACATCGGCATCCCCCCCGCATCCCTGCCAGGGAAAAAATTAGGCGCAAATTCGATGATCTCAATGGATCACTTTGCAGGAGCCCCTTGCAAACAACATGCCACAAGGACCACACGCTCTCAGATGTCGAAGTCATACCAAAAAATATTCGTTATGCGAACATTTCAGCATCAGCGAATCAAGCACATGCTAGTTCTGCATCACACATTTTGCAGGATGTCCGCCCGCGCGCAGTTGCCGAAGTTATCGGAACATGATGCTTATGAGTTTAGCCATCTCGCTCAGAACCCGCATATACATATCCGATGGCCTTCGGCCAAGCCCGCCCCCGTGCCTGGGTTGTGGGTCTGAGGCCTCTTAGATGTTCGTGGGGATCTCGTCGAGGCCTCTCGGGGGCCTCGTGGAGGCAGTTTCGATGTTTCTTGGGGGCCGTTTGGGGGCGTTTTGGTGGCCTCCTGGGGGCCTCTTGGGGCCTCTCGGGGGAGCATCTTGGAGGCATCTTGGGGCCTCCTGGGGGCCTCTTGGGGCGGAAGTCTCGGATTGTCGAGACGCCCTTCCTGGGGCTGTTTTAGGACCCTCTTGGGCACAACAGCCTGGGCGGGAAGCCCACCTGCAGCCCCTCGAACATCAGGATGGACGGGCACACCACCTCGAAGCAGTTCCAGATGTCGATGCAGAGTATGATGGAGCCGTGTCCCATCGCCTTGGCTATTGTTGCCGCAAGGTTGTGGTCAAAGGCCGAGTCCACCGAGCTGTACCCTTTGCGAGTGCCCCACGCGTGGTTGGTGCCTGTCTCGTGCTCGCGCAACTACTGAGCTGACACAGCCTTGCGAGCTCAGCCCCACGCGCGGATGATCCTGTTTTGATGGCCGGTGACCGTGATCCCACCGTCAGCTTCGGGGACGCGAGCCAGCGGGCACACAATACGGTCGGGAGGCCAGCCACTGAGCCGCTCTGCCCCCACGAGCATCTCGCCCAAGGTCTGCAGGGCGCCCCCAGATAAGCACCGCAGCGCCCTGGGCGAAAGCTTCGCGTGTCCCGACGCAGCTCGCGCAGGGCATGTGGCGATGGCCCACTTCAGTGGCTCGGCTGTCATCCTCCTCCTTCTCATCCTCCTCTTCATCCTCCTGCTGCTGCTGCTGCTGCCCGTCCTCCTCCTCCTCGTCCTCCTCCTCCTCCTCCTCCTCCTCCTCCTCCTCCTCCTCCTCCTCCTCCCAGCAGCCCGTAGCCATTTTGGCTCAAGCCATTTTGGCTCAAGTCGCAATCTGCGGTATCCCCGCCCCTCGAGGGGCAACAGCGCCGACTTCTGATAAGCCTGCTCCCGACGCTGCACCATTCAGCGACCCGCAGGCTTCACTGATTTTGGCCACTATTACGCTCCTTTTCCCGCATCCGCGCAGGCTGCCGCCATGGGCAAGGGTTCTTATTCTTGTTGCTCTAAGCGTGGCTGCCGTGGTTGGGAATGGGCTCCCAAGAAGTGGTGCTCTCTGTGCGGGTCCAGCCTCAAGGAAGGTTCCATGGGCGGCAAGGCAGATGGCGACGCTTTCCGTCCTCGAGGCCCGCGCAGAGGAGGCTCCCGACCGCCACCTCAGACCGCCGCAGCTGAGGCGGCAGAGGAGACACCCAAGTCCCAGGAGGGACCGCCTGACCCAGTGGCGTTGGCTCAGGCTCAGGTTTCATTCTGGCGCAAGTGGGTTGGAGTCGATAAGAAAGAATATCACGACGCAGTTGAGTACCTCAAGCAAGCGAAGATGCAAGCGCTCAGGGGCAAGAGTTTGGACCAGCAGACTCAGTCGCTCACGGGCCAAATCAATGCCATCAAGAGCAAGCTCGTCACCTACGAGACCGAGCTCGATGAGTTGGCGGCCTCGATCGAGAAGATGGCAGAAGAATACAAATCGAAGTTGCACGACCAGACTGAGGCTCGCCAAGAACTTCAGATGCTGGAAGCACAGCGTGCAGTGGCAGCGTCAGCAGCAGCACAGGAGGTGGCAGCAGACTCCAACGTGCAAGGTCTGCTCAGCGCCGCCCTTCAGTCCAAGATTCCAGAGGGCGGCTGCATCCCGCCCGCGCTCACCGCCAAGGTGCAGGAGGTCGCCGAGCTGTTCGACCAGCTGCAGCAGCAGCACCTGGCAGCCATGGGGGCGCAGGCGGGAGGCGACAGCGGCGGCATCGGGGGGCCACCGCCAGCGCCTGGCGCGGGTGCGGCAGGCCTCGGCGGCTCGCCATGGCCTGGGCCCCCCTCCGCCGCCGCAGCCCGCGGTGTGCCCCCCGCCGAGCGGGATGCAGCTGAGACGATGTCGGTCGGCAGTGGAGAAGAAGTGGCAGCTCGAGATCTACATGATGAGGAGATGCCCCACATCTTTGCAGGCCATCGGCGCACAGCCGAAAGCTTGTCGCAGCTCTCCGAGATCATGGCCTCCCACGGCAATGACGACGAGAGGGTCAAGAAGGTGCGCGGAGCTGCGGCAGCTGTGCAGGCCGCGGCCTCAGGGGCGCCGTCGCCGTCTCTTTAACAAGCTCGGCATCGTCACGTTCAACGGGAGCTGCTGGCCCACGCTCAAGCAGTTCATCAAATCTCGTGCTGCCAGTGACTGTTCTTTGATTTGTGTCCAGGAACACAAGCTCAGAGATGGGGATGTCATTGCGCAGCAAGTCCAGTGGTGCCAATCAATGGGTTGGTTGGCGCATATCTCACCAGCAGCACTCATTGACAATCAGCAGATTGTAAGCGGTGTTGCCATTCTAGTCAGAGCCAACCTCGACATTGGCATATCCAACATGAGTTTCAGGAGCACAGTGGACCGCAGTCGCTTAACTGGTCTACTTTTGGAGCTCCCTGGCCTACCTCGTCTAGGGCTCATGTGCGCGTATTTTAAAGCAGCTGGCGGGCTTGGAGAAGTCAACCTAGGCCTGTTAGCAGACATCGCCGTCCAGCAGGATCAGGAGAGGGTCCCGATCATCGTTGCTGGAGATTTCAACTTATCGCCGTCCAGGATCGAGAGCCTCGATTACCTCCACAGGGCCTCCCTTCAAGTGGTTGCCCCATCGAGCCCAACCTTCCGCGTGAAGAAAACTCAATCGGTCTTGGATTATTTCATTATCAGTAAGACGCTCAGTGAATATGTCGACAAGGCCCGCACGTGGGCCAATTATCCGATGTCTCCCCACAGGCCAGTGTGTCTCGACCTCTCGGACCCCGACAGTTTCATGATACCAGTGTTGGTTCGGCCGCAGAGGCTACCGTCAACACGGCCGTTCGGGCCACAGCCTCAGCAGCTGGCCTGGACTCAGAGTGCAAGCGCACTTGACTATGCAGATCAATTACTAGCTGATGCCGCCAAGCCTCTCAGCCAGAAGCAAAAGCAAGCAGTCCTAGACGTCGTCTATTTCACGGTCGTCAAAGATTTGGAGCAGACTATCAGCCGAGCAACGGACACTCCGCTGAAGCACTCCTCTACTCCAAGAGCCAGCCCCCCTATCATCAAATGGGTAAGAGCTAAGCACAAAGACGCTAAAGCTAGATCAAGCTGGAAATCCCTAGAGGCACCTCTACGTTGGCTACGCAATAGGCTAACGGACATCAACTACAGCATCCATCATCAAGATCATCAGCAGCTAGTCTTTGTCGTCGCAGGGCTGCAAGATGCTCCAGAAGAGTTTCAAGAGGTCGAGAGCCTCAAGCAGGGGCTCCTCGCTTCCCAGCGGCTCGGCGAGCTGCTGATCTCCGACAGTGCAGCAGGTACGCTAGCAATGGGCACAGCCGACGACGCCATCGGGACCCTGATCGAGGACTTGGACAAGTCCATCGATTCGGAGAGGAGCAAAAGCAATCTGACGGCCTCTAAGGCCTGGGCTTCCTGGGTGCAGACCTCACTGCAAGGCGGCGTTGGCTGGGCACATCGCTGGACGCGCAATCTTGAGGCTTGGAAGCCCGCTTCTACCTTTCACCGCGGCCAGTGGTCAGGCAGGCCGTCGAGAATTCTGGAGGGGGAAGCTGAAAGACTTGCCAGCATCTGGGACACGCAAACGAGGACCCAACCCAACCCTGTTCCTGGTCATATCGACGATCGCGTCGCTCTGGGCCTTCTCACTGGTGAAACGGTGCAAGCAGCCGCCAAGAGCTTCCCCCCCAGAACAGCCTCGACCTGGGACGGAGTCCACCCGAGGCACTTTCTCTTGCTTTCGCAACTGCAGGCGGATCTCATAGCTCGGCTCATCCTGGTCATAGAATGCCTGGGGTTTATGCCGTCGCAGCTGCAAGCTATCATCTCGGTCCTCATCATGAAGCACAAGCAACAAGATAAGTCAGCAACAAAGCCAGCTATGAGATCCATAGGAATGATGTCAGGCCTATATCGTACGTGGGCGCGCATTCGTCAGTCAGCTGCTCGAGAATGGGAGAGGCATCATAGGCGACCTTTTCTCGCCCACCAAGCAGGACATTCGATAGTTGAGCTCGTTTTCAAGCAGAATCTGGATTGCGAAACGTACTCTAAGAAGAGCGAAGCCTTTGTGTCTGGTATGGTTTTGTATGACCTCAGTAACTATTACGAGCACGTCAATAGAAGCAAGTTAGCCAAGCGAGCCCTTAGAAGTGGTTTCCCTGCTACCCTCTTAAGGCTCATCATCAGCATTTACTCGAGTCCTAGGTTCGTCGCCCTCCAGGATATGATCGTCTACGTCGGTTGTACTAAGTACGGTCTAGCTGCAGGGTGTGGGTTTGCTACTATCTCATCCAGATGTACACCCTGGAACCCCTGGACTCCTGGACCCACCAGAACCCCTCCCTCGACCTTTTCATGTTCATTGATGACCTCCTCTTGAAGTCTCACAGCCAGAAGCCCAAGGTCGTGGTCAGCAGCCTCGACTTGGGCACCCGCCGTTTGCTCGCCAGTATCAAGCAGGATTTGGACTGCAGCATCTCGCCAGCCAAGACGCAGATGGTAACCTCGACCCCGCAGCTCAGGTCTCTCTTGAAGAAAAAGCTAAAGGATCGTGCAGGCACCAACTTGGACATCTCAGCCCCCAATCTTGGAGTGGAAACCGCTGCAGGGGCCCCCCAATGCCGATGGCGAAAGAATAGGCTGTCCAGGACGAGGATGGAGCAGATCAAGAGAAGGATGAGGAGGCTGGGAGCTATTCAGAAAGGAGGTGGTGACACGAGGAAGGTTTACAACACGGGGATTTTTGCAGCAACATCCTTTGGACACGAAGTGACGGGCCTTAATAATTCGCAACTAGCAATTGCCCAGCAACAATATTTAAAGCTAGCAGGGCCCAAATGCGCTACTAGAAGCAGAACTTTAAGCTTAATCCTAGTGGGTGACCCCACCTGGAAGCTCGCCCTTGGACCTGCCATGCTGTGGCATATGCTCGTGTGGAGTGCCGCCACCAATTCGTGTCAATCGCTGGCCTCGCTGAGAGCTCTCAAGGCCCGCGGGGAGAGCCTTTTGGGCTCCACGCCCCAGAGGTGGGCGGCCGTGCGGGGGCCCTTCGGGGCCATGATCTTGTCTCTCAAACGAATTGGGTGGAGTCTGGCCTCCCCTCTCGTTTTTGTTTCTCGCAGTGGCCTGCAGTACCCCATGACCAGCTACTCTCCTGCGTTTGTACAGCAGCTCATGCAGGATGACTGGTTCGATATTTTGAAAGAGAAGGCTGCGAGCAAGCTTGGTGCTCCAGGTGCTAGGCTAGACCCTGCAGCTGCCCTCGCCGCTTTGAAAGATCTCTCGCTGTCGAAGCAGGAGAGAGGTTGTCTCTTGACGTTTCTTACCCAAGGTTGCTGGACAAAAGCTCGAGCCAAGGATGCAGGCTATCCAGTCGACCCCGTCTGCCTCTGTGGTGCCGAGTCTGATGATATCAAGCACCGCGCTTTCGGCTGCGAGCTGTCCAGGAAAGAGCGAGAAGAATGCTTCAGCCCATCTGAGTTAGACATGCTGCAGTCGAGCAGCGACGAGCCCTTGTTGCGTTTTGGTTTTCAGCGGGACCCCGAGTTTTCCGTGGGAGCCAGGCCCGGCCTCGGGATAGAAGACGTTGAATTCTGGTGCAAGGACCCTGATTTGTCTCTGCAAGAGGCCTTCGAAGGCCAAGTCTACACTGACGGTAGTTGCGACAATTCACTTCACCCAGCCTACCGTGCGGCTGGATTCTCTGTTGTTTCCCTGCGTGAAGACGAACCTTTCGCCATTCTCACGGGTCAGGTGGGGCAGCAGTTTCGACAGACCTCAGGAGCTGCAGAGCAGCTTGCAATTCTCTTAGCTTGTCACGCCTCGCCGTTGATTACCCATGTGCACACGGATTATAAAGCCGCTATAGACCTCCATCTGGCTCCTCGCTTTTCTCGCAGGTCATCGATGAGCGGCTTCAAGGTCTTGGCAGGCGCGTGCCGCGTCCGCCCTAGCAGTTGTATATGCAAGGTGAAAGGCCACCAGAATCTCGAAGCCGAGTTTTCTTCCCCAGAAGAACGGACCCATGCCCTCGGGAATGATGCTGCCGATAAGGCGGCAAAGCAGGCGGCCCAGAAGTTGGCCCAGCCCAGCAGGTCCGAGGTAGAATCCCATGCGTATCAAACCCGATTGCTCGGCC
>CAUYUJ010017156.1:180803-208303 GCA_963575745.1 Prorocentrum cordatum | reverse complement strand
CGGTGCTGCCATTTACACGGATGCTGGAACATGTGCGCCAGCACACAGGACCATTGATTTTTTCGTGGTCTCCAAGGCGTTTGCGGCGAACGCCTCGGTCTCACTCCTGGCAGAAGTGGCGATCACCCCGCATATTCCAGTAAAGTTGAAGCTACCCACCTTGGACACTGTACCCTCGGTGCGCATGGCTATGGTTCCCCGCAGGTTCCCCAGGGAGTTGCCCATTGGTTGCCGTGGAGAGCCCAACGTAGCCAGGTGGGAGGTGGCGTCGGAGATGATGAGCAATGCTAGCATATCTAAGTCGTGGCAAGTTTTTGTTTCGGCTGCTGAGCTTGAATGGTTAGAGGTGTTTCAGATTCCTTCTGAACTTTCGAAACCTTACCTTGGGCGTGGTGGTGATGTTCGTACTGGGTGGTGTCGACCGAGCCGGCCTGCTCCAGTTCCTTTTCCGCGTCTGAGCCCTCAAGCTGTGTGGTGGAGAGCCTTGGCACAGGTCCTTAAGACCCTCACGAGGCCCATCAGCTCTGCCCAGACTAAGCAGGTACTTTGCAGGATCCGACATCTTCAGAGTTCGCCTGATGTTCCAGATTCGAAGCTCGCGGGTTGTTTCTTGGAGGCCCTGGATCGGTTTCGCGTCTTCGACTACGTAGTTATGGACTATTTCGCCACCGTCGCCAGCGACACTGCCGAGCGCCTGCACAAGCAGGCGACCCAGCTGAAGATAGTCAACTGGGACCGATGGGTAAAAATGCACTCGGTAGGTGGGGCTGCAGCCCTCTTCAAGTATGTGCAGCTGCCTGACCCGTGGCAGCCGTCCACCCTCGACTCCTTCACCCTCCGACCCAACACCAGCATGGGGGAAATGGACGAACTTGAAAGGGAGTGGAGCAAGTGGTGGCAGGTGGGGGTTGCGCAGCCCCCGGTGCACTGGCCTGAGGATCTCGGAGAGCGCCCGTCTCCCCCCACGGTCCCAGAGCTCAAGAAAGTGTTGATGCCCTTCCCGCTAGGCACTGGTTGTGGATACGACCAGGTCCCGCCTAGGAGTTTTCTGCACTTGCCCGACGTTGCGCTCGAGCTTTTGTGCGGCCTCATCGGGAAGATTGAGGAGCAGGCGGACTGGCCTCCCCTCACGAACAAGATTGTTTTTATTCTCAAAAGACTGGGAGGAGTCCGACCCCTGGGGCTGTTACACGTTCTCTGTCGGGTGCAGTCCAGGTTGAGAAGGCCTTTGATCAGGCAGTGGCAAGTCAAGAACTATCGGAGTTTTTGGCGGGGCACCAAAGGGAAAAGCGCCGACATGTGCGTGTACATTCAGGCTGTGTGGGCGGAGTATTATCAGTCCAAGGGCCTGTCGTCTGCTACGTTGCTGCTCGATTTAAAGAAAGCGTTTGAACTGGTCAAGCATCATCATCTTGTCCAGGCTGCCGCTCGCACTGGATTTCCGTTGTGGCAGCTGCGTTTGCTTGTGCAAGTCTATCGGTCGCCCCGCCTGCTTGATCTCCAAGGGACTGTTAGTAATCACATCACGGCGGAAACTACCATTATCCCTGGGTGTGGTTTTGCCACAGTTTTGCTGCAACTTGTGCTGCTGGGCCCCCTGGATATTGTTCAAAAGGAGTTTCGGGCCATCTGTCTTTCCGTGGTAGTCGACGATTTTGCTTTGCAGAGATCGGGGGAACACGGCCGTGTCGTTGCTGATGTAGCTGGTGCTGGAGTGAAGCTTCAGCGCGAGCTTCAGCGTGTGGATCTACGGCTTGCTCTTGACAAGACGCGTGTTCTTGCTAGTGACTCTGATTTACGTGACCAGCTGTCCAGGAGGCTAGTATCGCTTAGGGCCCAGGGCGTGAACCACGAGCGCAACCTGGGGGTTGACTACAGTTCTGGACGGTTTCTCAGGAGGACCACCAGGACGGGCAGAATTAAGGTCGCCAAACCCAAGCTCAAGAGAATGAAACATCTCCAGGGAGGTATGGCCAGGCGAAAAACCATGGCCATCATGGCCAGGGCGGCTTTGGAGACTTCGGTTGCCTTTGGGACCTCTGTTCAGGGTACTGCCTCAAAGGAGCTGGACGTGTTGCGTTCCCAGGCCGCTGCGGCGCTCGACGCCAAGACCAGCGGCAAGAGCCGCACTCTCGCTCTCGCGCTCGCGCCGCAGGCCAACTACGACCCGATCTGGAGGGCTACTCTTGAGCCTATCAAAGCGTTTAGCTCTGTTCTTTGGGCGTCGTGTGTGCCATGTCATGTCTTAGAGCATGGCCTTGAGGCTGCTAGATTGGCGTTGTCTGGGAAGGACCAAATGTGGCCGCAGGTTCGGGGCCCCTTGGGAGCCCTTTATGCTACGCTCACCAGAGTCGGGATCGTCGTCGTCGAGCCCCTGGTCTGGAAGCTGCCTGATGGTCTGGAGCTGAAACTCATGGACATTTGCCCCAGGGTCCTCCTGCACTGTTGTGCGCACGCGGTGCGCCACTGGGTCAACCTGCAGATTTCGGAGCACCTTCAGATGCCTGAATTTCGTGCTGGTTTCTGGGATGGGCCTCTGAAGTACCTCCTAAGCGCCAAGGGGAACCTCACTTGGCAGCAGCGCGGTTACCTCAGGAGTGCTATCATTGGAGCTCAGTGGCCCCAAGATCGGCAATTTCAACAAGGTTGGATTGACTCCCCGAGTTGCCTTGCATGCCTTGAGGCCCCTGGGTCCCTCGTGCACCGGCACGCTGTGTGTAAGAGCATGCTCGAGGCAATAGGAGAGCCACTCCCTGACGCAATCAGACTCATGCTCCCGCATGCGGACCAGAATGACCTGGTGCGCCTGATGCTGGAGCGGGTGCTTGTCCCGCTCCCCAAGGCCCCTCAGGCTGTGTTGCAGACGCCGTTGGAGCCTTGTGTGGAATGGCACGGGGATGCGCAACTGCTTACAGGGGATCTGTTTCTTGATGGGTCATTGTTTACTGATTACCCACATCGCGGGATTGCTGCATGGGCAGTCGTCGCGCTGGCTGCCGACAGTGACACGGCTGTCTGCACCATCACAGGTCTCCTGCCCTACCCGCTGCAGGACATAGACGGTGCTGAACTTTATGCCCTGCTCGCAGTGCTCAGGTTCGCGGTGCCACCTGTTGTCGTGCACACGGATTCTGATTTTGTTTGGAAAGGTTACAACATCCGCGGCCCAGCTGACACCACGTCGGCGTCGGCGGCTTGGGCCTGTCTGTGGAAGCGTGTGTGGCACAAAGTTGATGATTGGGGGGGTACCCCCCCTGAGGTCAAGAAAGTGAAAGCCCATGTGACAGACACTATGATAGCGGAAGGGAGGTATAAGCTTCGGGGCAAACTTGGAAATGATGCCGCCGACGGTGCTGCGAACAGTCGTGCTCGTGCCCTGCGGCCCGATCCCCAGTTTCAGAAGCTTACTTTGATGCAGAAGAAGATGGTCAGTCTTACGGGGAAATGGGCCGCCAGGGCGGGTGAGGCCATTGCGTCCGTCGACTGTCTGCACCGTCAGCGCTCTGCTCGTTCAGCCCCCTCCCTAATCATTGTCAAGCCAGAGCCGCCCACCTTAGAGCAAAGGATCCAGCAGGCTCAGGTCTCTCTGAAGGCCGCTGGGTCCAAGCATCATCGGGTGGCCTCTTTGTTTGTGGGCGAAACCCAGGTTTTTTGTTGCATTCACTGCGCTGCATGCACCACCCAGCGCGTGGTGTCTCTTGCGAGTGAGTGCCAGCCCCGTCATCTCTCGAAGGATCGTCGCCTTATCCTTGAACGATTGAGACGGGGGAGGAGGAGGAGAAGGAGGAGGAGAAGCAGGGGGAGGAGGAGGAAGAGGAGGAGGAAGAGGAGGAGGAGAAGGAGGAAGAGCAGGAGGAGGAGGAGGAGGAGGAGGAGAAGGAGGAGGAGCAGGAGGAGGAGGAGGAGGAGGAGGAGGAGGAAAGGGGCAGGAGGAGGAGGAGGAGGAGGAGGAGCAGGAGCAGGAGCAGGAGGAGGAGGAGGAAGAGGAGGAGAAGAAGGACGAGGAGCAGGAGGAGGAGGAGGGCGAGCAGGAGGAGGAGGAGGGCGAGCAGGAGGAGGAGGAGGCCACTGTGGCCTCGCTGGAGACGCTGAGGCCACCGTGGGCCAGGACCACCCTCTGCCACACCCGCACCTCGGGCGTGCCAGGAGGGGCCGCCGCGAGCCGGTGCGCTACGCCGAGCCCCCATCCCCTCCTTGACCTGCTCCGATGCGATGCTATTCGATGCCGACGGATTCCGATTCCCATTGGAGTCGGCTTGAGATTCCGATGTGGACTCCGATGTCTCAATGTAGGCCCTGCTAGCCTGCCGGTTTCAGCCGGTCCGATACATGTTGATGGCCGGTCCAATTTTCGATTCGATTCTGGGATCTCCTCCCCGCGCCTCGCTACCCATCAAACCACCCCGACCCAACCCGAAGGTCCCAAGTTGCCCTCCATTCCCAATCGGGGGGGCATCCCAGAATATTGAAACGAAGCACAGCTGAAACCCGTAAAAGTCCCTCGGTCCGAAAGTTGGGACTTCGGGTTGGGTTGGTGTGGCTTGGCAGAGCCAAACCGCACAGTAAGGATGATCGACTTTCCAAGGTTGCCCGTGCATCCTTCCCCCTGGGCCCGTCCTTGGCCGCTTTCGCTGGCCGCGCCCCGCTCGCAAAGTGCCGGCATGGCCTTCCAAGGCCAGTGCATCCTTATCGCGCGTCCTTACTGTACGGGTTGACTGCAGGCAGCCCACGTCGAGCCCCCTCCCCCCCTTGGCCCAGGTTGTCGGAGGCTGTCGTGAGCCATCCCAGGCCCAGGTGGCGGGGGGAGGGGGACGGGTAAACCCCTCCCCCGAGCAGGGGAAGGAGGGAGAGAGAGAACAAGATTCGTGGAGCCACCTGCGCCCAGAGGGCTGCTGGGATTCGGGCTTTCGGGCTGGATTGGTGTGGTTCGGCAGGCAGGCCACGCCGAGAGCAGAATGCAATGCCCTTGGCAGGCGCGGCCGCGCCGACGCGCGCGAGATGGCAACCTCCTCCCCCCTCGGCCCAGGCAGAGGCAAGAGGAGGAGGAGGAGGAGGAGGAGGAGGAGGAGGAGGAGGAGAGGGAGAGGGAAAAGGAGGAGGAGGTTGAGGAGGAGGAGGAGGAGGAACAGGAGAAGGAGGAGGTGGTGGAAGACTGATTCGGACGCATGGTGAGGCCGTGCCTTGGGGGGACGACGCACGGTAAGGCCTGATCCGGACGCAGGATACGGCCCCTGGCGCGCACGCGGCCCGGCCTGCCCGATCGCGCCACTGCAACCACCCCGACCTTCCAGAGTGCTAAAAAGTAACGCGCCAGACCTATCGATCTGTCTGGATTGCCTCAAACCTCGACAGGAATTGGGACGTCGACGTCCTGGTGCTACTTTTCAGCCCTCCTGGAAGGTCCGGGCGTGCGTCCGGTCTGGCCTCTGCTGTCTGGCCGCTGCCTGCCGGGGCGTGTCTCTCCTCGGTGCTCGGCTTCGGACGCCGTCCTCGGGTTTCAGGGCCATCTCCTCCTCCTCCTCCTCCTCCTCCTCCTCCTCAGCGTCGATCCGGGACGCAGCACGACAGTCGGACCGAGATGTGAGGTCGAGGTCGGTTCGGAGAGGGTGCCGTCTTGTTTTCTTGCCCAATCGCAGAAGTGAAAGGTAATTCGTTGCCCAACGGCAAAGGTCGAAGGTAAGAGGTGGCCCAATGGTAAAACCATGAAGTTATATGTCGTGGTGTTAAGGTTTACCCTCTGTTAGCTGCCGTGGCTTTTTGGGATGTTCTCCCCCAACTTACATTGGTCAATGCATGATATGCGAAGTCGTCAATGAAACGGAACTCCACTAATCACGGCCACGGGGATACAGTGCCGTTTTTGATACATGCTCCGCGTGCGGATCATGTATTAAAAAAATGCAGGGGGTCGTATTAAGAACAACGATGAGTTCATGCATAAATCTATTCACAAATTAATCATGTACGAAAACTCCGATATGTTTTAAACATCATATGTATTAAAGATTGCCCGGTACAGTCGGGGCCCTGAAGAAGGAACCCTTTTCGTTGGGGAGAGGCTCCGCGTTCCTTAAGTGTTTCGCAGCTTGCCTCAGGTTTCCCTTCTGTGTTCGATCGGAAGTCGGAGTTTCACTTTTGGAAAAACGGGGCCTCGTTCCTTATTTTGGGTTCCTTAGGTCAAGGCCCCGACTGTATGATGCGTGCGGATCATGTATTAAAACATGCAGGGGCTTCGTTTTAAAAACAACGATAAGTTCATGCATAAATCTATTCACAAATGAACCATGTATGAAGAAGCCGATACTCAAAAAAATCCTATGTGTTAAAAGCTGCCCGGCATGACGCATCGGCACCTCCCCACCTCCGGCCCAGGCGCACGACGAGGAGCTGGCGCTCGCCCACTGCGGGGCCGGCGCGCGGGCCAGGCCGGGCCGCCGCGCTCCCGCGCCCCGCCCCCGCGCCGCGGCGGCGACGACGACGACGGCGACGACGACGACGACGACGACGACGACGACGACGACGACGAACACGACGGCGCTCCGCGAGCACGGGCCCGGGGGGTCGATCTTCGGGGGCCGCAGCAGGCGCCAATCCTCTGGACGCCCGAGATGGGCACGGAAAGAATGGGTACAATGCCCAGCAGCAGTTCTTGTCCATTTTGAACAGGGCTCGCTGTCCGCGCAGCCGCGGCGTGTGTCCGTTTTTGACAGAAGGCCGCCTGCCCAGCAGCGGCCGCTGTTGATTTGAGGCAGCACTTGTTGTCGGGCATGGTACCCGTTCTTTCCATGCCCATTAAATCCGAGGAGGAAAAAGTCTCTGGAGGGAAAAAAAGAAAAGAAACACTGGAGGAGAGATCTCGGGAGGAAAAGTCCCAGGAGGAAAAATAGTCTCGGGAGAAAAGGCGTCGGTGCATATAGAGCTCGGCTTCCTTAAATCCGAGGAGAAAAAGTCAATCAGGAGGGAACAAAAACACACAGGCACAATTAATCGTGGATTCCCCAGAAAAGATGGAAAAATATGGGAAGCAGGGGAAGGGAGACAAAAGCAAAGAAA
Organism: Prorocentrum cordatum; assembly: GCA_963575745.1. Taxonomy (NCBI): domain Eukaryota; class Dinophyceae; order Prorocentrales; family Prorocentraceae; genus Prorocentrum; species Prorocentrum cordatum. The sequence goes on along the minus strand of CAUYUJ010017156.1, from coordinate 201,250 downwards.
ATACGAGAAAAGATGGGGAGTCCTGTTATTTGTGTCTATTTATTTGTGTGTCTCAGGGTTGGGCTTCTCAGGGTTGGGCTTCTTGCGGAAGGTTTCTTGTGGTCGAGCTCTTGCGGTCCCATTCCTGTGCAGAGTTCCATGCTAGCTCGCGCCCGAAGCGCCCCCTCGCGTCGTGGGGAAAAATCGCGGCGGGAGGTGTTTCGCCCTGTGCCGCCTCTGGGAGCCCTTATGCTAGGCCCCAGGGCCGTCAAAAGGTGGCTCGCGGGAGGAAAGACCGGTCCCTTAGAAGGGGTTCAGACTTACAGTGGAAACCCATGCCAAGAAACACCCTGCTTGCCTCCAGGGTGCCCTGAGTTTCTTGGGTTTCGATGGTGTTGCCGTGGAAGGCGTGACGTCCCACGCCAAATATTCGTGTACGTCCTGGGGTCTCAGGGTTGGGCTTCTTGTGGAAGGTTTCTTCTGGTCGAGCTCCTATTGTACGGGGGTCCACGTCACGAAAAAATCGTCGACACGTAAGACTGACCCTTCGCCGGAGTGACCTGTGGTGCCGGCCCGTTGGGGCCATGCGATAGCAGTGGCTTTCGCGCCCCGCGTTTTCCCCAAATAGAAACGAAAAATTGTATAGACATAATAATTCGGAGGTCCGCGCGGATTTCTCGGATCCGCGATGGAGCCCCCTGGCGGCGCCTCCAGCGCCGCCCTTGACGCGCCCCGCGCGCCAGGGAGGGGGGGTCCAGCGCCGATCCAAGAAATCCGTGCTGACCTCCGAGTTGTTATGTTTATGCCCCTCTCCGCTCCCCTACAAAGGCGCCCCTCTTGGCCGCGCACTATAATCGGGGGCCACATGCGAACTCTACCCCTACCCCCACGCTTTCTGAGGGGGGGGGGTAGGGGTAGGGTTCGCATGTGGCCCCCCTATATAAAGGTCACTCCTGCCTGGGGTCGCTCTTGCATGTAGCCGAAAAAATCGCAGCAGGCGGTGGACAAGCGTTCGGACTCTTAGGCTGTGCGGGACACGCCCGACCTAAGCAGTCGTCCTGTGGGAAGAGGGGGGGGGGGCAGCAGTCGTTCAACGGCCAGCAGGAGGAGGGGGCCGAGGTTCCAGGTCCTACGATTCCCCAGAAAAGATTGGAAAATATGGGAAGCAGGGGGAGGGAGATAAAAGCCCAGAAAATACGAGAAAAGATGGGGGGGCAGCAGTCGCTCAACGGCCAGCACGAGCAGGGGGCCGAGGCTCCAGGCCCTGGCGTCGAGCAGAGCGTCTGCAGCTCCCGGCCTCCGGGGGCCGTCCTCGGGCCCCGGGGCGATCAACAAAAGAATCCTACAGGGGTGAAAAATGGACCTCCTCTCTCCTCCTCCTCCTCCTCCTCCTCCTCCTCCTCCTCCTCCTCCTCCTCCTCCTCCTCCTCCTCCTCCTCCTCCTCCTCCTCCTCCTCCTCCTCCTCCTCCTCCTCCTCCTCCTCCTCCTCCTCCTCCTCCTCCTGGGTCAATGCAGACGGGGGTCAGCAAGGGCACCGGATCCTGCAGGATCCTGCGAAGACCCCCTCTGGCCGACCCGGGTTGGCGAGCCGTTCGTGGCCGCGAGGCGGCCGCGCACATTGGCTGACCCGGGTCTGCGAAGACCTGCGTTGCAGTATTTTGTTTCCTGCTTTGCAGTTGTTGGTTTCCTGCTGACCGGGTCTGGATTGACCCGGGTCAGGAGATCCCCGAGCTTTGAACGGATGTGCCCGCATCCTCCCGTCTTGGCGGATTCTCTGGGGAGGGGGCGTCTGTGGGGTTCCCAGGGCCATCAACAGAAAAAAAAGTGAGATATCGGTCTTCTGTCGTCGAGAGTTCCCGGGGCTCTGATCGGCGGCGCGCGGAGGGGGGGGCAGTGAGTTTTGGACGGGCTTCCTCTGGAGGCGGCGAGGCTTCCCAGAAGACCCCCCGGTCTTCTGAGAAGCCCTCCGCGGCCTAGGAGGAGGCCTGGAGCTCGGGCAGACTTGGTATCGCTCGGACGTGTGCACTTTTTCTCGGCGGGGATTCGTAAGGAGCATCCATGGATCATTTGGCGAAAAAAACGCGCACGAAACCGGAACAAAAGCACAGGGAATGAACGTCCGAGCGATGGGGAGGGAGATGGCCAGAGGCCGCGTGAGCCTTTGAGGAGGCCCGCCCCCTCTGCCTTTCCCCCCGGGCGCGCCGCCGATGTGAGCTCGGCGGCGTCACTCCAACATGCTAATACTATGTTTGAGTCGGGCCTGTCCCTCTACAGGAGGAACATTCAAAAATAGTAAAAACATAGTCTGGGGACGATGTTCTGCCCATGTTTGGATATGTTGGGGGTATTTTTGGGGTATTGTGCATGTTTCGTCCAAAATCCCCTTGTAGGGGGACAGGCCCGACCTAGTACTGTGTGTGCGTCGCCCCCCAAGGGGCGACGCGCGCACCTAGAAATCTTATAGTACATGCGTCGTGACGGGCGCTGTCTGACCACCCCGCTCGGGAAACGACATGCTACGAGGTGAGCATACTTTAATGTTCGCGTCGGACGCGCGCCGCCAAGGTGGACCTCCAGTACTACAGTCGGGGCCCTGAAGAAGGAACCCTTTTCGTTGGGGAGGGGCTCCGCGTTCCTGAAGTGTTTCGCAGCTTGCCTCAAGTTTTCCTCATGTTCTCGATCGGAAGTCGAAGTTTAACTTGTGGAGAAAAGGGGCCTCGTTCCTTCTTTTGGGTTCCTTAGGTCAAGACCCTCACTGCAGTACGTCCTTCTGCGCCCCACGAGCCGCGAAGCACAAAGATCACGGCGGGGGGCTGCGCTGCTCAGCCTCGGCGCCCCTCCGCCGTGGCCTCGGGCTCTCCCCGAGGGCGCCGCCCCGAGGCCCCGGGGGGACAGGCGGAGGCGACTCTGGAGCGAGGTGCTGCACGCCAGGGGCCAGGCCTCGGAGCCGGCGTGGGTCGGCAGCGCGGGGGCGCGCACCTGGGCGCGAGCTCGCGGGGGGGCGAGAAAGGGAGGGGGGGGGGAGAGGAATCCTGACCTTCCAGAGTGCTGAAGAAGAGCACTCCAGACCTATAGATCTATCTGGACTGCCTCAAACCTCGAGCGGTGCAGTGACCACACGGTGTGGCTCGAAGGCGAACCATGGCATAAGCACAAGGTTTCGGCGCTCCGCGCGGATGTCCTGGATCGGCGCTGGGGGCCCCCCCTGGCGCGCTCCGAGCGCCTGCCGCCGATCCCAGGAGTTCGCACGGAGCTCCAAAGATTTGTGTTGATCCAGCTTTACGTCGGGCGTGTCCCCCTACAGGGGGGTTTTCGACGAAACATATTTTTCCCAACCAAAAAAAGTCAACAAAATAGTCCAAAAATAGTCTGGGGACTATTTTTTTGTTTTTGTTTGACCTTCTTGGGGCATGTTTTGAGTATTTCTCATTTTTCGCCCGACTTGAAGCCAGCTTTCTTCTTCCTCCAGCGGTGAGTCAGTGGGGATCCGGGCGGACGCCGCACGGCTTTGGGGCGCGCGGGGCGCTCTCCGACGACGCCTTGGGCGATTTGTGGGCCCCCGGCCCCCAAAAGCCGTGCGGCGACGGGCCGTGCCGGTGAGGTCTGGGGATTCCGAAGCACCGCACGGTCTGTCGCCGCACGCTCTTGGCCCGAGCGTGAATGCCACCAGTACAGTCAAAAACCCTGATGAGGACGCGCGACTTCGCTCAGGGTACCCTTGCGTCCTTGCTCTTCCTTGCTCTTGCGTCCTTGAGGTGTTCGTCGTCCGCCGCCCCAAAAATCCCAACTTCGGCTTCCAAGGGTCTTGCGTCCTTACCGCGCGTCCTTATTAGGGTTTTTGACTGCATCGGCCAGCATGGAACGATCCGCGCCATCGGAGATCCGCCGATCGTGGAAGGTTGAACGATCCGCGGCGCCATCAGAGACCACCCCGAAGTCGTCACGCCACGAGCTTGCCCTGCTTGTTTTAAGTCGGGCACGTCCCTCCACACGAGGACTATTCAAAAATTGCATAAAAAAGTGTGGGGACGATTGTCTTACTATGTTTGCCATTGCTGCGTGTCTTTAGTGGTATGTCCTATTTGTCGCCCAAAATCCGCCTGTAGGGGGACACGCCCGACCTCGTACTTGCTGCACGGCGTGAGGAGGCGATGGGACGTCTCTGGCAGCAAATCGTGGGAGCCTCGCGTGCCCTCGTAGCTCTGCCTTCAGAGTGCACTCGAGTCGACTGGCCTATTCCTCCTCGTCCTCCTCTCCCCCTCTCCCTCCTCCTCCTCCTCCTCCTCCTCCTCGCCCTCCTCTTCCTCCTCCTCCTCCTCCGCCTCCTCCCCCTCCCCCTTCTTGTACAAGGTCTGGTAATCGATGAGATAGCAGCGATCTAGCCGCAATTGGCCTCGCAGTAGCGTCGAGCGGCGTCGATTCGCAAGGGCCAACAAGATGGCAAGGGAGGCTCCCGTGAGTTGCCGCAGAGGGACCTCGAGGAGGAGCACTTGATGGGCGAGCGCCGGGCGCGAGGCCCAGCTCTCGAGGAGGCCATGGGACCTCGAGGAGGCCATGGGGCTTGCATGTGTTACACGGCGTGGGGAAGCCGTTCTTGACTTCATGTTTGGAGATCTCGTTTGCGGTCGGGCCTTGCCGCGAAGTTAGCGTCAAGTCGGGCATCTCCCTTTACAAAAAGAATATTCCATAATTGTGAAGATAAAGAGTATAGTGACGACCTGCCTTACTCTTTTGACTATGTTGGGCTATTTTATTGTTATTTCATGGTTCTTCACGAATCCGCCTGCAGAAAGACATGCCCGACCTGAAGTTAGCGGTGTGTTCGCTCAGTCTTGCAGTTCGTCGCCATGTTGTTGTTGCCCGTTGCGTTGCTTGAGCTCTCTCGCCTGCCGCATGGGCCGGACGTGGGATGGCCTGGGCCCTCTGGAGTCGTTCGGGTGGTCTTGGGCAGTCTGTCCGCCCGCCTGCTGCTTTCGGAGGCTGGTTTCGGGTCGGGAGGTATCCAGGCCGACTCGCAGGCCGCCCGGATGCCTCCAAGAAGTCTCTTGGATTGCGATGAGCCAAATTACAGTCAACCCGCATAGTAAGGATGGGCAACCGTCCCAAGGGTACCCTTGCATCCTTGCCTCCTCGGTCCATCCTTCGCCGCTTTCGCTGGGCGCGCCCCGCTCGAAACGCTTCGACATAGGCGTCCAAGGCCCTTGCATCCTTATCGCGCATCCTTACTATCTGGGTTGACTGTCTTTTAACCTGGTTCACCAAAAATTCTTGCGACACCAAGCAGGTACCGAAACTGGAGGGTTTTCACGTGTCGGGCCCTGGGAGGCGATACTCGTTCGGCACTGTTTCCATACTTCTCGGGGCGCTCGACATTAATTCTGGGAGCTTGGTCCTTCAGCACGGTGGGGGCAACATGACTCGTGGAGGCCAATTGGAAGACCAATGCATCTCTGGGAGGGCCTCTTCCAGCTGCCTTGGGGGAGCCCCCCATCGAAAGGTTGCTCCAGGTGCTCCTGGCCCAAGGCGCCCCCCAGCTGTTTGCTCGAGTTGGGAGCCCCTGGGGCCCTCTGGGCCTCGTGAGGGGTGGCACCTCGGACCAGGGGCACTGCTGGCAACACCCGACCCTTGGGGCCAGTCTGATTTCCCCTGTCTGGGCCGTCTTGAGCTTGAGGGCCTGTGGGGCCGTCTCGTGGGTCTCTTGAGCCGTCTGGGAGCCTCCTCGGGCCGTCCAGCGGCTCTCCTGAGGCTATCTTCGGGGGTTGCCAATTGCTTGAGGTGCTCCTGGCCCAAGGTGCCCCCAGCTTTTCGGTCCATTTTGGAGCCCCTGGGACCCGCTGGGCCTCGTGAGGGGTACTCATCTTGGCGGCGTCATGGGAGTCGGAGAAGCATTATATCTTGAACTGATTCGAACAATCTGTTCCTGTAAATCCATGGTTCAGGCCTTTTGAAGTCCTCTTGGGTGTTCTCTTCGGGCCCTCTTGAGGCGTCCAAAGGGCTTTTATGCCGCCATGATGCCGTCATGGGCCGTCATGGAGCCGTGTGGAGGAGGAGGAGGAGGAGGAGGAGGAGGAGGAAGAGGAGGAGGAGGAGGAGGAGGAGGAGGAGCTGGAGGAGGAGGATTGAATAGCAGGAGGAGGAAATCCGAAGAAGGAAGGTCCCCCCTGCGTTCGAAGGGCCCCCCCCTGCTGCTGCCTCTAACCTCCGCCTGAATCCGATTCGATGCGGTTCGATTCGCCAGCTGGGGCCGCGACTCCGATTCCAGTCGGCTCGATTCACCGGCACCGGCCAGAGCCTGCCGGAGCAGGGCGCGGCGATCCGATGCCGATGCGATTCGGCACGATTCGCTGGTGATGCGGTCCGGTTCCGATCCGATACGATTTCGCGATGCGACCCAATTCAGACCTGCCTGCAGGCCGCGCTCTATGCGGACCCGCCCGCCCTCAGCTCGCAGAATGTCACGCTTCAGGATCTGAAACGGCGAGGACGTCTCGGGCGAAACGCCCGGCCCGCCCTGCCGACACGTCGGAGGTGCGGCAGGGAGGAGCTGCTGAGAAGCAAGAGGGTATTGAGAAGCAGGAGGAGGAAAGCCGAAGAAGAAAGGTCCCCGCCCTGACGTTCCAAGGTTCCCCACCCCCTAACGTTGTCCCGCACCCCCCGCGCAGCCCTCCCGCCCGCCTGCCCGCCCGCCCCGCCGGCCCCAGCCTCCCGCCTGCGCGTTCGACATCGTCTGCCTTCGGAGCAGTGGCGAAGCGTCCTGGCTTGCCTATAGGCCCACCTGATAATATTCCAAGAAACTTTTGTGGTGTGCGCAAAATGTTCTTAGAGCATTTCTAGCTGAGACTGGCGTGGTTGAACACATGGGGCGCATGTTCTAAGAACAGTGTATTTGTTGTGAGAGCATGTCTGGATTCTAAGAACATTCGATGGTTAGGCCTCAAGGAATGCCAGGACGGTCGGTCCCTCCTCCTACATGCTTGCATGTCCTTTCTTCTCCGCCATGCGCCGGACAACACAGCCTGTCCGGGCCCTGCACAGCGGCGTGCACAGCTCCGGCCGGAAGAGCCGAGGAGTTTGTGAGACGTCTGGTCCTAGGCCTCCCAGATGGGGTCCGAGTAGAATTGGTCGGAGGGTTGCCGATGCATCGCCGATGCATCGCCGATGCGGCTCGATGCGGAGCCACGTGTTCTCCACGCCGTCGGCGACGATGCGTCGCTGACTTCGCCTATTCATCTCCGATGCGGCGCAATCCTCCGGCACCATCTACTCGGACCCCATCTAGGAGGCCTCTATTGAACTGGTCTGGTTCTCGCTGTCTCCTCTCTCTCACTGTGCACTGCTTTGCCCACCCACCCCTTCGCCGAGAGGTCGCTGACGCTGAATGAGGATGAGGATGTTGATGCTGACATTGATGATGGTGGTGCTGCTGATGCTGATGATGATGCTGATGATGATGCTGGTGATGATGGTGATGGTGATGGTGATGGTGATGGTGATGGTGATGGTGATGGTGATGATGATGATGATGATGATGATGATGATGATGATGACGATGACGATGATGCTGATGGTGATGATTATGCAGACTATACTAATATGAATAATGATTCTAAGAATAACCATCATCATAATAGTAGTAGTAGTAAGAATAATGATTGTGATGGTGATGATGCTGCTGATGATGATGCTGATCATGCTGATGATGTTGATTATTGCGATGATGATGATGATGACGATGATGATGATGACGATAATGATGATGACGACGACGGTGATGATGGCGATGACGATGACGATGACGATGACGATGACGATGACGATGATGATGATGATGATGATGATGATGATGATGATGACGATGACGATGACGATGCTGATGCTGCTGATGATGACGATGCCGACCCCTTCGCCCAGAGGTCGCTGACGCCGCGTCCGCGCTCCATGCGGACCCCCGCCGCCCCCGCCGCCCCCCGCGCGCCTCGGCCAGCCGGCTGGCCGCCGGGCGCCCCCCGGGACCCCAGAGCACCGAGACGCCCCCGCGGACGCCCGACGCGCGCTGGGGGCCGGGCGCCATCGGCGGCACGCAGGAGGAAGCTTCTTCGACTAGACGTAAGAGTGACCTTTCGCCGGAGTGACCTTTGGTGCGGGCCAAATGGGGTCCCCCGACCCCCGAACGCGATGCGGTGATAGCGTCTTGCGTGCTTGTGTTTGGTCCCCCCGCGGCGCCCAAAAAGCCGCGCACTAAAGGTCACTCTTACCCAGGGTCACTCTTGCGTGTAGCCGACCTTCTGCCGGAGTGATTATCCCAGATCTCCTCGCGTTGTAAAAAAAAATCACGACGGGAGATCTTTCATACTTTTCGGCCTCTGGTGGCCCTGACCGTGCAAAACGAATCGGGACGCCAAACCAGTCCCGGGGAAGGGGTCCAGACATTTGGGGGTCGACGTTGTGAGAAAATCAAAGCGTCGGGGGTCTGGGATGTGTGCGTCGCCTGCGCGCCGACAAATCTCACAGTAGATGCTCCGTGGCGGGCGCTTTCTGGCCGTGCCGATCTCGGAACTGCGTATGCTATGAGGTGCTGGGCGTTGAATGTTCGGGGCGGACGTGCGTCTCCGAGGAGGGCACGCTGTGCTTGTGCGTGTTCTTCTGCGTCTCGCCAACGGGCCGTGGCTCACGTTGCCGTTGCGGGGGTGGGTTGCCTGCCCTCTGGCTGCGCGGATGCCTCGAGGGGGGAGCGTCCACGGGAGCCGAGCATCCACGGGATCGTGCCTCGCGCCTCGGTGGGCCAGGCCGCGAGGGCATGGATCTGGATATGCTCGTCGCTTGCGGAGAGCCGTTTTAGGCGTAAGTCGGGCGTGTCCCTCTACAGGAGAAATTTTCAAGAATACTCCAAAAATAGTCTGGGGACGATTTCTTGCTAGTTTATGGTGTTGGGTCCTCGTTTTGAAGAGACGGTCCCGCGTTCCTCCTCCTCCTCCTCCTCCTCCCCCCTCCTTTCCACCGTCCGCATGCGTCCCGCACACCCAGTACAGCGTTTCGTGACCCCATAGGGGGCCCCACCGAAGGTCCCAGTGGCACCGCCCGCATGCGTCCCGCACACCCAGTACAGCGCTTCGTGGCCCCATAAGGAGGTCCACCGAAGGTCCCAGTGCTACCGTCCGCATGCGTCTCGCGCACACAGTACAGCGTTTCGCCCTCCCCCCCCTCCTCCCTGCGTTTCACCCACCCAGTACATCGATTCGTGGCCCCATAGGGAGCCCCACCGAAGGTCCCAGTGCTACCGTCCGTACGCGTCCCGCAAACCCAGTACAGCGCTTCGTGGCCCCATAGGGAGCTCCACCGAAGGTCCCAGTGCTACCGTCCGCATGCGTCCCGCACACCTAGTACAACGTTTCGTGGCCCTCCTCCCCTCCTCCCTGCGTTTCACCCACCCAGTACAGCGTTTCGTGGCCCCATAGGGAGCCCCACCGAAGGTCCCAGCGCTACCGTCCGCATGCGTCCCGCACACCCAGTACAGCGCTTCGTGGCCCCATAGGGAGCTCCACCGAAGGTCCCAGTGCTACCGTCCGCATGCGTCCCGCACACCCAGTACAGCATTACGTGGCCCTCCCCCCCTCCTCCCTGCGTGTCACCCACCCAGTACAGCGTTTCGTGGGAGCCCCACCGAAGGTCCCAGTGCTACCGTCCGCATGCGTCCCGCAAACCCAGTACAGCGTTTCGTGGCCCCATAGGGAGCTCCACCGAAGGTCCCAGTGCTACCGTCCGCATGCGTCCCGCACACCCAGTACAACGTTTCGTGGCCCTCCTCCCCCTCCTCCCTGCGTTTCACCCACCCAGTAAAGCGTTTCGTGGCCCCATAGGGAGCCCCACCGAAGGTCCCAGTGCTACCGTCCGCATGCGTCCCGCACGCCCAGTACAGCGTTCCGTGGCCCCATATAATCTCCACCGAAGGTCCCAGTGCTACCGTCCGCATGCGTCCCGCACACCCAATACAGCGTTTCGTTGCCTTCCTCCCCCTCCCCCCTGCGTTTCACCCACCCAGTACAGCGTTCCGTGGCCCCATAGGGAGCCCCACCGAAGGTCCCAGTGCTACCGTCCGCATGCGTCCCGCACGCCCAGTACAACGCGTCGTGGCCCCATAGGGAGCCCCACAGAAGGTCCCAGTGCTACCGTCCGCATGCGTCCCGCACACCCGGTACAGCGCTTCGTGGCCCCATAGGGAGTTTCACCGAAAGCCCCAGTGCCCCCGTCCGCATGCGCCCTGGAAGCCCAATTTGGCATTTTCACCCACCCAGTGCAGCGCTTCGTGGCCCCATAGGGCGCTCCACCCAGGGCCCCAGTTCCACCGTCCGCATGCGTCCGGGAAATGTAATTTGGCATTTTCACCCGCGCAGTGCAGCGTTTCGTGGCCCCATAGGGGGCTCCACCGAAGCTAGGGAGCTCCACCGAAGCCCTCAGTGGGACCGTCCGCATGCGTCCCTGAAACCCAATTCGGCACACCACCCACACAGTACAGCGTTCCCCCCCGCCCAGTGCAGCGCTTCGTGGCCCCATAGGAAGCTTCACCGAAGCAGATATTCACAATTACGGTACCCACAACTGCAGATGGTTGGGACCTTCGCCAGAATAATTATCTAACATTTTGGGGGTATTACTTGATCAGTTTCTATTTGTCGTCCAAAATCCGCCGGTAGGGGGTCATGCCCAACCTAATTTCAGGCAGGAGCCATAATTGGGGGGGGGAAGGGGGAGGAAAAAGGTACCCATTCTGCTACCCTGGCCCCGTGGTTCCCCTTGGTCGGCTTCCTAGGAGGCCCTCGTCGCCACCGCTGGATTCGCCTTGAGATTCCGGCCAGAACGCACCCCGAGAGGGGTCCTGCGAGTAGCGACATCGGTACTTTCTGGTTTCCCCGCGAAAATGGGCCCTGGCGCGCCGGAGGGTTCCCATCCTCGAATTTGCCCCCCACGTCCCACCCCCCCGATCGAAAGGACTATCAAGCCTGCTCGGATGCTGATGTGTCTTGTGTGCCAAGCGCAGGTAGCTTTCGCCCTCCAGGGGCTCTTCAGCCGAAATGGCACTGCACAGAAGCATCGGATGAAAGGTCGCTCGCATGTACAGTTTTCTAAAAACTGTCGTCGATGTTTTAGAAAACTGTGCATGCCCCGTGCTCGGAGCCCGAGCACAGAGCTCGGCGGGCGCTGCAGGCTGGACTGCCCGACAATGTCGGAGGGGGGAGAGAAGCGAGACCACACACCGCCAGGGGGCCCACGATGCCAGCGAGGAGGCCCACGGTGCCTCTCCGAGCTGGAGGCCAGGGACGTCTCGAGCGAGAGGGGGGGCCACACCTCTGTGGGCCCCGGAAACGGCAGGGCCGTTTTTTCACCGTTTCCAAAAAAATGCCCCTTGAAAATGGAAACGGCAAAAAAACGAGACCGGGAACGGCAAAACAATTGCTCCAGGATTGGAACCAGAGCCGGAACCGGTTAAAAACGGCAATGGAGCCGGTAAAACAACGGCGTCGGAACTGGCAAAAAAACGGCAAAACGGAACCGGTAAAAAAACGGCCTTGTCGTTTCCAGGGCCCACTGAGGGCCACACCACCGGGGCGTTTCCCCTTGCCTCCTCGCATCTCCTCGCCCTGTTGGTGTTGGTGTCGCCTTTCCCTGATCCTGTACTAAGGACAGTCGCAGATGCCATGTTTGCACAAACCCGGCCCGGAAAAATCCGCCATCGGTATAGTCCTTCTTAATATTACAAGTTTGATTCAGCCAGGTCAAAGTCCCACCCATCAAACGTAGGGTAAACCAATTTCCAAGGCCCTCGAGGGATGCCGCCGTGTTAGGATCGCTTGGACGCAAGTTGGGGTTCATAAGTTCACGGACTCCTGCTGTGGTGGGACCGTCTTGATGCCATGATGCGCGCGCCGTCCTGTCGTTGTGGATCCCTCGTCAGGACCGTTTGAAGCCATGTTGGGTCATATCTTGAAATCAATTTCACATGATATGCAGGTCGCGGGACCGCCCACTGCGTCGAATTGCGAAAGATATTGGGTGCATCGTGGACTTGTCGCCAGGTCGTTTCAGATGGCACTCGCATGAATGTTTGGGTTGTGCGGGCGCTGCTCGGTCAGTTTGGAGTCGCCCTTGATGTCCCTGGACCCATCTTCTGGCCATGGGGCCGTCTCGGCAACGCCCGCTGCTCACCAGACGGGCCATCGCATAGGCAGCCTGAGACTCTCAAGATGCCTTGTCGGGGATCATGTTGGGCCATGGGGTCATTCCAGTATCGCTTGGAGGTCATCGTCGGTGGCCTGGGGCCCGAGTGCTGCCACTTTGAGGGTATGAGGTCACGCGGTCACTGCGTGCACTTGTCCATACTTCCCCGTGAGACCCTCCAGGGAGACCTTTGCTGGAGCCGAGTAGCGGGCGGTATGGCCGCCGCTCCCCCCGGAACGCATGCCCCCTCCTCCCTCGCGCAACTCCCCCCCCCTCACCCCCGCCCGCGCGCCGCGGCCTTTAGAGAGGTGCGGCCGCAGCGCTTGCGGTGTGCTCCCCCTAGACTGCTGTGATCCTCGCAGGCTCTAGCTCTGCTTACGGACTGCTGTGCTGCTCGCAGGCCACTGTGTTCAGGGGCTACTCCGGCGCTCGCGGGGTCTGGCATGCTGGTGCGCAGACATCTGGAGCTCGCGAACTGCTGTGTTATTGGCGGGCCCTGCCGCCGCCGCCGCTTGTCCCCAGGGCGCGGAAATCAGGTCTCCGATGCGGTCAGGCGCCGAAGGAGGAGTAGTGGAAGGATGACAACGAGGAGGAGGCGGAAAAGGAGGAGGAGGAGGAAGAGGAGGATAACTGCGCATGAATTTGCAGAAGTGGTCCACTGTGCCCTTCGCGACCGGCCCCATGCGCCATCCCTACCACCGGGGGGTCGTCCTGAACACCACGCGTGCAGGGATGACGCCACCGACGTCGTTGTCGCCTCGGTACTCCTACACCTCCCTGTCCTCACCCTCGCCCCACGTTCCCCTGCGTCCTCCTGATCAGATTTCTGCTCTTCCATCTCCTCCTCCTCCTCCTCCTCCTCCTCCTCCTCCTCCTCCTCCTCCTCCTCCTCCTCCTCCTCCTTCCTTTCCTCCTCATCCTCCTCCTCCTCCTCCTCATCATCATCATCATCCTGCTCGTCCTGCTCCCTCTGCTTGCTCTCCTCCTCACCATGACCATCCTGCTCGTCCTGTTCCCCCTGCTCGCTCTCTTCCTCCTCGCCCTCCTCGTGCTCGTACCCGCCGTCGTCGTCCTCGTGGTCTCGCCCTCGTCGCCGTCGTCCTCGTCGCTGTCGTCGTCGTCGTGGTAGTCCTGGTCAGGTACTCGTCCTCGTCGCCCTCCCCCTCCTCCCGTTTCGTGTCGTCCGCTTGGTCCTCGTCCTCCTCGCCTTCGTCGTCGTCCTCGTCCTCCTCTTTGTCATCCTCCTCTTCCCCCTCGGGCGACCAGTTATTTACAAGGACCGACCACAACGCTATGTGGCTAGGTTGGGGCCTTTGTTATGTGTGCCGTTCCATGTGCTTCGTGTTTGTTTCGTGTCGTTGTCGCTTCTGCCTAAAACGCATTGTTTCGTTGCTCGTGTTGTCTGGCACCAATCTCGCTCAAAACGTTGATTTCAAACGTTGTGGTTCGTTCCGTGGTTCGTCTGAGAACGCCACTTCGGTCAAAGCACCGTTGTGATCGGTCCTGGGCTCCTGATGAGGAGGCGCGATGGAGGAGGAGGGGAGGGCAGGGGGAGCGGGGAAGCCAAACGACACCGACACCGCTGCTCCCCGGACCTCCCCCGGGGCGCGCTCTGACCAGGGTGCCGGGGCGAACCCAGCGGTGGCGACGGGGGCCTCCGAGGAGAGGCCCCGCAGAAGGGAAGGAGAAGGAGGAGGAGGAGGAGGAGGAGGAGGAGGAGGAGGAGGAGGAGGGGGGAAAGGAGGGAGGAGGAGGAGGAGGGATGGAGGAGGGAGGAGGAGGAGGAGGAGGAGGCGGAGGAGGAGGAGGAGGAGGAGGAGAGGAGGAAGGAGGAGGAGGAGGAGGAGGAGGAGGAGAGCTCGAGCAGGTGCGACCCGTAGCGTGCACACGGGGTGTCGCGCGAGGGAGTGCCGCGGGGGCGCCGTGCGGCGCGAGGGGACGCCGCGCGCGCCCCCTCGCGAGGGCCGCCTTCACCGACCGCAGCATGCGCCTCCGGGACCAGAAGCAGGGGAGCTGGGTGCCAGGCGCCGGCCCGCCCGCCGCCCTGCACTTGGCATCGCTCGGACGTGTGCATTTTTCTCTCGGCGAGGACCATCGAGGAGCATCCTTGATCATTGGGGAAAAAACACCACGCACAAAGCCGAAAAAAGCACAGCGATAGGACGTCCGAGCGATGGCCAGTGTGGGCCGGCCCTGCGCTCTGCACGAACGAACTGGGCACGGAAGGAGTGGGTACAATGCCCAACAGCGGATCTTGCTCCTTTTGAGCATCCAGGCCTCCCAGATGGGGTCGGAGTAGATGGGGTCGAAGGAGCGCGCCGCATCGCCGATGCATCGCCGATGCGGCTCGATATGGAGCCCGATTTGCTTCACGTCGACGTCGCCGATCCATCGCTGACGTCGACGATGCATCGCTGGTGCATCGCCGATGCATCGCCGATGCATCGTCGATGCGGCGCCATCCTCCGACCCCACCTACTCCGACCCCATCGAGGAGGCCTCTAGAACAGGACTCGCTGTCCACGCCGCCGCGGCCTGCGTCCATTCGAGACAGAGGAGGCCGCCTGCCCAACAGAGGCCGCTGCTGGTCTGGGACAACACTTGCTGTTGGGCATTGTACCCATTCTTTCCGTACCCATTCCGGGCGTCCAAACAGCAGGAACACAAGCACAATGCAACGCCCGAGAACTTTTGCAAGCCCCCTCAGATCCCCAACAGTGAAACAACATGACTACTGCTCTCCTCTCTCCCCGAGTGGCGTCCGGGAAGTCGCCGGCCACCCATCCGCGTATGGGTTTCTTACGCGCAGGATTCCCCGGAAACGGATTTTCGCTCGGGTTTTGCGTTCAGATGCGCCGCGTGCGCCAGCGTCGGAGGGCGCCAAGGAGTGTGGGTCGGGCGGGTCCTTCTGCACACTTTGGGGACGACGTCTCGGCCATGCTCTGACTAGATTCTTGAGTCGGGCCTGTGCCTCTACAGGGGGGAGTATTCAAAGATAGTCAAAAGATAGTCTGGGGACTATTTTTTAGTATTCGTGGGCATCGTTTGAGCATTTGTTTGTATTTCTTATCTGTCGTCCTAAATCCCCCTGTAGGGGGACAGGCCCGACCTAAAACTAGTTGCGAGCATGTGTTTGGCTATGAGTTCGTTTGTCTTCCAGAACTCGCCTGCAGGACGGCACGCCCGACCGGACGCCAAGTCCACAACGGAGCGAGTCGTTGGGGAGTGGGCGGTCTCCGCCTGGGCTTGCTCCGTCTGGCCTGGCATCGCTCGGACGTGTGCATTTTTCTCGGCGAGAACCATCGAGGACCATCCTGGACCATCGAGCAAACAAAAACACGCACGAAACCGAAAAATGTACGGGAGATGGACGTCCGAGCGATGGCGAGGTTTGGACTTGTCCTTCTTCTGATAGGGTGCGAACTCCATACCGAGCCAGGCCCTACGGAGTGCCCGGCCGCCGTCTGGGCGTACTCCGTTTGGATTTGGCCTCTCCCGACAATGCCCATGGCGCTTGGCATCGCTCTGACGTGTGCATTTTTCCTTCGGCGCGGACCATCGAGGAGCATCCTTGATCATTTGGCGAAAAAAACACGCACGAAACCGAGAAAAAACACAAGGAATGGACGTCCGAGCGATGGCCAGCTCCCGACAATGCCCGTGGCGGCGATGCATGTCTGCCAACCGCCGAGTTTGCGCCACAGGTCGGGCCGGTCCCAGGGTTGCCCTTGGCACTGCCGCGGCGTCCGGTCGGCGGCGAGCCCAGGGGGGAAGCGAGAAGGAAGGCCTGCTCAGAACTTGGGCCGAGCGAAAGGGGGGGATAGGGAAAGGGGGGGCTACGAAATCTGCTGCATGCAGCTGGTTTCGGCCCCGCCGCCTGGTCCATTCCTCGATACATGGGTGCCTCCCGGCGCCGGGGAAATCAGCTACGCGAGCTGATTCTCAAACCCCCCCTTTGCTATCCCCTCCTTTCGCCCGGCCCGAAGAACGCTCGGAAGGTCCCCCGGCCTTCTTAGAAGTTTCCTGAGCCTGCCCCGAAGATCGGGGGCGGCCAAGAGGGGGGGTGTTGGACGCCCCCCTCTTGGCCGCCCCCGAGAAGACATGGAAAGCCCCTCAGAAGACCAGAGGGCTTCTGAGAGGTCCCGCCGCCTTCTCAGGAGGCCTTCTCCCTCTCACTGCCCCCCCCTTGTTCGCCGCCGATTCGAGGCGCGCGAGGTTTGAATGGTGAATCGTTGGAAGATGCGAAATGTAAAAACGGCACTTTAGAAGGTTCCCTTGGTTGGTGTGTTTTTGGATGAGGTCGACGTCGTTCGACCAAAACGCAAACGACACCACCCCACCTACGGCCATCCATGTTGGGTTACGGCTCAGCGGGGGGCCGTAGCGTATGCCAAGCAAAAGTCCACGCCATATTTGTTTTGTATACGCTGAGCCCCGTGAGGCCGTAGGTGGGGTGGTGTCGTTTGTTGTTTGGTCCAGTCATGCCGTCCTTCGTCACTGAGGCCATGGCTCTCAACCAGAGCTCAGGATTTCTCACAGCTTTGCACAGCGCCATAACCCAAGATGTCAGCTTCCGAGGCGGGGATGTGTAAATGACCACCGCCTGGAGGGTCGATTCTCGCGGACCTCCGCAGGCGGTGGATGTGGATACAGTTTGGCCCCCGGGGGCCAAAATATATCCATGTTCAGGAGAGGAAAAACACACACAGACACAATTAATCGTCGATTCCCAAGAAAATATGGGAAAATATGAAAAGTGGGGGAATGACAAAAACCCAGAAAATATGGGAAAACATTGAGAATCCTGTTATTTGTGTGTATTTATTGTGTGTGTGTGTGTCCCAGGGCCCCTTCACATGTCCACCGCCCGCTGGTTCCCCAGGACGTCGGTTCCCAGGCAGTGGACGCGGATCGATCCCCGCGTCGCGCACTCTGCACGCTCTTGGACCCTCGATCGTCACATCCCTCCGGCCGCGCACGGCCTTCGGCTGCGCCGAAAGAGAAGACAAGAAAGAGAGCCCCCCTGGCTTTAATCAGGAGGGGAAAAACACAGACACAATTGATCGTCGATTCCCCAGAAAATATTGGAAAATATGGGAAGTGGGGGGGAAGACAAAAATCCAGAAAATATGAAAGAATATGGGGAATCCGTTTATTTGTGTGTATTTATTTGTGTGTCTTTGGGCCCCTTCATTTAAGTCGAGCATGTCCCTCTACAGGCGGAATGTCCAAAAACAGTCCGGGGACGGTTTTCCCACTAGGTCTGACAATGTCTGGCGCATCTTGTTTTGACTATGCTCCTTTCGCATCCGTTCCCCCAAAATCCGCCCGTCGGAGGACCGAGCGCGTTCCATTGCTCGCAGAGTGCCTACTCGCAAGCGTCCGAAACACGAATGTCTGCCTTGATGGAATGCATCGTCGATTTTCCGCGGCGGATCCAGGCCATGTGCGAGTAGTTCCTGTGCGAGTAGCGGAACGCGCTCGTCCACCTTGGCTCCCCCCGACCCCTGCCTCCCGAGAAGTGGCCGGCTGGCCCCTGGGGACGAGAGGAGGACGGGGCTCCCGAACGTCGTCGGGCAGAGCCGCGGGGGGGGTCGCTATCTCCTCCTCCTCCTCCTCCTCCTCCTCCTCCTCCTCGTCCTCCCCCTCCCCCTCCCCCTCCTCCTCCCCCTCCTCCTCCTTCTCCTCCTCCTCCACCACCTCCTCCTCCTCCTCCTCCTCCTAGGGGGGGTCACCAGCTCCTGGAAATCGAGATTCCAGGATCAGAGCTAGAATGAAGTCGGGCGTGCCCCTCTACAGGAGGATGATCCAAAGATAGCCAAAGACATAGTACGGAGACGACAGTTCACTACGTTTGGCTGGTTTTGCAGCGTTGTTGGCCGTTGATGATTTTTCGCCCTGAATCCGCCTGTAGGAGGACATATGCCCGACCTGAAGCTAGAACTAGAACGAGGTTTTCGGGCGTTTGGGCCCTGATGTGTATTCAATGAGACGAGGAACGGGTACCCATACCGCTACCCCGTCCGCCGTGTTCGCCGCATCGGGCCTCCTGGGAGGCCCTCGTCGCCGCAGCTAGATTCGCGTCGACCTTCTGGGCAGAACGCACCCCCAGGAAACGTCCTGGGAGTAGCAGTGTCGGTACCGTTGCTTCGGGGTTTGTAGAGGGAAGGTTCTCCCAAGGTGGAATTGGGGAGCGGGCCCAGCTGGATGCTCCCGTTTAACGTGTTTCTTTCTTCCAGGGGCCATTCGGAGCGATGTTTCTTCCAACCCCACCCTTTGCCCTAACCCCACATTTGTGCCCCCCGAATTTGATTTCCTCAGGCTTTTGGGACGTTTGGGCTCTGGTCGGCGGCGAGCGAGCGGGGGAAGTGAGAAGGGGCGGTCCTTCTCCGAAGGCTCGGAAGTTCCCCGGCCTTCTGAGAAGTTTCCCGAGTCTGCCCCGAATGCAGGAAAAATCAGAAGGCACGAGGGTTTCTCAGAAGTTTCGCCCCCACCTGAGAAGGCCTTCTCCTTCTCACTTCCCCCCCTCGCTCGCAGCTGGTGTTTTCTCAGGGGCCCGAAGGAGGCGGCGTTTTGCTCTTCGAGGAGGGGGCGCCCCCCCGCCTTGGTAGCGACCTCCACTGGCGCACGGCCCGATACTTGGCTCGGTCGGGCTCCCTTGGCATCGCTCGGACGTGTGCACTGTTCCTCGGGCGGGGGCCATCGTCGCCGCCCACCAAACCACCCCAGCCCAACCCAAAGGCCCCGATTTGCCATCCATTTCCAGTGGAGGGGTGTTGGGGAACAGCGAAAAAAACACATACGTATGAAGCCCGCAACCCCCCCAAACCCGAAATTCGGGTCCTCTCGTTGGGTTGGGGTGGTCTGGCAGGTAGTCACATCGAGGAGCATTGTTGTTCGCCTTGCGGAGAAGGCACGCGCGAAGCCGAAAAACGCACAAGGAATGGACGTCCGAGCGATGGCGAGCTCAAGGTTAATACCATCGTTTCCTCAAGTCGGCCTCCCGGGTCCGTGCTCGGGCCCTGGGCCACCCAGGGTTGCCCCCAGCGTCCCTGGGGCTCGCAGATTGCCAAGACCGAGCTGCGTAACAAGTACTCTTTTCACAGTGGAAGCCCATGCCAAGAAACACCTTGCTTGCCGCCAGGGTGCCCTGGGTTTATTGGGTTTCGATGGTTTTGCGATGGAGCACGTGACGTTCCAATATCAGAAGTTATGCGGCTTGCTATGACCAGCCATGCGAACAGAGGACGAGGAGGAGGAGGATCGGCAGTTCAAAGAGGTCGCCTGAGAGATGGGGCCCTAAGGACGGGAGGTCTCATACGGTGCAAATTGTACCTGGGATCCCGTTCCTATTTTCAGGGCCCCATCCTTCATAACCACGTACTTGAAACACCGAGAGTAGGAGAAGGAGGAGGAGGAGGACGAGGAGGAGGAGGAGGAGGAGGAGGAAGAGTCGAAGGAGAAGCAGCAGGAGCTGGGGCAGGAGGAGCCGGGTATGCAGGAGGGAGGAAGAGGAGAAGGAGCAGGACCAGTGCAAACCCAAGACTCATCAACGATATGGCAATACATTGTCCATCCAAGCTCCCTCTTGGTAGGCCACTCTCGCCGCGAATCAACGTTACTGCTGCGTCTTGACTATCCTGACTCGTGCTGGAAGACCGTTTCTGGGGCCTCAACGCCGCGAATCCACGTACATGTTGCGCCTTGTCAGTCCGACATCGTGCCAAAACATTGTTTCTGGGACATTAACCATGAGAACCCATGAAGCGGCTTTGAAGGTTTAAGAAACATGTGCGCGGCGACGAAAGCCACATGTTGAAAAGGAGCCGCCAAACATCCGTGAAAATATTGCAAACTGTTATGACGAGTGCGCGCGGCGCTAAGGCGAGAGCCACATCTGGAAAAGGAAGCACCCTCCGTCCGTGAATTCCTGCAGCCCCACCCTCAGCCCCTGCACGCAAGGCGGATCGGGGCCGGTGGTCTGCATCACCCCAACATACTCGTACTATCTGTGCGTCGCCTCTCCAGGGGCGACGCGCGCACGAGAAATCTAATAGTACATGCGTCGTGGCGGGCGCTTTCTGGCTACACCACTCCAAGGTGGGTACACGATATTTTCGGGTCGGACGCCAGCCTCCAAGGATGACATACAGTATTAGTCTGTCTCTCTGCGTCCCAGATGGGTTCATTGAGCCTGGCCCACCAGTCAGTCCAGTGGCCTGAGGAGGAGGCGGAGGAGGAGGAGGAGGAGGAG
>CAUYUJ010017156.1:148652-180703 GCA_963575745.1 Prorocentrum cordatum | reverse complement strand
CTCCTCCTCCTCCTCCTCCTCCTCCTCCTCCTGTTCGACGTGGGTGGGCCCCCCAAAAAGAGAGGCGGGCTCCACACGGGGCATGGAACCGAGAGAGGGAGGCTCAGAGGGAGAGCGGGATGGGCGGCAAAGAGGGGACAGACGACGGGGCTGCGCCAGAAGAGGAAGCCCTCCGTTCTCACGAACGTCCGAGACGTTTGAAGTGAAATGCGCGCGGTGCTGAGGCGAGGGCCACACTTGGAAAGCGGCCCGCCCTCCAGCGCGTGAAGTTCTTGCACGCTGCTAACACGCACGTGCGCGGCGCTGATGCGAGAGCCACATTTGGAAAACGGCCCGCCCTCCAGCGCGTGAAGCGCTTGCACACTGCTAACACGAGTATGCACGGCGCTAATGCGACAGCCGCATTTTGAAAACGGCCCGCCCTCCAGCGCGTGAAGTTCTTGCACAATGCTAACACGAGTGCTCGCGGCGGTAATGCGAGAGGCAAATTTGGAAAACGGCCCGCCCTACAGCGCGTGAAGTTCTTGCACATTGTTAACACGAATGTGCGCTGCGCTAAGGCGAGAGCCACCTTTAGAAAACGGCCCGCCCTCCAGCGCGTGAAGCGCTTGCGCATTGCTAACGCGAATGTGCGCGGCGCTGAGGCGCGAGCCGCATCTTGAGAACGACCCGCCCTCCATGCGTGAAGCGCGTGAAGCGCAGAGCCCCATGTTGCGAACGGCCCGCCCTCCATGCGCGAGGCTCTGGCCAAGTGTCAGACTCGGGGTCATAACCCGTGAGACAGGGCTGGACCCAAACGCCGTCTTGTGGTGCTGGACGCCGGCGGTGTCTTGTGTCTCGTCTCGGCAGGGAGGCACAGGACAGCAAAAACACGACGAACACACAAAGCGAAGACGAAACGAAGAACGAAGCGAAGAGGAAACGAAAGACAACACGAAGGTAAAACGAGAGGTTGAGCAGCACTAGAAGCAAAACGAAAACCCAGCCGACAAAAACAAAACAAACAAAACAAAACAAAAACAACAAAAAAACACGTCCAGGTCCGGCCCTGCTGCGAGAGAGAGAGAGAGCCTCCGGCGGCACGCCCGGGCCGCCCCGCCGGGGCACGCCTCGAGAGGAGGGGGCGGAGGAGGAGGCGGAGAAGAGAGGAGGCGGAGGCGGAGGAGGAGGAGCGAGGAGGAGGGGGCGGAGGAGGAGGCGGAGAAGAGAGGAGGCGGAGGCGGAGGAGGAGGAGCGAGGAGGAGGAGGAGGAGCGAGGAGGAGCGAGGAGGAGCGAGGAGGAGCGAGGAGGAGGAGGAGCGAGGAGGAGGAGGAGGAGGAGAGGAGAGCGAGGAAGAGGAGGAGCGAGGAGGAGGAGAGGAGGAGGAGGAGGAGAGAGAGGAGAGCGAGGAGAGGAGGAGGAGCGAGGAGGAAGAGGGCGAGGAGGAGGCGGAGGAGGAGGAGGAGGAGGAGGGCGAGGCGGTGGCCGAGGAAGATCGCGTTGGCTGGGTCCGTATCCCCACCTCCCCGTTCGCGAGTCGAGCTGGAGCAGACGGACAGCGCGAGGGTCGGCGATGGCAAGGACTTGCGCGCTACTGCGTTTGCAGTTCATCCGTCCCGTCCTGTGTCATCCATCCCCGTCTGCTGTTTTCTCTTCTGTCCCCGTCTTCCTCTGTCGCCCTTTCCATTCTCCTGTCGAGTGTCCTCATCCTCCTTTTTCGCACTCGCCTCCGTCGCACTCTCCTCATTCACCTCCTCCTCCTCCCCCTCCTCCTCCTCCTCCTCCTCCTCCTCCATTTGGTAGTCGATTCTTCTGGAACTCTCGAGAGACACTGCCTCAACAGGCGTCCGCCATGTTCCTCCTGGTCTTCTGCCTCTGGCTGGCTCGAGCTCCCCTCCTCCTCCTCCCCGTCCTCCTCCTCCTTCTCCTCCTTCTCCTCCTCCTCCTCCTCCTCCTTCTCCTCCCCTCCTGCTCTCACTCCTCCTCTGTTTCCTCCTCCACCTCTTCCGGATTCTTCCCCTGCTCCTCCTGCACGTGGCGCTCTGGTTCTAGACCTTGCTAGCCCTCTGGCTCGAGCTGGCCGCCGCAACCTTGGTACCATCCGCACGTGGTGGCGAAGGCTCTCCTGAGCGATGCTATGCGGGTGGGCCCCTCGCGGCAGGGGGGTTGGGGGACGTTGCAATCTTTTCTCGGCGGGCTGTTCCGCCCGGTTTCAGGCCCCAGGACCTCGAAACATGAAGCAGCCAGATTGAATCCAGGGCTCCAGTGGTCATCTCTGCGATGCTGCGACTTGTTGTTCGGCACGTTCGATCTAAGGGACCGCACCGCGCGATGAATCCGTGGAGATCCGGGGTCACCGCACGGTTTTTGGACTTGGGTCCTTCCTTGGGGACGTCTCGGGCGACTGGGGCCCCCATTCCCGCTTGCGTGGCCTCCGGCATTGCGCGCCTGCCATGGGAGTGGATGTGGTTAAAGTGATGAGGATAAGGGATAAAGTCTTCGGAGTTGACGAGGACCTAAGCTCGCGTAGCGTGCGCGGGTATCGATCATATATAGATACATACATGCATGCATCCATACATATCTATATGTATGCATCTGTGCATGCATGCATCCGTACGCATATACATAGAGATAGAGAGGCATACATACATATACATATATATATACACATACGTTCATGCGTACATGCATACAGAGATACGTACCTACGTACATACATACAGACATACATATAGTGTAGAGGGGGGGGGCATAGGAGACAAAGGCCAGAAGCAGGGGAGAGGGAGACAGAGAGAGAGAGAGACACTAAAAAAGAACGAATGAAAGAGAGAGCGAGACTTACAGGTAGCCTTTCTCGAACTGGGCCGTTGTGGAAGGCAGTACCAGTGGGCATGATTTTCACCTTCCTCTTCCTGCACGACGGAGGATCCATTCAGACAGCGGGCTCAGACCCAGAGGCGTGGGTCGGCGTCGTCGTCGCCGTCGTCGTCAAGAGAGATAGAGAGGGAGAGTATACAGAGAGGGAGTTGAGCAACACCTCGAAACAACAACAAAAACATAGAGAGCGAGAGTATACAGGGAGAGGCGAGGGATGGGGGGGACAACCAGCGAGGGGGAGGGATAGAGGGGGAACGGGAGGGATAGGGGGAGAGGGGAAGGGATATGAGGAGATGGGTGAAAGAGGGAGAGAGAGAGAGAGAGAGAGAAACAGAGAAACAGAGAAACAGAGAGAGAGAGGGGGAGGGAGGGAGACATAGAGGACTGCGATAGCTGCACGTACTGCGACCCGTACTCCATGGTCCCCGCAGGCCTGCAGCCGATGATCGCCCGGGAGGGAGGGGGGGGAGGGCAGGGGGCAGGGAGGGAGGGAGGAGGGAGGGAGGGAGGGAGGGAGGAGGGGAGGGAGGGAGGAGGAAGGGAGTGAGGGAGGAGTGAGAGGGAGAGAGTGAGGAGGGAGGGAGGGAGGAGGGGGAGGGAGGGAGGAGGGAGGGAGGGAGGGCAGGGGGCAGCGAGGGAGGGAGGAGGGAGCCCGGCAGCCAGGACGCGCGGCTCTCTCGGTGCAGGCCTTGGGCCGTGGGCTGACAGCCCCAGTGTTAGGTCGGGCTTGTCCCCCTACAGGGGGATTGTGGGCGATTTAAAAAGATGTCAAAAAATACTCAAAACATAGTCCCCAGGCTATTTTTGGACTATGTTTGGATTTGTAGGGGGACAGGCCCGACTTAACCCCAGTGCCCCACACTTGCCTTGGAAGAGCACTGCGGCTTCGATCGTCGATCTGCGTGTCTTCGTCGACTTCCTCTTCGCGCCGCTTCCCTCGGCATCGCTCGGGCGTGTGCTTTTCTTTTCTCGGCGGGGACTGTTGAGGTCGATCATGTGGCGAAAAAGACCGCGCACGAAACCGACAAAAAAGCACAGGGGATGGACGTCCGAGCGATTGCGAGAGCTTCCTGGCGTCCGGGAGCCGCCCGCGGGCCCCGGGGGGCCGTCGGAGACGGCCCCGGGATGGAACATCACCACCCCCAGGGGGAGTCCCCGGGACGTTTCTTCGGCACGCACCCTTAAGTCGGGCGTGTCCCCCTGCAGGGGGACTTTCGACGAGAAAAAAAAATGCCCCAAAAATACCCCAAAAAGGTCAGAAAATAGTCAAAAACTAGCTCCCTGACTATTTTTGGATTATTATTTTGTTATGTTGGGGGGTGTCTTTTATTTTTCGTCGGGAATCTCCCTGTAGGGGGGCAGGCCCGGTTTCAACGCACCCCTGGAAAGCTGTTATTCTCCCGGGGGGGGGCCCTCTGCGCCCCGCCAGAGGGCCGGTGCCACGCGCAGCTCGGGGCTTCAGCGCAAACGGGGGTCAGTCAGAGCACCGGATGTTGCAGGATGACCTTCGAGCCAGGAGGAAGAGGAGGGGAGAAGCAGAAGGAGGATGAGGAGGAAGGTCCGCGTCCTTAGTGGGCCCTGGAAACGACAGGGCCGTTTTTTTACCGGTTCCGTTTTGCCGGTTTTTTGCCTGTTCCAACGCCGTTTTTTTACCGGTTCCGTCGCCGTTTTTTGACCGGTTCCGGCTCCGGTTCCAATCTTGGAGCCGTTTTTTTGCCGTTTCCAGTCGCCGTTTTTTTGCCGTTTCCATTTTCAAGGGACATTTTTTGGGAAACGGTGAAAAAACGGCCTTGCCGTTTCCGGGGCCCACAAAGTCCGCGTCCTCGTCCTCGTCACCCTCCTCCTTCGGACGGCAGGGAGGCACACTGCAGGGGAGGGGAGTGGGAGAGGTGAGACGGGAAAAAGAGGGGAGGGGGGGAGGGAAGGAGGATCCGAATGGACCCGAGCGGTCGACAGACGAGCCTGAGACGTACACAAACCGCCTTGGTGAGAGGGCGCGCACGATCGATCTTCACAGGACCATCATGGAGGCGAGTTGAGAACGCACGGCGGGCACAAACGCTGGGCCCAAGACGGGGGAGAGAAGGAGGAAGAGGGAGGGAGAGGCGGCTGCTCGTCCTCCTCAATCGTCCAGCAGCCCCCGATGAGTAGCCCAGGGCTTGGAGCTGCCCCATCACCTTCGAGTCGTGTTGCGAGTCTTCTGCTGCACTGCTCCTCTCCCTCCTTCAGCGAGCCGTTCTGGACTTGGCATCGCTCGGACGTGTGCATTTTTCCTTCGGCGAGGACCATCGAGGAGCATCCTTGACCATTTGGCGACAAAAACCACGCACGAAACCGAACAAAAACACATGGAATAAACGTCCGAGCGATGGTCAGTTTTGCGGCAAAGGCTGATCGAAGACAAACAGGAGGGAAAACGAAAACAAGGCGAAAACGAAAAGCACCCTTTCGGTTCAGCCCTGCCGTCGGGCATATTGAGCCCCACCTGCAAGGCGGCCGCACCGGCGGCCGCTGCTCAAACAGCAGGCCTCGGCGCCGCCATGGCGCGCGGCGCCGCCATGGCGCGCGGCGCCGCCTGCGGCGAGGGGACGAATGAGCCCAGACTTGGGCCCCTCGTGCCT
This sequence comes from Prorocentrum cordatum, assembly GCA_963575745.1. Lineage (NCBI taxonomy): Eukaryota > Dinophyceae > Prorocentrales > Prorocentraceae > Prorocentrum > Prorocentrum cordatum. Next base: position 175,222 of record CAUYUJ010017156.1, on the reverse strand, counting down.
TGAGTGGAGGAGGGGGAGGAGGAGGAGGAGGAGGAGGAGGAGGAGGAGGAGGAGGAGGACGAGGACGACGAGGACGACGAGGACGACGAGGACGACGAGGACGACGAGGACGACGAGGACGACGAGGACGACGAGGACGACGAGGACGACGACGGACGACGAGGACGACGAGGACGACGAGGACGACGAGGACGAGGACGAGAACGAGGACGAGAAGGAGGAAGGAGGAAGGAGGAAGGAGGAGGAGGAAAAGGAGGAGGAGGAAGAGGAGGACGAGGAGGAGGAAGGAGGAGGAGGAGGAAGAGGAGGAGGAGGAGGAGACAGGAGGAGGAGACAGGAGAAGGAGGAGGAGGAGGAGGAGGAGGAGAAGGACTGACGGAGGGAGGGAGGGAGGGAGGAGGAGGAGGAGGAGGAGGAAGAAGAGGAAAGAGGAGGAGGAGGAGGAGGAGGAGGAGGTGGAGCAGGAGGAGGAGGTGGTGGAGGTGGAGGTGGAGGTGGAGGTCCAGGAGGTCCGGATGCAGGAGGGAGGAGGGGAGGGCCTTCCAGAAGGAGGGGCGTCGAGGCCCGCTTCCTCTTGTGCGTTGAACCGGGCCGCACAGATGCCCAGATAGGCTTCACTCAGAGAACTTGTGTGCGCGAGCCGCCCTTCGTGGACCCGCGGATCGGACTCTGCCCGCCAGCGCACTGATGGCAAGAGAGCTACACAGACCGAAGGCGTGGCAGAATGCTGCACGAACTAAAGTTGTCGGACGTCCGCGCGGAATTCGTGGGCTGACGCTGGACAAGCCATCCCTGCATCCCTGGGCGGCGCCTCTAGCGTTGCGCCCGGCCCGTTTTTCGCACGCTCGGGGAGGGGTGTTGAGAAGAGGGGAAAAGGTGTTGAGAAGAGGGGAAAATCTTCCAAGAAGTCTGCTCGGACCTCCAATCGCTTGTGCGAATTGTGTTGTGTGCTTTAATCGCTTCGCTCACTCCGCCGGCCCATTTCGCATGACTGTGGCTGCGTGGTAGCGTCTTCGTGCCCAGGGGGAACGGTAGGGCAGGCAGGAATAGATTCGAGGCCATGTTTGGAGATGTGGCTCGCACCCTGTCGAAGAGAGCCGATAGACTGTCCCAGAGGGCGCCAAGATGGCTCAAGAGATCTCCAGCAGAGTTACGAAACGTATATGGGTTGTGGGTCAGGGTCATCATGGATGCTTCTTGGGGTCTCTTCGGAGGGCTCTCGGGAGCCTCTGGGGAGCAGGTTTGAAGCCTCTGGGGAGCCTCTGACCTCTTGGGGGGCTCTTGGGGCCTCGTGGGGCTTCCTGGGCGCCTCTTTGGGCCGAGAGCTCGACATGTCTGTTCAGGCCTCTTGGGCCGTCTCAGGGCCATCTTGGGCCATTTTGGGGCCCTCTTGAGGGCTTTCTGCGCCGTTTTGGAGTGATCTTGGGGCCTCATGGGCCGTCCGGGCGATCGGCAGCTCACAAAGGCGGCACCGCCAAAATCGCCAGGTGGCCCGCGCGAACTCGATCATTGCTGCGTCTTCGGGCTTCACGATGTCCTCTTGGAACCCTCCGGGACCGTCTCGGGCGCTCCTCGGGCCGTCGGGGGACCAAACGTGGGCCATGTTGGAACGCTCTTGGCCAGAGGCCGTGGGGCGTTGCAGGCCAGGGCGGGGCGACGGCACGAGGCAGGCGAGCGGGCGGGCGGGCGGGTGTGGCGCACGTTCCGTGCCCACTCCGGCCGGCCTGCGCCTCGGGGTGATCAGAGACCTTCCGCGGGGCGACGGGCCTCCTCTCTGCCCGTTGGCGAGGCACGCGTGCCAGCTGCTTCGAGGCAGTCGTGCCTTATTCCATACCCCACGATGCACCCGCATGGTTTGGGTGAGCGGCTTCCCAAGGCTGCCCTTGCATCCTTCCCCCGTCGGCCCATCCCTGGCGCCGGTTTCGCTGGTCAGCCCCGCCCACAAAGTGCCGGCACGGCCCCCCGAGGCCCTTGCATCCTCGCCGCGCGTGCGTCCTCATCGTGCGGGGCGGCCGTGCACTCAAGACGCTGGAAAACGAGGACCGTCCTGGGCCCACAGGGGGCTAGCAAAAAGTCCCTGGCCGCTCCGTAGATCCAGGTTGGGGATGCTCCTCGTGGCCTGGACTCGCCGCGCTCCCCCCCCTCAACAAAAACGCGTGCGTTCCTGAGCGCCCGCGCTCGTTTTGGCAGCACACCGGCTGCACTTGCGGCGCCCGCTGCCGACCTACGGCGGCACCCCGGCTGCGCCGCAAGAGCCGGGGCGTCGCCGTACCAAGCGAGGGGCGCACCCGGGCGCCGCAGAGAAATCGGTAGGCGTGCTGCTGCAGATCCCCGCTTGCGGGGCGGGCCCAGGGCTCCTCGGGGTCCCTGAGGGTTCCCATCGCGATCTGCCCACCGCGCGGCGATGGGCGCCGAGGCCGCCCCGACGTGTTCCGCGAGCCTGCTCAGGGCAGGTTGGACCATTTCTCGGGAGCGCTTGTGCGCAGCAACAAGGGGGGTTGCCATGGAGTTGCCTGTTGTTTTTCCGCGACCCCTGCCCCCAGAGGGCCCAGGGGCGGTTTTTAGTCTTGAGAGGTTCCTGAACCCTCCAGGGGCTTGGCATGGGTCCCCAGGAGCCGAAAATCGCCACGGATCAATCGTCGTACACGCCGGTCGTTGAAAGTAGGTATTTTTGGATTCCAACGTCCCAATCTACTTCATGCGACTTCCTACTTCACGGCTCGGCTTTCTGTTGCTGTGTTTTGTCATTCTCTGGGAGGGCCTGGGCCCACTCTACTTTATCCGCCTTCCTACTTCATGCGTTTACCTACTTCTTCCGACCGACGTGTAATGTTGATCACGATGCGAGGGGATCTGGGCACTAATCCGTGCCATTGCTCCTCCTCTCGTTCTTGTTGCCTTAAGTCGGGCCTGTCCCTCTAATCACAGGGGGGATATTCAAAAATTATCAAAAAATAATATGGGGAGGATTGTTTGACCATTTGGGGACATCTTTTGAGTATTTTTATTTTTCGTCCATAATCCCCCGTAGGGGGACAGGCCCGACCTAATCGTAATGTTAATCACGATGTGACGGGGTCTGCGCATTAGGCCGTGCCATTGCTTCTCCCATCGTTATTGCTGCCCTTTCCCCCCAGGCTGCAGCACCGAGAAGTTCAACAGCCGCACGCAGTACCTCGACCGGCCCCACTGGGAGCCCACCCCCTGACAGGTGGGGAGCAGGAGACGAGGGGAAAGGAGGGTGAGCCAGCGGGGGAAATGGTTGGGTGTTCGGCGAGGAGGAGGAGGAGGAGGAGGAGGAGGAGGAGGAAGATTGCAGTCAAGACGCTGGAATGAGGAGCAGCTTGGGTTCGGAGGGGGCTCGATGTTCCTCAGCTTCCTCCCGTGCCGTTCCTCCTGCCCTCCCCGGGGGGCACGGAGGCGCTCACGGGGCCAATGGAGGGGCTCCGCTCTTGGCGTGGCGCTCCTTCTCTCGGCGGCCCGACCGCAGGAGCAGCGCGGGGGGGGCACACGCTCCGGGGGGCCGGGCAGCGACCTCCGGCCGCCCACTCCCGCCCGGGAGCCTGCGGGTCCGCCCTCGGCGGCGCGCCCCGCCGCTCTCTGTCGGCGGCGCGTCGCCGGCTCGAGCCCGACGGCTCCGGCGGGAGCTGCTCTCTGCCGGATCGCTGCTCGATGGCTCGGCCCGGAGCTGCTCCTGCCCGATCGCTCCTGTTCAGAGGAGGAGGTGGCCCGTGGGCCGTGGAGGAGGAGGAGGAGGAGGGAGGAGGAGGGAGGAGGAGGAGGAGGCGGCGGAGGAGGAGGAGGAGGAGCAGGAGGAGGAGGAGGAGGAGGAGGAAGAGGGTGGCCATCGCAGGACAACGACAACACGAGGTTTCGCAGCCTGGTTAGGCGGGGGCCTCTCTGTGCGCCGCCGTGTACGTCGTAGTCGTGCTGGGGGTTCGATCCGACGCCTCCTGGATGTGACTCCCACCCCCACGCTGCCCCAGTAGCTATTCCACGTGGGCGGGTTGGTCGAATTTTGTGGGTAGTGTACGTGACGTGTCTGTCTCCCTCGCTCGCCGTCTCTCTCTTTCTCAATATCCCTCTCTCTCTCTTTCTTTATGTTTCTCTCTCTCTCTCTCTCTACCACCCTCGCTCTCTCCCTCTCTCTCTCTCTCTTGCTCTCTCTCTCTCTCTCTCTCTCTCTCTCTTGCGGTGAACATACACATCATCCCCGCATCTTTCGTGGGCTCCTGGGAGGCACGGCTGTGGAGCGGAGCACCCGAGACCTCGCAGCTCGCTGGGTGGCCGCGAACTGCACAAATGTCGCCACTTTCGTGGGCTACTGCAAGGCACGGCGGAGCCGCGGAGTAATTGAGACCTCGCAGCCCCCCGGTGGGCTGCGTCGTGGGCTCTTGGGAGGCACGGCGGAGTAGCGGAGTACACGAGACCTCGCAGCACTTTGGGTGGTTGCGAACTGCGCAATCGTCGCCACTTTCGTGGGCTCCTGGACGGCACTGCGGAGTAGCGGAGTACCCGAGACCTCGCAGCTCCTCGGGGAATTGCGAGCTGCTCGATGGTCGCCACTTTCGTGGGCTCGTTGGAGGCGCTGCGGAGTGGCGGAGCACCCGAGACCTCGCATTCCCGAGGGGGCGCGAAGTGCGCGAGCGTTGCAATGTTCGTGGGCTCGTGGGAGGTCAAGCGGAGTCGGGGGCCAGGCGGATCCAGCCGAGACTTCGCAGCTCCTCTGGAGGCGGCGAAGTGCGCAAGTGCCGCTCCTTTCGAAGGCTCCCGGGAGGCACGGCGGAGGTGAGGGCAGCGCAGATCGTGCACGTCTGGCGGTGTGTTCTTCTGAAACGTGAGACGGCCCGCAGCAGGCCCCGCTTCTGCAACACCGTGCAACAAGCAGGTCAATATGCATACCCCAAGCCCTCGATACCCAACGTACAGCTACCCCATGGTACGTCACAAGCGCTGCTTCTCTGGAGCCCGAAATATGGTTGCTTGGGGCTCCCTTAGGACGCTATTCTGGCGCCCTCGGGGCTTCATTAGCCCATCGCTGGCGACAAGATCAACATCAGCGAACACAAATCTGGATGTTTAGCGAATGTAGCCAGTCGGGGATACCCCTGGGCAGCTCCCAGACCAGTTCGAGCCTTCGTGGGGCCGTCTTAGGGCATGTCGGAGGAACGTCGAGTTAATGTTTAGACGTTTAAAACCACGAGCTCAGACTCCCCTTGCCCTCAAGTGGGACTTTGGACTCCAGGGGGGGAGGGAAAGCGTGACAGCCGATCATCTTACACGCTTGCTCACTCCCAGCAAGTGGGGGGGCCGTGGATCGTATACCAGATGTTTAGTGCCGCGCTCGTGAACGTTAGTGTGTTGTTGTACTGTTGCGCTCATGCCGCGGGACAACCAGGGTTGATTGTCTGGAGTCTGGAGTTAGCCAGCACTCGGCAGCAGATGTGAATAATGATGCTCGTGATAGAACCAGCTTTCGCGGCCGTAGAACTATCATAGTATATCGCGTGACTACTTGCACAGAGGCCATACATCGTACACGATCCACGGTTCACATTCCAATACCGGGAAGTTTGTTTGATTGTGCTCTTCATTCCCCCAGTACGTTTGATAATGTGTTCAACAATATCCAGTTCCATGCGGCAAATCTCGCCACCGAGCCAGTGCAACAGCGCTACAGGAAGGAGACCGAGTGTAGCAACAGCGCAAGTCCAACAAGTGGTCTGTTCAGGAACCCCGTGGCAGCTCAGCAAGTGGCCCGAATTGGGGACCATCGTGATTCAAACATCGGTTTCGTTCGCGTGGTAGGGAAGAGGAGGAGGAGGACCAGAGTAAGCCCAAGAGTTATCAACGATGTTGGAATAACCCCTCCCTCCAAGCTCCCTCTTCAGAGGCCCCTACAACGGCTCATTTCCATTGAGGGGATTGCCTCGTTGGAAGACAGCCCATTGAAGAACCTGAAGCATGCACAAACATTGTTCTCGGGATTCCAACCCCATGGATCAACCTGACTGTTGCGTTTCGACGATCCCGAGTCGTGACAGATCGCCATTATTGGGACTGCACCAACAACTGTTGCACCCGCATAATCCTGAGTCCTTCCGAAACACCAATTCTGGTACGCTGATCATGGGAACCTGTGAAACTTTCGCAAATTGTAGAGAATAAATGTGCGCGGCGCTAAGGCGAGAGCCACATGTTGAAAAGGAACCGCCAACAATCCGTGAAACTCTAAACGAATGCGCGCGGCGCTAAGGCGAGAGTCACATATTGAAAACGGTTCGCCCTCAATCCGTGCAACTCTTGGAGGTGTTTGAAACGAATGTGCGCGGCGTTAAGGCGAGAGCCACATTTTGAAAACGGCCCGCCCTCCATGTGTGAAATTGTTGCAAAATGTTAAGCTTCAGAGTCATAAATGGCGAGGAAGTCCAAGGCGAAACGCCCGGCCCGCCCTGACAACTGGCCTCGGGGTGCGACAGGGAGAAGTTATTTACAAGGAAAAAGAATGGAGGTGAGAGAGAAAATGAGAGCGATGAGGAGAAAGCTGCTTGGGGCCTCCTTGGGGTTTCCTGGGAGCTCCTTGGGGGGCCCTTGGGGTCCCCTGGGGCGCCTCTTGGGGGCCTCTGTTGGAGGCGATTCAGACGTCCGACGCATTCGGAGGCCGTCATGGGGGCTATATGGGCAGTCTTGTTGCCTTCTTGGACCCCGTGATGACCGTCTTGGGGCCCTCTTGGGCGATCTTGGGGCCTTCTTTGGCCGGCTCGTGGCCCTCCTGGGGACCTCATGGGCTGTCTTCAAGCGATCTCGAAAGCGCCTTGGGCCGTCTTGGGCGGTCGTAAACCCCAATGGGCAAGATCCTCCAAATTCTTCAAAACCTGCTGAATTTCAATGGTTTTGACCTCCTCGAGCTCTCCTAGAGAGCCTCTTGAAGCCCTCTTGGGCCGTGTTAGGGGCGACTCGGGCCGTCTTGAGGCCGCCTGCAGAACCTCTTAAGCCGTCTTGGGCCGTCTTGAGCCGTTTGGGTATCGTCTTGGCTGTCTGAGAAGCCATGAAGGCCCTCCTGGCCGTCTGGAGGCAGAAAAGAGTGCCAGAACGCAATCTCAGAGGGAACGGTGTTCTAACCGCTCGCGTGCCGGGAGGGAGGAGGGGGCGCGGCCCGGAAAATAGTCCCAAAACCTCGAAGACAGCGGAAGAGCGCTTCAACACGCCCCTTCCGTGCAGGCACGGTGGCGGATGTCTTCTTCTTGAATACCCCCCCCGCTGAGTGACGCAGCACCAAGCGACGTTGACCACGCTGGTTTACAAGGTCAGCGGCATTGCCAGTGTTTGCGGTGTCGCCTTCGATTCTGATGTTCGTATTTTGTGGATCGCGTCGGTGCTGGTTGTTATGTTTGTGCTTGGTGGCTCAGTCCAGGGACCGCAGAAAGTGTGCCCTTTGAAGTCGGTGAGCGGGCGACGAAGTTCTGGCAGGGCTTCGGATCGCGCGAGAGCCCTGCGGAGAAGCGCTGCGGCAACTGGACGCGCCGCGCCTCGCCGGGATGCGTCGGAGAAGGATGCCCGTGCTTCTTGGCGGCGAGCGAGGGGAGGACTTCGAGGTTCGAGCTTCGATGGTCGAGGTCTTCGGGCGTTTTCGTAGCTTCTCGGCGGCCTTCCGCCCTCGGGAAACGTTCCAGCGGCTGCGCCTCGTCGAGAGCGTTCCGGGGATGCCCAGATCGTCCCGAACGGCCACTGGAGAGCCGAGTCACGACCCAGAAGCCAAATTCAGTGGCGCGCCCAGGGGGAAGTGAGAAGGAGAAGGCCTTCTCGGAAGGCGGCGGGACTTCTCAGAAGCCCTCGCGCCTTCTGAGAAGTGTTCTGCGTCTTCGGGGAAGGCTTGGAAAACTTCCCAGAGGTCCAGGGGACTGCCGAGCCTTCTGAGAAGGCCCGCGCCTTCTCGCTTCCCCCTCTCGCTCGCCGCCGGCCTTCCCATCGGAATCATCCGAAGCCAGTCTCGCTTCCGTGAGCGAGCTGGAGTCGTTTGAGCCAAGTGGTTGCAGCGCCATCCGCGCCCAGGGAGAATGGGTTCACGCACGCGATGGCCGAGTCGCACGCTGGCAACAGCATGTACAAGGCGCTCAGCTGCCTCCGTCCACAGCGCGACTGTCCTGTGTCTGGGTCTAGCTGGGCATGGGTCCAGCGGGCTCGCAAGCCTCTTGGTTTTTCATGGGGGCGGGCCTCTTGTGGCCTGTTGGCTGCAGCTTGCGGGCCTCGTGGGGGCCCCTCAGGGCCGAGGGTTCGAGATGTCCATTCGGGCCCCCCGTCTGGGCACCCTCTTGGAGCCGTCTTGGCGGCCTCGTGGGCCGTCTTGGAGGCCTCTTGGACCGTGTCAGGGCTTGAGTCTGTCTGTTGGTCAGAGCTCGGGCTCTGTTGGTGGAGCCCCACACGGAGTGAAGACACTGAAGTTTTCGCTCTGGTCTTCGGACCCAGGGGTGGCGACACTTGGTGTTGCGCTTAGACCTTGGTGAGGACATCTTGGGCCCACGGGGCCATCCTGGGTCGTTCCTGGGGGCCCTCCTGGAGGCCTCTTGGGCCGTCTTGGGGCGATGTTGGGGGCCTGGGCCGTCTAGGAACGCTGGGAGACCGAAAAAGGCAAGAACACGACATCTGTCAAAGCCCGAGAGTTCATTGATATTGCCTGTGCAAGGGCGCCCTCGAGGGCGCGAAGTCATTCGCGCTTCGCGGTCCTCATTCCTCCTCCCCCTTCTCTTCGTCCTCCTCTTCTCCCTTTGGGGGGACGGCGCGAGAGCGCGAAGTTATTCGCGCTTCGCGGAGCGCGAAGCGCGAATTTGGGAGCCCTAGCTCTCGGGGGCGCGTTTGGAAGCTTCTTGGGGCGTCTTAGAAGCCGTTTGGGCCGCCTGGCCATCTTTAGCGTGGTGGACCGATCGTTCAGCGATTCGGGGCCCTCTTGGACCGTCTCGGGGACCTCTTGGGGCACGATTGGCCAGTCTTGATGCTTTTGTAGGCCCCGGATCCCCCCAGCGGGGATGGCAGCGTGATCCGGTATACCTTTTTTTCAACACCCCGTTTCAGCACACACACCCTTGGGACACCCCCTGCGGGGAACGGATCACAGGGAAGGGGCTCCCCGTCAACTCAACAGCGACGGTGCTCAATTTCGCTTTGGATGACGCGTCTGCGGAGGAGGGCCAAGGGAACGGAGGGGGGAGCGGCGACGGGCCCAGTGAGGGGGGGTGAGGCGGCGAATGCAGCGGCGGCGGCAACGACGACGACGACGAGTCAAACAGAACAGCGTCTTCCACACGCCGACAGGGTCGGCGGTTTGTTCCAGATTCCGACTCAGATCGAGACATGTTCGTAATCAGTCCAATTCAAAGTCATGCGCACCTCGTATTGAGATTCGTTCAAACCACATCCAACCATTCGTTCTCAGGCTCCACGACATTGGGCCATTCACTCACTATCGTTCATACCCATCGGGGCTCAAGTTCAGATTCATTCACACTCAGATCTACGCATGCTCAGACCCATTCATAACCTGTCCCACTCATAGTCGAACGCATTCGCAGTTGGACCGACTCAAAAGAAGACCCATACACATGCACAATAATTACGATCACACTCACTCACGTTCAGGTTCACTCGTTGTCAAGCACGTGTATTCCGTCCCTCTTGCGCTTCTTAGTACAGATCATGATCAGATTTTCATCAAAAACCGCGCTTGAAAAGAAATGTGCATAAGGGACCTCGCTTGTTGGACCAGGCCACGCATGCCCGCTCGCCTCCTCCAGTGTCCATCCTCCGCCGCCTTCGTTCTACCGCTCCTCTTGGCCAGGCCTGAGGTCAGTGACTGTAGTTACCGTTCAGGCAAAGCGGGTAAAAGCGCTGCGCGGGGCAGCGTTGGCCTCCACCCCGCTCGGCTGGGATTGCGGATCTTCTTGGCTCCCAATCCTCTCCATCCAATGTCTGTATGCTGCCAGGCTCGCCTTCGGCACCCCCGCGCCGATGTACGTCATGGTCTAAGCGGGCCCCTCCTTTCTCCTCTCGCGTTCTTTGCCGGATTCGCCTTTATGCCTCCGTTCGCCTCCAGTGCACCCGGCCGACTGTTGACCAGCGCCTGACTGTCGCGCGGACACAAAAAGAGGGTGTTTGTGTGTTTTGTGTGTGTGTGTTTTGTGTGCGTTGTGCGTTGTGCGTGCCGTGTATGTGCTGTGTGTGTTGTGTGTGTTGTGTGTTTGCGTGTCGTGTGTATGTTTGTATGTTGTATGTGTTTTGCGTGTGTTGTGTGATGTGTGTTGTGTGTGTGTGTGTTGTGCATGGTGTGTGTTGTGTGCGTTGAGTGTTTTGTGCGTTGCGTGTGTTGTGTGTTGTGTGTTGTGTGTGATGTGCGTTAGGTATTGTGTGTCGTGTGTGATGTGGGTGTTGTGCGTTGTGCGTTGTGTGTTATGCGCGCTGTGCGCGTGTGTCTGTGTATGTGTCTGTGTCTGCGTGTGCGTCGCCAGTTGTCCCCACCAAGAGCAGCTCCCTCCTATTCCGGGCGAGTCCGTGGGACCCGAAATCGGTCACAAGCCACCATCCCTGGCCAGTGCCGTCGCGGAGGCCTTAGAATGGTGCATGGACCCTCCTGGCCGCGGCCAGGAGGGCGTGCCCATCATGCCTTACCACGCAGTTCCTGGGAGGTTTGGTTCAGCATCGGCGCTGGTATATCCGTCGTCGCAATCTGGCACAAGTCCATAGTCTCTCCGAGTTCCCGCCGACTCCGCTCCATATGGGCTAGTGCAGGTTAGCCCTGGGCCTATCCAGCTGTTTGGCATGTTGCCGGACCGGGCTATGACGACGACAAAGCAGTTACAAATCCAGCAATCCGTTGCAGGGCGTTTCGGCACGCTTCCATGGCGTTCCGGAGCGCTCTGAGAAGGCCGCGGCGCCGGAGACATCCTCCAGAGACGCCCGATATCAGAGATTCCCGATTCACCTTCGCCCGATGTTGTTTTCGTATTCCGGGTGTTGCCAAAGGTGTCCCTGACCCAATGTGTCCCCAGGATTCCCGGGGAAGCCTAGATGGCCTCCAGAGCACTCCCCACGAGGCCCAGGGAGCCTTCGGGGCCCCACAATGGCGCGAAGGGCTGGGGACACCTCGGGCCAGGACCACTTCCAGCATTGGCTTCGTCGGAGAATCGTGCTTCACGAAAACATCCCATGAGCCGCCCCCTGACATGCCAGGGCCCAGAGCGGCCCCGGCCAGGAATGGGGGGGCTGCTTGTGTGGACGTGTGTGTGAGCTTGAGCGTGGGTGTGGGCGTGGGCCTGGGCGTGGGAGTGGGTGCGGGTGTGGGTGTGGGTGTGGGTGTGGGCGTGGGCGCGGGCGTGGGTGTGGGCGTTTGCGTGTGCGTGGGTTCGGGTGTGGGTCTGGGTTTGGGTCCAGCGATGCCCCGTGCGCACGGGAAAACTGCCCGCCCGGATTTTTCCGGACCGCCCAGGCGCGTTCCATCGCCCCTTGTGGGCGTGAGGGACGAAGCGACCGAAGGGCCGATCCCTTCCAGAGTGTCTAGGTCTTTTAGATGGGGTCGGAGGATCGCGCCGCATCGCCGATGCATCGACGATGCGGCTCGATGTGGAGCCCGTGTTTCCCCACGCCGACGTCGCCTATGCATCGCCGATGCATCGGCGATATGTTGGCGATGCGGCGCGATGTTTCGAGACCCCATCTACTCGGACCCCATCGAGGGAGCCTCTAGAAGAATCGACCGAAGGGCCGATTCCCTCCAGAGCGTCCGTCGGTAAAGGCGGTAACGACGGTGTGAAACACGATGGTGGAAGCTTTACCTTTCTCCCCTGTCCTATACCCGCCACTTGCGTGAGGGAAGAAGCGACCGAAGGGCCGATCCCCCCGAGAGTGTCCGCCGGTCAAGGCCGCAGCGACGATGTGAAAGACTAGGATGAAAGCGTCACCTTTTCTCCCATGTCATACATACAGCGTTGTGTGTGTTCCACTAGCCGGGCGGGGCAGCGGGCACAAGAAAGGATAGGATAGGTATGGGAGATCATCCACACACGAACACACACACACACACACATACATACACGCACACACGCACACGCGCACACGCGCGTCTTTCGATTCGGGGAACAAACAGAGGTCCGCGCAGATTTCTCGGATCGGTGTTGGACCCCCCTCCTTGGCGCGCGGGGCGCGCCGTGAGCGGCGCCAGAAGCGCCGCCAGCGGGCCCCAGCGCCGATCCGAGATTCCCGCGCGGGCCTCAACGTGTTTTGTGTTTATGTTATTGCTTGTTCCCCTACATCGGGTTGACCCAAAATGGGGTCGCTGGGGGTGGTGCAATAGATTTGGTGCAGTAGATGGGGTTGCAATACATTTGGGGCGTGCAATACATCCCGGGGCGCAAATGTGTTGCTGGATTTTGGCGTGCAATACATTACTTGCAAGACAATGCAATACAAGTCTCCACATTTGCAGTACAATTGCCCCAGATATAATGCACCTTTTCAGCTGGACCCCCTTTGGGTCACGCAAACTACAGTGGAGGCCCATGCCAAGAAACACCCTGCTTGCCTCCAATGTGCCCTGGGTTCTCGGGTTTCGATGGCTTTGCTCTGGAAAATCACGACGCTCCCACACCAAAATTTTGATGGACACCCTGGGGTCTCCGGGTTGGGTTTCTTGTGGATGGTTCCTTGTTGACTGGCCTCCACGGTATGTCGTCGTCTGTTCCCCTACTGCCCCCCCTCGCGCTTTTCCTGGGGCCACTGCCGAGGCGATCCACTGCCGCGACGACGACATCGCCGCCCGACCAGAGGGCGCGCGCCCCCGCTCGGTGTGCGCGAAGGGCCCTCCCCCCGCGCCTCGTCGCGCCTTGCTGGGCCCCTTCGCCTCCCCCCTATCGCTCCTCCTCCTCCTCCTCCTACTCCTCCTCCTCCTCTTCCTCCTCCTCCTCCTCCTCCTCCTCCTCCTCCTCCTCCTCCTCCTCCTCCTCCTCCTCCTCCTCCTCCTCCTCCTCCCCCCCCCTCCTCCTCCTTCCCACCCTCCCTCCGCCCTCCCTCGCACCGCACGGCGCTGCACCCGCTGGAGGCAGGCGCCGATGCCGCCTGCCCCGGACACCAGGGCGCGTGCTTCGTAGGGCGGACCTCCCGGGGAGCGGGGCCACGCCAGACCACGAGCAGTCAGCCCCCCGCACACTCGATGCAGCTCAGGAGGGGGAAAAACACACACAGACACAATCAATCGTCGATTCCCCAGAAAATATCGAAAATATGGGAAGTGGGGGGAAAGACAGAAACCCAGAACATGTTGGAAAATGTAGGGGAATATGGTTATTTGTGTCTACTTACTTGTGTGTCCCAGTTCCCCTACAGCAGCAGATCACCCACCGCACCGCTCCCAGCCCGCCCACCATCCCGAGCGACCACCTTCGCCTTGCAAAAGGTGTTGTGCCCTCGCAGCCTGGTCCAAAGAGAGCGGCCTTCTTGCAGCTCCGCAGGCGACCTCTGCACGGGCCGAGCGTCCGAACGCAGCGGAAAACCTTGCAATCAGTCCTTGGGTCCCAAAGGCAGGCCAGCCACAGCTGGGGGAGCTGTGGTCCTTGCCTCCCTGGGGGACCTACAGTGGGGGCGCGCATCAAGAAACCATCTGCTTTTCGTCAGGGTATCCTGGGTTTCTTCGCTCCTCGCGCTGCGCGGTGACTTCCCGCAGCCGTTGAAGGAGCTGCTGCGTCCAGGGTGCTCCGGGTTTCCCCTCAGGTGTACCTCGCGCACGGGTTCCCAGGGTTGGGTTTCTTGCGAGCGTTTCTTGCCGCCGCGCCCGCATTGTACCCCCCTGGGGGACCTATCGATTTCGAGACCCCTCTCGAGAGGTCGTCGATGCGATGGGTTCCCCCAGGGGGGGAAGGACCGCAGCTCCCCCAGTTATGGCTGGTCAGAAAGTCTGCCATGTTCATGAAGGCGTTCGAAGTCACGGAGCCACTTCATCTGGCCCGCGGGCGCCAGCCTAGAGAGCAATATTTGCTGCGTCATTGAAAGAACAGACAAAACACCTCGAGGTTTGTTCCTCGTTTTCACGGGAGCGTAAGAAACTGCGAACGGACGGTTGCAGCCGCGACCACCAGGAGTTACCGTTGAGACTGAAAACACACCAACGATTCGCAGTTGCAGCATGTGGCCTGGCATCCTGGGGCACTTGGAGTCAAGCCTAGGAGCAAGAGGGCATAGGCAACCGACGCCAGTTCACGACAGGGCTGGACCTAAAGCGTGCGTTGGCCATCTCGTGAGCCGCTGTGCTGTTCGTTTTATGTTGCAGGCGAGGCGAAGCGGAGGCAAAGCGAGACAGGACGAAACACGAAACGGACACGAAGAACACCGTTCGGGTCCAGACCCGGCTCCCGAGCCGCGTCCGCTCGGAACCACGCCGCGCTCCCGGCCGTTCGCCGCCGCTGGCCCGCCAGCCGAGGGGCGCCACGGCCAGGGGCCGCGACCAGTTGGGGGCGGGCAGGGCGAGGAGCCCCCTCGGAGGCCCCCCCCCCCCGGCAGGGAGCCCGCCGCCGGCCCGAGCACGCGCGGGGCACCTGGCGCGCCACCGCACGCGGGAGGCGAGGCGGCGAGAGTCGTTCACCCAACAGGCTGCACGACTCGCACAGTTCAGGAGGGGGAAAAAAAAAACACAGACACAATGAACCGTCGATCCCCCCGGAAAATCTTGGAAAATAGGGGAAGTGGGGGGGAAGACGAAAACCCGGAAAATGTAGGATAATATGAGGAATTCTTTTATTTGTGTGTATTTACTTGTGTGTCCCAGGGCCCCTTCAACAGTGCCGACTCGCACAAACGTCCATGTAGAAAAAAGTGTCTTCCTCCTGTGCAATGGTGCGTAGATTCCCTTGCGGCGGAGTTGGCCCATGTGCGGGCAGCCACCCTGCGAGCAGTGGAACGAGCTCGTCGAGTCGTCGTCTCTGCCCCCGGACCCTCCGGCAGCCCGGGGAGACCAGGGAGCGACGAAGGGGTTGTTGCCCGCCCGTCTTCTTGTGAATCTCCACGCCCCCCACCTTTCTCCCCTCGTCCCTTCTCTCCTCCCTCCTATGTCCTCCCTCTGCCCTTGTGTCTCCTTCCCTCTCCCCTTCCTCATCCTACCTCCACTCTCGCGCATACTGCCCCACCCGCGGGGGCCACGCCCAGGCAGGTGTCCAAAAGGCCCAGCCCACCACCAACCAACTACCCCTCCAGGAAGCGTCTTTATAAATACACACATACATGCATGCATGCATACATACATATAGGCATGCATACAGACGTGCATGCACTCACACAAAAACACATACATACATGCGTACATGCATACATACATACATACATACATACATACATGCATACATATATACATGCATACATACATACATACATACATACATACACGTGCATGTATACATACAAACAGAATTACCTAATTACATCTATATATATATACATATTTATGTATGCATACATACAGGCATACCTGCATACATTGCATACATGCATGCATGCATGCATGCATACATACATACATACATACAGACATGCATGCATGAATACCTATCTATACTTACCTGTACGCATATCTACATGTGTGCATGCATGCATACGTACATACCTATATACATGCATGCATACGCACAGATATACATACATACGTACACGCATGCATGCATACATACTCCCACGTGCATTCATGCATGCATGCATGCATGCATACAGTCATGCCGATATGCATGCATGCATACACACACACATATGTGCGTGCATGCATGCATGCATACATAAATAAATGCATACATGCGTGCATATATTTCTATATATACACGTATACGCACGCATGCATGCATGTATGCATACATGCATGCGTGCATATACATACATATATATGTGTATATATATAGCATGGCATGCCATATGATAGTGTATGATATCACCTCATGCCGCGTCATGGTATAGCATAGCATGCCATAGAGGTAAACAGTAACATGCATATCGTGGCATCCTCGCTCCCCCTCGTCCATCTCCTTCCCAAGGCCCTGCCCTCCCTCGTCCTGCATCGTCCTCCGTTTTCCTCGGGCAGACAAGCATGGGAGGGATCTGTGGCTCTTGTGTACTCCTTGGGGGTTCAGGGGCAACCTGAGCCCTCTTTGGAGGCCCGGACTTCCAATGCCTGGTGGAGGAGGAGGAGGAGGAGGAGGAGGGCGGGACTGGAGGCGGGATTTTCGGGAGGGACCATTGAGACAACCAGCATCGCTGCGCCACAGCGTTGCCAGGCCTTCCAAAGACACAGCATGCGCAGCCCGCTGCTGCGGCCTCCAGGACGATGCAGAAGCACGGACCTCGGGGGCGAGACAACGGAGCTTCAAGTTCCGCGCAGCCAGTGGCTAACGTCGCGCTTGGGATGCAGACCACGCTGTAGCCTGCTCGGCGCGGCCATGGCATTGCTCAAAGGGTACTCGTTGCACCTTTCAGCCCGCTCATGGAGCCGAGCTTGGGGATGGTACCCACCCAACATGCAATTGGGGGCTCGTCACACAAACACACACATGTGTGTGTGCTAGCCACCTTATGCTCATTCTCTGGGGCCGACTCCAAAAGCTCTTGGACCAGCCTCGGGAGGCCCGTGCACCCCAATTGGGGTCGATCGTCAACCTCACTTCCGAAGACGACCAGGCAGCTCGCAGATTTATGGTCCCACAGACTGGGCTCCCACGTGTGCCAGCCTTCAGCTTACTGTTTGGCTAAAAGCTGACACTTACGCTCCCTCTTTGGGGGCATGTGGTGCACAATCCTCAGATAGAGCGACACTGTGGCCGCCGCGACCTGGCCCACCAGTTCGAGGTAATTGGGCGAGCTATTAAGCTGCTCACGCTCTGCCGACGAGGGCTGCGAATGCATCAAAGTCGTTTGCTCGACCTCGACACCTTCCCTCATGCTGGCTTGTCGAGCCACCTGTTCTGAGGCAGGGAGGGTACCAGACACCGCCAGACCCTTGTGCGCCGACGTGGCTCTCCTCTGACGAGGCTCCTCCTGTCTTGCCGCCCTTCTGCTGCGCACTGTTCCTGGCATCGCTCGGACGTGTGCATTTTTCCTTCGGCGAGGACCATCGAGGAGCATCCTGGATCATTTGGCGAAACCGAAAAAAACAGGGAATGGACGTCCGAGCGATGGCGAGTGTTGCAGCATTCCTACACTCACCGGAGCGCGTGCGGCCGCACGCCGGCACAGAGGTGTGGGCCCGCGTGCGAGCCGCAGCTGGAGAGCTCGGTCCCTCGCTGCCCCGCACGAGCTTGGCATCGTTCGGACATGTGCAGTTATCCTTCGGCAAGGACCATCGAGGAGCATCCTTGATCACCTGGCGAAAAAAAACACGCACGATACCAAAAAAACACAGGGAATGGACGTCCGAGCGATGGCCAGTGGCACGCACGAGTCACCAGCAGCAGTCGCTCGGTCCGTGTCGAAGCCCTCGCCCGCCAAAGAATCGCCGGAGGGTAAGAAGGTCGGTGGAAAAAAGCCTCGTTGTCACCGGTCTTCGCCTGCTGCCAGGGCGTGTCGGTGGCCTGAGCGGCATCTGGCGCCTCCTCCACCTCAGGACTAGACAGTCAGGTTTGCCCACATGAAGTGCACATCCCGTCCGTGATATCTTCCGCTCGTTGGAGTCGGTCTTCCGTCACGAATGCATGGCATCACCATGTACTGACCTTGGGCTTTGAGCCCAACCCATGCGACCCTGGGCTTGGCAATCCTATCGATGGGGCCCGCGCGCGCGATGCCTCGGGTCCCAGCCCAACTTGGCCGCCGGAGCCAGTTCGCGGTGTTCCTGGGAACCTCCAGGCAGCAGCACGTGTCAGGGGCAGTTTCGGGGGGGGGGACTCGGGGGGGTCACCACCCACCAAACCGCCCCAACCCAGCCCGAAGGCCCCGATTTGCCCTCCACTCCCAGTGGGGGGGGGCGTCGGGGAACATTCACACACACACACACAGGTGGAGCGCGTACCCCTCCCCCTCCCCGAACTTCGGGTCTTCGGGTTGGGTTGGGGTGGTCTGGTGGGCAGTCGGAGGGGCAGCGACCCCCAAGCGCCCACTCTTCGCCGACGTGGGCCCGAGGGCCCGACCCGCCCGGGAACGTGCCGGCTCGCTATCGGGGGGCCGCCGCCGAGCTGTCGGCGGCACGTCGCCGACTGCGGCTCGCGGTGCCCCCCCTGAGCAGCAAGTTCCCCTTTGTCGCTGCCCCATCCAAGTTTCCCGGCAGCGGGACAGAGGGAGGAGAGAGAGCCCCCCCCCCCCCTGAGCAGGTTTCCCTTCGTCGTGGCCCCTCCAAGTGTCCCAGCATGGGGACAGAGAGAGGAGAGAGAGAGAGAGAGAGAAAGAGATAGAGAGAGATCGAGAAAGAGAGAGAGCAGAGAGGAGGAGGAGGAGGAGGAGGAGGAGGAGGAGGAGGAGAGGAGGAGGAGGGGAGGAGGAGGAGGAGGAGGGGGAGGGGGAGGGGAGGGGAGGGGGAGGGGGAGGGGGGGATGAGGAGGAGGCGGCGGCGGCGGAGGCGGAGGAGGAGGCGGCGGAGGGAGGCGAGGCGGAGGCGGAGGCGGCGGCGGCGGCAAGCGGCGGAGGAGGAGGAGGAGGAGGAGGAGGAGGAGGGGGAGGAGGAGGGGCAGGAGGGAGGAGGAGGAGGAGGAGGAGGAGGAGGAGGAGGAGGAGGAGGAGGAGGAGGAGGAGGAGGATGAGGAGGAGGAGGAGGAGGAGGAGGAGGAGGAGAGAGGGAGGAGAGAGAGGAGAGAGGAGAGAGAGAGAGAGAGAGAGGGAGAGAGAGAGAGAGGGAGAGAGAGAGAGAGAGAGAGAGAGAGAGAGAGCTGCACAGCGTGAAGCTGGGCGACGCCCCGAGCCCCCCCTGGCAATTCGAGCGGCGCCGTGGCCCCGCCGCCCAGGGCGCTCCTGGGAGAGGGGGAGACAGAGGCCTCCTGCCAGAGTGGGCCCCCTGCGGTTGGACTCCCGCGGCTCGACGGCGAGCGAGGGGGGGGATTGAGAAGGAGGAGGCCTCCACAGAAGGCGGCGGGACTTCTCAGAAGCCATCATGCCTTCTGAGAAGCTTTTTCTGACTTCGGGGAAGCCTGAGAAAACTTCTCAGAAGTCCGGGGGACTTCCGAGCCTTCTGAGAAGGCACGCCCCTTCTCACTTCCCCCCCTGGCTCGCCGCCTAGCGGCGAGTCCTCGACCCGAATCGGCGGCGCGCCCGGGGGAGGTGGAGACGCGAGGGTCGGGGGCGGCAAAGAGGGGGGTGATGACCAGGGGGGGGGATATCATGGCGTGGGCCATGGTATTTCTCCAGATTGCATGGCGCCTCTTCTTATTTCATTACGTCCCTGACCCCCCCGCTGGGCCGCGCACATGCCGCCGGTCATGATTTGCACCCCCCCTCCCTCTTGGACCCCCCCCTCTTGGCCGCTCCCGAGAGAGGGGGCAGGCCTTCTCAGAAGGCGACGGTGCTTGAGAAGGCCCCTGTCGGAGGTTGATAGACCTCCTACCCTGACGCGTCGATGAGCGAATCTGGCCGTTTTCGGTTCGCGAGAGGGCGTCGCGGCCATCACTGTTGCGGGCCCAGGTCCGTCGGCTTCGGTCCCAGGCTGTTCTCACCAAAGGGAGGTTTGCTAAAGGGAGGCTTGTCCACCGCCGACCCTGCGCCTTCGGAGGAGGCTCGGAGAGCTTCGCGGAAGGATTGTGCGTCCCCCCCTCGGGCTCGCCGCCGAGAGGGGCCCCCTGCTGCTGGCCCAGGTGAGCCGCCGACCCGAGCACAAAGAGCTGCACGAGCATAGATTGTTAGAGGCCCCCGTGGGTTTCCTGGATCGGCGCTGGTTCCCCCCTGGCGGCGCCTCCTCCTCCCCCTCCCCCTCCTCCTCCTCCTCCTCCTCCTCCTCCTCCTCCTCCTCCTCCTCCTCCTCCTCCTCCTCCTCCTCCTCCAGCGACGCCCTTGGCAGGCTCCGCGCACCAGGGAGGGGGGGTCCAGCGCAGGTCCAAGGAATCCGTGCGGATCTCCCAAAGTGTCTGTTGATGTTGTCGTTTGATGTTGTCGTTTGGTTCTCTATGATGGGCTCCCTCTTGTTGGCTCCAGCGAGCCCTTGAGGTCGCACAGCCTGCCATACTCTGCAGGTCGGGGAGACTGAGAAATGCGTGCTCATGTATAATCACTGCCTGCCAGACAGCCCACGCCAACGATGGCGCAGCCATGCTGGGCCAGAACGGGTCACCTTGCAACGCGGTCTTGGCGCGTGTAGACATTTCTGCATGATTGCAGACCTGAAAATACGTCAGCACGGAACGCACGCTTTAAGTTCAGCATCCGTCATGCAGCACTTGCGTCCTTGGGGCAAAACGCAGGTTTCACCCCAGCAGTGTGAATAGTCTGTATTCGGCATTGTTCCTTTCGGAGCGCCGTCTTGTAGATTGGGGGAACATATGCCGCCGAACCATTTCCTTAAAGCGCACCTTCCTCCTCTTGAGGTGTCCGCGAGACCCCCTTTACCACTCGGGGCCAGATCACACCCCAAGGACACCAAGCGTGTCCCAGCATCACCCGCCAGAACTCCGAGCGTGTCCCCCTGGCGATGGGCAATAGCAGTGTCCGATCCAAAAGTCATCTCACCCTTGGCCAGGGCAACTCTCAGCTTCACCGTGAAAGCTTGGTGCTGGCCAGCAGCGTCTGCACTGATGACGTTCAGCACGGCTTCGGGTTGGCCACTCGCGCTAATTGTGCCTTCAATGTACGACTCCAGGTCATCCGACGGAGCCGTCGAAACGTTCGAGCGCTGACACTCGCACAAAAATCACGTGGCCCGATGGTAGCGCACATTTGGTGTGGACCAGGCTACGATCCTACGCCGCCCTCTCCAAGAATTGCTCGCCGCCTAAGCCACGGGAGGATTGAGGCCAGTCCTCTGTTGCAAGGCATCCAGGATCAAGCGTTCGTAGTACTTGGACCCTGCCTGACAGAAGCCCGCCTCAACCCCTCCTCGGGCCACCACGGCCTCGGTCATCACCGCCTGGCTCCGACTGCTGTTTCCCGCCGACCTCTTTATCCCGAAAGCCCAGTAGCGCCGAAGGTGCTAGTCAGGTGGAGGCAGGACGTGGGCTCATCGGAGCATCGGATCCCTGAGCAACGACAGGTTTTACGACCACGCACGCGCCCTGTGCTCGCGGAACGACGAGCACGCGCACGCATTGGCAGGCGAGCTCCACGAAGAAACACGGCCGACAACACACAGCTTCCCAGAGCAGAGCGCGTGCGAAAGATCACGGCCCAACCAGGAAGTAGTGCAAGCAGCGCGAGGTACACTTGGATGCCACAGCGAATCACGATGGACGAGGAAGATGGAGGAAGGAGAAACAGAGGGAGGAAGGAGGGGCACATGCTGAGGGGAAACGAGGAGGGGGAGGGGGGGGGCAGAGATGAAAGTGTGAGCGGCTGAGCGGTGTGCCCCGGAGACGCCAACCGTGAACGCCGTGCTGCCGTTCCGTCGATACATCCGTGCACACCCCAGTTGCCCCCCCCCCCTCCGCTGGTGGACCTCTGGGGCCCCAAGCCGCAGGCACGCGAACGGCTATGTGCAGGAACGGCGATGCACGCTCTCATCGCCGTTAGCGTGGCCTCGGCCCCGGGAGCCAGAGAGGGCCTTGCAAGAGGGCCGAACTCCTGCCGGGGTCGTAGAGGCCCTGAGCCAGGGAGGGGGCCAGGGGCCCGCCGGTGGGGAACCCAAGTCACGGTTTAACCGCGGTCTGCAAGATGCGGAAGCGGGAGCGGAAGGCAGAGGCGGAAGCGGAAGCGGAGCGGGGAGGCAGAGGCGGAAGTGGGAGAGGGAGGGAGGGGCGGGGCGAGTCCGAGGGGGAGGGCAGCCGAAGGAGGAGGAGGAGGAGGAGGAGGAGGAGGAGGAGGAGGAGGAGGAGAGGAGGAGGGAGGGGGGGACGAGGGGCGAGGCAGCGGAGGAAGACGAGGGGCCAGCAGGCGGAGTAGGGAGGAGCTGCAGGCACAGGAACGACAGCAAGGCGTTTTGGGTCAGGGGCCTTTGCGGGCAGCTCTGTTCGAGACACAGGAAAGGCCTATCCCACAGGTGTGCGCCCCTTGGCGAATCGGGCCGAACGAAAGGGGGCATAGGGAAAGGGGGGGGGTACGAAATCTGCTGCATGCAGCTGGTTTCGGCCCCGCCGCCGGGCCCATTCCTCGATACACGGGCGCCTCCCGGCGCTGGCAGGCGCCAGGAAAATCAGCTACGTAAGCTGATTCTCAAAGCCCCCCTTTGCTATCCCCCCCTTTCGCCCTGCCCGAGTGAAGCATGCTGCGCGCGCCGCGCGGTGTTCTCTCTGCCACATGGGCTGGTCAGTCGGTGGTGCGATGTGTGGGTGTGGCGGGTGTGCTTCGGGGCGTGGCGCGGGCGGCCTACAGGAAAGCCCCGGAGCATACAAAAGTGAACATTTGGCCCCATCCATGCTGGTGGTGCTGGTGGTGGTGATAATGGTGGTGATAATGGTGGTGATAATGGTGGTGGTGGTGGTGGTGGTGGTGGTGGTGGTGGTGGTGGTGGTGGTGGTGGTGGTGGTGGTGGTGGACGTGGTGGTGGTGCTGACGATGACGATGACGATGACGACGGTGACGGTGAGGGTGAAGACGAAGATGAAGGTGAAGATGAAGACGATGATGCTTATGATGATGATCATAATGACGACGATGGTGGTGGTAATGGTGATGGCGATGGCGATGGTAATGGTGGCGTTGACGGTGGTAACAATTATAATACCAATAATGGTGATAATGGTGATGATGATGATGATGATGATGATGATGATGATGATGATGATGATGATGATGATGATGATAAGGAGGAGGAGAAGAGGAGGATCAGGAGGAGGAGGATGGTGTTGTTGATATTGAGGGTGATGATGATGATGAGGAGGAGGAGGAGGATGAGGACAAGGATGACGAGAACCTTCTCCTTCCTTCCTCGCCCACCCCTTTTCCGCTCATGACCCGCTGCGCCTCCCTGCCTCCGCCCCTCTTGGCGGGAGGAAGGGGAGGACGACGACGAAGAGACTGGGGGAGGGAGAAGGGAGGGGGACGCCCCATCCCCCCCTCCCTCCTCCTGTTCCTCCCTCTCTTGGAGGGCCAGACGGGACAGATCTTGTGTTGTTCAACACGGCAGAGCGGCTCCACGATTCCCCCTCCCGCGCGCGCGCGCCCAGAGCGGCACAGGCATGCCGAGACGGATACAGTTAAGTCGGGCCTGTCCCCCTACAGGGGGATTTTTGACGAAAAATAAAAAATACCCCAACAATAGTCCAAAAATAGTCTGGGGACTATTTTTTGAATATTGTTTGACCTTTTGGGGGGTAGTTTTGGGGGTATTTCTTAATTGGTCGTCGAAAATCCCCCTGTAGGGGGACAGGCCCGACCTAAGGCTACAGCCATCGTGCCATCACAGGGCACGCCCGACCAGGAGCGGAGGCGTTGCTTCTGGCCACGGCGGGCCTCGGCCGCAAAAACACACACACACAGATCCCAGATTTATGCCAGGCGTGTACCCCTACAGGGGGGTGTTCTACGAAAAATGTTTGTTCTTCGATGTTTTATTTCTTAAGCAAAAGAGAAGTCAGAAAATACCAAAGACATAGTCCCCAGACTATTTTTGGACTATGGTTTGATTATTGTTGGGGTGCTTCTTATGTGTCGTCGACAATCCCCCTGTGGGGGGACAGAATCCTAGATCGAAGGAACAGCCCGAGATCCAGGGCGCCTCCCGGGCCCCGGGGCTGTCCCGAGCTCGGCGTCCTGGCCGTGCGGGCGCACCCGGCTGCGCCGCGGGGCCACGGCCCCTCGCCCGCCGCGCCCGCGGGAGGCGGGCCCCCGGGCCCGAGCGGGCGCCCCCCGCGCGCGCCCGCCAGTGCAGCACGAGCGCGAGCTGCTGGACAGGAGCATCGGGCGCAGGGGCAAGTGCGGCCTGGGGCCGTCGTCCATGATGAGGCGCCGCTGCCGCCGCGTCTTCGCCGTCGTGGCGGGCGCCGTCGTCGCTCGTCGTCGTCGTCGTCGGCGTGGCCGTCCAGGCCGTCGTCGCTGCCTTCGGCGTCGTGGCGGGCGCCGTGGGCGCCGTGGTCGTCGTCGGCGTCCCCGGCTGCTGCTTCCCGCGCGTGCGTTCGCGGGGCAGGGCGCTCGCGGGGGGGGGGAGGGGTAGGCTCGGGGGGGAAAGAGGGGGTGGTCTGGAGAGGAGGAGGAAGAGGAGGAGGAGGAGGAGGAGGTGGAGGTGGAGGAGGAGGTGGAGAGGGAAGGGGAGGAGAGGAGGAAGAAGGGAGATCGTGAGCCAGGAGGGGGGGCAGCAGGCTTGGAGAGGAGGAGGAGGAAAAGGAGGAGGAGGAGGAGGAGGAGGAGGAGGAGGAGGAGTAGAGCGGGGAGGCGGCCCGCGAGGAGGAGGAGGAGGAGGCTCGAGGCTCGAGGCTCGAGGCTCGAGGCTCGAGCTCGAGATGGAGGAGGAGGAGGAGGAGGAGGTGGAGATAGAGAGGGAAGGGGAGAAGGAGGAGGAAAAGGAGGAGGAGGAGGAGGAGGAGGAGGAGGGGGAGGAGGGGGATGAGGGGGAGGAGGAGGAGGCTCGAGGCTCGAGGCGGTCCTGCGCCCCGCGGCGCTGCGTGGGCCTGCCGGCGGAGGAGAAGCCTCCGGGGAGAGCCTCCGGAGAAGCCCCTGCGCTGCGCGGGCCTGCGGGCCCCCCCCCCTCCACTTGGCATCGCTCGGACGTGTGCACTTGTCTTTCGGCGAGGACCACCGAGGAGCATCCTTGATCATTTGGGAAAACAAGCACGCACGAAACCGAAAAAAAACAGAGATGGGACGTCCGAGCGATGGCCAGCCCAAGGAGGCCCGCCGCCGGCACCCCGGGGGTCGCCCGGGGGCAGCTCAGGATCGGCACGAGCGAGATGGGCACGGAAAGCATTAGGGGAACAAAAAGTAGCATAAACATTAAAAACTCGGAGATCCGCGCGGATTTCTCGGATCGGCGCTGGACCCCCCTCCCTGGCGCGCGGAGCGCGCCAGGGGCGGCGCCGGAGGCGCCGCCGGGGGGCCCTTGCGCCGATCCGAGAAATCCGCGCGGATCTCCGAGTTTTTATGTTTATGTCACTTGTTGTTCCCCTAAGAGTGGGTACGCTGCCAAACAGCAGTTCCTGATCATTTTGGACAGGACTCGCTGTCCGCGCCGCCGCGGCCTGTGTCCATGCGAGACAGAAGGCCGCCTGCCCAACAGCGGCCGCGGTTGGTTTGGGACAACTTTGTTATTGGGCACTGTACCCGTTCTTTCGGTACCCATCTCGGGCGTCCAAACCGGAGGGGAAGCAGCACACAGTCAAGCAGTGACGAAGCCCCTCCGGAGAAGCCCCTGCGCTGCGCAGGCCAGCGGAGGCCCCCCTCCCCCCCGGGAGGCCCGCCGCCTGGGGCCGCCCAGGGGCAGCTCTGAGTCTGGCCCGTCCCTCCACGGGGGGAGCAGTCAAGAAGAGTCCAAAAATAGTCTGGGGGCGATGTTTTGACCATTCTTGAGTTTCTGGGGGGTATTGTTTGACTATTTTTTGTGTTTCGCCCAAAATCCCCATGTAGGGGGACAGGCCCGACTTAAGGGTAGCTCAGGAGGGGAAGCAGCACACAGTCAAGCAGTGACGCAGCGTCCTGGCGTGCATAGAGGCCTACCGAAGAATCAAGGGCGCCCTCGAGTGCGCGAAGTGATTCGCGCTTCGCGATTCGGCTCCGACTCCTCCTCACCCTCTTCTTCTCCCCTGGGAGGCGGCGCGAGAGCGCGAAGTTATTCGCACTTCGCGCAGCGCGAAGCGCGAAGTTGGGAGCCCTTGAAGAATGTTCTAAGAACGTATTGTGGCTTCCGCGAGATGTTCTTAGAACATTTCTGGCCGGGACTGTCTTGTTTTCACACATCGGGTTTATGTACTAAGAGCATTCATTGTTTTTGTCCTTAGAACATGTTTGGGTTCCACGAACATTTCGTGGTAGGCCTATAGGAATGCCGGGACGGTCGTTCTCTGCTCAACACAGACGCAATTCATCGTCGATCATCGTCGACCCCCAGGAAACAACACACATAGTTCATCGGCGTCGTGCCATGTGCTCCGAACTGGTCATGCTGGCCTCCTGGACGCGCAGTCTGATTGGTGTTCCTCTGATTGCGGACGCGTGGGCGCGCAGCTCTGGTAGCATACCGGGATGCTGTCAGTCAAGTGTCGGTTTCTGTTCCCTCGCCTCCTCGCTCCCTCTGCCCGTTGCCGTCCGTACTCTTCATCGGCCTCTGTTCGCCCGCGATCAAAAGATTCGCAGGAGAGGAAACAACACAAACACAATTAATCGACGTCCCCAGAAAATATGAGAAAATATGGGAAGCGGGGGGGAAGACGAAAACCCCAAAAATATTTGAAAATATGGGGAATCGTGTTATTTGTGTGTATTTATTTGTGTGTCCTGGGGCCCCTTGAGATAATCCTCCCCTTGTGTGTCCTGCCTCTGTTGCTTCGTGTGCCCCTTCTCTG
>CAUYUJ010017156.1:138652-143652 GCA_963575745.1 Prorocentrum cordatum | reverse complement strand
GGTGTCCCGCTGGTGTCCCGAAATCCTCCTGTGGCTGGGCCGCGGCCGGACCAAATGTTTCTCCTCCAGCGGCCAGTGGCTCGCGGTTTCCCGCCAGTGTCCCGCTGGTGTCCCGAAATCGTCCTGTGGTTGGGCCGCGGCCGGACCAAATGATTCTCTTCCAGCGGCCAGTGGCGCGCGGTGTCCCGCTAGTGTCCCGCTGGTGTCCCGCCGTGGCTGCGGCGAGCTACACAATGCAAGTCTACATGCAAACCGACATGCAAACCGAGAAGCACATCGTAATGCAAATCGACATGCACATCCAAATGCAAATCGTAAGGCGCCGTGGGTTGCGTATTTAAAAAAAATCGGCGCCTGCGGCGAGCTTTCCAATGCAAGGCGACATGCAAATCGAGATGCAGATCGAAAAGCAAATCGACATGCACATCGATATGTCGACATGCAAATCGAGATGCATATCGAAAAGCAAATCGACATGCACATCGATATGCGCACCACAGGCATCGTCAGAAAAACAGTCACCACTGTTGCCCATTGCTGCCCCCCCCCCCCCAAAAAAAAAAAAAAAAATAAAAAAATAAAACCTCCTTATCACCCGCAGGGTGGTCGTATAGGTATGGTTGGAGTAGTTTCATCAGAGCGTGAATTACCTACCCCGCTTTCGCTTCCAGGCAAAACCAAGTCATACCACGCACCTCCTCGTCAAGCGGCCTGACCAGTACAGGCCGTGGTTTGGCATCGCTTGGTATCCCTTGGAAGCGAGGGTGGTCAAAAGCGAGGTAGGTTTGTTTTGCCCCTATTTCCATTTGTCGCCCAAAATCCTCCTGTAAGGGCACAGGCCTGACCTAACTCTTGCTGTGGCGTGCTCTGGAGAATGCGTCCCAGAACGCGTCGGGCTCCCTCTTCTCGGGTGTTGCCAGAAGTGCCCCCCAGCCCACGGTGCCCCCAGGATTTCCAAGGAGGCGCCCACGGCCTCGCGGGCGTGGGCGCCCAAGGAGGCGCCCACGCCCAAGGAGGATTTCCCGAGCTTCTGCCGTGGTCGTTCTCCCATGTTTCCTGAAGTTGGCGCCGTCTCGCTTCCGATGGGCCTCTCGGGCCTCGAGAAGGCGCAGCCTGGCCAGCCTTCTGGGGGCCTCTTGGGGGCTGCTTCGGGGGCTTCCCGAGGGCCTGCGAGAGGGGGCTGGCCGGGGGGCGTCGTGTGGGGAGCTTTGTTGGGCGGTTCTCCGGCGTGCTGGAGGCGGCACCAGGAATAATTTAAAAGTCGGGCGTGCCCCTCTACAGGAGGAATGTTCCAAGATAATCCGAAAAATAGTCTGGGGACGATGCTTCGACTGTGTTGTGCTATTCGCGTGCATTCTGTGATGATCATTGTTTTGTCCTCCAAAAACCGCCTGTAGGGGACATGCCCGACCTAAGCCGAACTCCCGAAGCGCGCTCGGCTCCAGAAGGCCCCAATGAGGTCCTGCAGCCTCCACGAGGCCCTAAGGCCCAAGACGTTACCCGAACGCCCGAAACGTACATCATACCGTGGGCGCCCAGTCCCCCGGACCAAGGTTAAGCAGTGGTGACGAGTCCCAGCATGCCTATAGGCCGACCAGGGAATGTGCTAAGAATATGTTGCGGTCTGCACGAAATGCTCTTAGAATCTGTCTGGTCTTGTTTTATCACATCGGGCTTATAGTATAAGAACCTTGCTTTTGTTCTTCGAACATTTCTGGGTTCGAAGAACGTTTCGTGGTAGGCCTATAGGAATGGACGGTCGGCCCCTGCTCAACAAGGGGCAGCGCACTTTTCCAGAATTTTCCCCCCCCCCTCTCCCGCCCCCCCCGGGCCCGAAAAGGCAAGAACGCTAATATCGCTGAAAGCGTGAGGATAACCAAGGACGCTCACACCTCGGAGCCGTTTTCGGTGGTCCTCTTGGGATCCGCTCGGGGCGCATCGTGAGCCGCCAGGGGGCTTCCAAGAAGCCGCCAACAGGGCCCGAAAGTTCCGCAAAACGCCCGCGAGAGGCCCCATAAATGGTTCCAAGGGGTCCCCGAGAGGCCTGCCAAGAGACCCCGCAAAAAATCCACACTGGCCTCCAGCCTACGACCCAGGCTCGGTGGCGGGTTTCACTAAAGGCCATTCGAAATTTCCTTGTAGTTGGTCCCAGTCCTGGGGATCTCACGACGACCAAGGCGAGTCCGAAAATGTGTTCGAGAGGGCCTACGCGACCTCCGAGAGGGCCCCGTAGGGCGTCCAGATCAGCCGCACACAGGAGGATGAGGACGAGTACGACGAGGAAGAGGAGAGATCAGCCGCACACAGGAGGATGAGGACGAGTACGACGAGGAAGAGGAGGGATGGGACGGGGCGGCCCAGGAAAATTAGATAAAGAGGCTTCAGAACAGTGACAAATATGAGGCGGGGAGGAGGAGGAGGGATTAGAAGGAGGAGGAGGAGGAGGAGGACGACGAGGAGGAGGCCCGGGAGTGGGATGATCACGAGGAGGAGGCAGAAGAGAAGACAGAGGGGGAGCAATAAGCATGAGGAGCAGGAGGAGGACGAGGAGGAGGAGGGCAAGCGGGGCATGTGTTGAGGCCATCCGTTTCTGTCCTCCGAGAATGTCATTGTCACTGTCGTCGCCATGCATGTTAATTACATGCGTAGATGTGTACACATACACATGTGCAGCTGCCTTGACGTCGAGTGCAAAAACGCGCTAGAACCTAAGCGCGCGTGGTTAGAGCGTGAGTGTGCGTGTGCATGCATAGATAGACAGACAGGTGTACATACATGTGTACATGTGTATGTATATAATTATATGTGTGTGTGTCGTCATCTGCCAGATGTGAGCGACCCGCGCGGAAGCTTTCACCCAGGCAGGTATCATTATCCGTTGTCGCCGCCTGTCCCTGTGAGGGACCGCTCCGCCGCAGCCAGCATGCTGGCCACGCCCGCGTGCGGTCGCCACCGGCACGCCCGTCCGCTCGCTCGCCCCGCTCCCGCCCGCCCAGGTCCGCCTCGGTGGACGGCGCCGCGGGCGCGTACAGCGCGAGGACTCGCCGCTCCCCTCCCTGTGAGCCGCCGCCGGACGGGGGGTGGAGGACGAGGAGGAGGAGAAGGAGGGGCGGAGGCGGAGGAGCTGGAGGAGGACGACGACGAGGAGGAGGACAAGGGGAGGTGGAGGAGGGGCAGGAGGAGCAGGAGGAGGAAGAGGAGAGGTAGGGGGTGGGGAGGGGGATGCAGACGAGGGGCATGTCGTCATCTGAGGCGTGAGCGTATCTGGACAGAGTCTGATCTAGATGCCGCGCCCCTTAGACGCGAAGGGGATCGTGGCCGGGCCTTTGCTCGGGACCTGGATGCCGCCCGCGTTGGAGGCGAAGAGTGCTTCGGGGCAGGGCAGTCTGGACCCTGCCAGGGGTGCTGAAGTCATCTTCTGCCGTCGCCACAGGTCGGGTCGGGCGGTCGGGTCGGGTCCGGCGGGGCCTGCTCAATTCGGGCGTTCGGGTCGGGTCGGGGCGGGCCCCAGATCGGGCGATCGGGGGCAGGAGGGGGAAGGAGAGAAGGGAGGGCGAGGAGCGATAGAGAGAGAGAAGCGGGGGGGGCGGGGGGAGGTGGGAGAAGGAAGCCGGCAGCCGGGAGAAAAGGAGAGAAGATTCACGCCAGCTGAAGGTGCCACCACACTAAACATGCATCCAAAAGACAGCCCGCCCATCCAGAGAAGGGCATTAAAAGCCATCGTCCGAGAGATCAGCCTCCTCGCGGCGTCTGCTGTCCAGGACCCGCTGCCGCAGGCCTTCGTCCTGAGCGCGGGAGGAGAAACCAAATAGCGAAAGGCCTCGGATGAGGTCGACCCCCATCCGCTCAACAGCGGGGTCGGGTCCAAGCTCGGGCGCACCTCCTAGGCCTAACTTCGAGCAGGAGGGGAGCTGGAGGAGAGAAGGAGGTCTGAGGAGGAGGAGGAGGGGTGGAGGAGCGAGGAGAGAGGAGGGAGGGAGGGAGCGAGTAGGGAGCTATGCGACGGGAGATGAGACGCACGAGGAATGGGCATTTCCAAACAACTCCGACTTGGGAGACCTGGATATCGTCACGCACGCTAACTTGCCCGGAGGTGTCGAGGGCTCGGTGGAAGCACGCAACAAAAAACACCCAGAGGCGGGCCAGTGCTCGACGCGCCGGAGGCGGCGTGCAGAACAGCGATGATAATGGCTCAGACCGCCTCCGATGCGCCAACTGTTTTCCGCCCCCAAAGGCAAGCGCCTGGCCGAAACCATGACTACATGCGCAGGGCGAACGGTTTTCCTCTCGAGACGAAAATGGCGACGAGGAATTCGCGAGAGCACATCGGCGCCGCCGAAAGGACGGCGCCTGCACCAGCTCTGTTCAGCAACCCGGAGGAGGGAGATGCATCCATGTTGAGCGGGGCCCGCGCGCGCGGAGAGCAGATGGGCGCGCGCGAGACAGCGCAGGACCCATCCTGGGAAGTTGATAACCGAACCCCCTTCCCCCGTTGAATTTTACTACTGGCGGGCCTGGGGTCCTTGGATCCGATGTTGGCCGGTTCCCTGATGCATTTGAACCCTGTAAATTAAGAACAGGGCAGAAATCGGATCCGCCGTGAAAAATGGGACGGGGTGCGGAGTCTGAAAAACCGAAATCGGATCCGCGCCAAAAAAAATCGGACCCGTTGTAAAAAAGGGGGCGGGGTGCGGAAACCGAAAACAGAAATCGGATCCGCGCAGACAGAAGCTGGACCCACCTCAACACGCATCAGAGCCACGATTGGATCCGCGCCAACGGAATTGGATCCGCCACCGTCCCTCTGAAGCGCGTCCGTGCTTGACTTGAAACCGTCTTCTTCCGGGCCCACGAGGAAAAAGCTCCGTCCTGGGGGTGCATGATTGCTGCTGCGGGGTGTGTTGGCCATGGGAGCGGCAAGCTTGGCATCGCTCGGACGTGTGCATTTTTTTTCTCGGCGAGGACCTTCGAGGAGCATCCTCGACCATTTGGCGAAAAAA
>CAUYUJ010017156.1:107442-138552 GCA_963575745.1 Prorocentrum cordatum | reverse complement strand
GAGGAGGGGGAGGAGGAGGAGGAGGAGGAGGAGGAGGAGGAGGAGGAGGAGGAGGAGGAGGAGGAGCCCGGCTTCATACGGACGAGACGGTGTTGTTTAGAAGGCTCCTTACAGAAGAACGGATCGACGAGCGCGCTCCACTGCTCGCAGAGCAACTGCTCCCGCAAATGGCCCGGATCCTCCGCGGGGGATCTGGGAGAAACCACATCAGAGCAGGCATGTGTTTTTCGGACTGCTGCGAGCAGGCACTTTGCGAGCAGCGGAACGCGCTCGGCGGATGGACACGCGCACTTGACCTTGCTGGTTTTGGTTTTCGTGGACTGCGGCGGGCGCGGGCGACGTCGAAGGTGGGCGCCGCGGGCACGGCTCCCGCGATCCTCCCAGCGTCAGAGTTCACGGTGCCTCGGGAGGGCCCGACTCGAGGTGGCCCTGGCTTGGGCGCGCAAGGCCTGCGATTGCCCGAAGCAGAACCCTCACTCCTCTTGTTTCGGAGGCCTCTGCGCTAGGCCCCCCAGCGCCAGGCAGTGGCGAGGGACGAGCTCCAAACCCTTCACCGTGCTGTTCTCTGCACCTCCGGGCGCGTCATACACATCACTGATGTTCACTGATGTTGAGCCCTTGGCGAAGAGCCCGTGCGAGTGCGAGTGCCGCGCGCCCAACGAGCAAGGGACGCAGAGATTTGGACGGATCTGGGCAAGTTGATGTGTTCCCACCCCTCATGTTGGGGTCGTTGTTTTGTTTTTTCGGAGCCATTAAGAGGCCAGCGATTTCTGCGGAGGGAGGGCCGTCAACAGACTCGTGCTCGCCAACACTGTTGCCGACGAGCTCGCCAATTGTGCCTCTCTAATCGGCGTAGTGCCCCTGAAGTCAACAGGCAAAGGATACACATGCACGAATGACGGGCCATGATGGTCCGTGTGCGTTTGCTCCGAACCACTCTAGATTGTGCGGCCAAGGAGTTGCAGGGCTTGAGGCTTGGGATCGGAAAACGGAGGAGGTCACACGTCCTCCCCTTCCCCTCCCCCGCCCCCCTGCTGCTGCTGACCTCTCCCCCTTTCTTTCTGTCTGGCTCCCGGAGTGCAAATCGAAGTGTTTTAGATGCTTTGGGTCTTAGATGTTTCACTCCTCTCATCCCTTTACTTATCACACAGCGTTACACATCTGGTTGTGTGGGACTTGCGAGGCGATAGTTGACAAGCAGCTGAGGTCAGTGGGCAAACCCTGGAACGAATTAGATCCGGGCTCACCCCCAAAGTCCTGAGCAAGGCCGCCCTAGACAGGCGGCTGCAAGGGACTCTTGTTCAATCGTTTTTGTCGCTAGGCACTCTTGCACCCACAGTTGCTGCCTACTCCTACTGCTACCCCCCCTCCTCCACCCGCCCCGACGGCATGTGCCCACCCCCACCCCCCGCGGATGGGTTTATCCCCACCTGACGTTGCCCCTGATTCCCTCGGCCTCCTCCTCCCCCTCTTCCTCCTCCTCCTCCTCCTCCTCCTCCTCCTCCTCCTCCTCCTCCTCCTCCTCCTCCTGGGGGGGGAGACGAGTGCCCCCTCCGAAGTACGGTCCCCAGACTGGGGCGCCGCTGGCCGGGGTCAGAGCACCCCCCCCCGCAGGCACAGCCAAGACGCCGAGACGCCGACCGAAAGAAGGACCGTGTCCCCCCACAGGGGGATGTTCGACGAGAAATAACAAATACCACAAAAATCCCCAAACTGGCCAAAAAATGCTCAAACAATAGTCCCCGGACTATGTGTTGATATTTTTGAATTTTTGTTGGGGTGTATGTTTTATTTTTCGTCGGAAATCCCCCTGTAGGGGGACAGGCCCGACTGAACTTTGGGCTCAGGAGCCCAGACCCCCTCGCGACGTGAACAAAAAAAGTACACGACAGAAGGTTATTCGAAATGTTCGGCCTCTGGAGGCCCGTACCAGACCTCGGGACCGTCAACAACAAGTCACGATGAAAAAGCGGTCCCAGGGAATGGGTCGAGATATCTGCGGTTCGACGTTATACAAAAAAATGTGGTGTCGGAGGTATGGGGGGTTCGGGTTTTCGTGCCGCTCCTTAGATCTCTGTATCGTGGAACCTGGTTGTGGCCTAGGCCCGCCTTGGCCAGAAAAGCGTCTTCGTTTCTCAGTAGGCGTTCTTCAGTAGGCGTTCCTCGTGTTTGCACGGCGACTGTAGGCCCAGGGGCCCAGCAGGCAAGTCAGAGAGGCGCGGCAAGACAGTGGCAAGAGCCCCCATGCGGGGTCCCTGGAAGTGCCCCCAGTCCTTCGTTCAGAGCAGCTGTTCGGCGGGCCCAGGGCCCGGAGCGGGGCCTCCAGGGGCCGAGATCGACAAAACGTGTCAGCAGTCGATTAGTCATGGCGTCGGAGGTTTGGGACCTACCCCCTCTGGGTGGAAGCGGCGCTGATCCAAGGCACGATTGCAGTGTCTTTGGATGCCGTCTGGTTCAAGCAGGGGATCAACTACAGAATTGATCTGCCCCAAGCTGGCGATGTTCGCCGCATCCAAAACACAGATACGCAGAAGGTGTACGGACTAGGCAGCCGTGTTGCGCATGTTCCGAGGATGTTCGACCGAGAAACAGCATCGGGGGCAGATCAATTTCGTGGTCGATCCCCTGCCCGAACTCCGCCCACAGCCACTGCTTTTCTTTTGTTGCCGCCTTCCAGCCAGCAGAAACAGAGCAGTGGTTGTGGTCATGTTCGTTAAGCTTGACACTGCTTCTTTTTCGGCTGGCTGGAAGGCGGAGCAAACAAGAAGCAGTGGCTGTGGTCATTGTCCCGTCTGCACCCCCTCCGAGTTGTTATGTTTATGTCGTTTTTTGTTCCCCTACTGCACCCCCTCCCCGCCCGCGAGGCCTGTCGACGTCACCCCGGCACGCGCTTGGGGGCTTGCCGCGCTTCCGCGCGCCGGCCCGCGCGTGCCGCAAGGGGGGTGTCCTGGCTGCGAGGGCAGCGGCAGCAGCAGGATGTGGCTTCCTCCTCCTCATCCTCCTCCTCCTCCTCCTCCTCCTCCCTCCCTCCCTCCCTCCCTCCCTCCCCTCCCTCCCCTCCCTCCCCCCTCCCTCCCTCCCTCCCTCCTTCTCCTCCGCCTCCACCTCCTCCTCCACCTCCTCCTCATCCTCCGTCTCGGTGGGGCGGAGAAGGCTGCGGACCAGTAACGTCAGTAAGCTGAAGGCCAGGCCAGCAGGTTCGCGCCGCGCGACAGGCAGGGCAGTGGCAGGGCGCGGCAGGCTACTCGGCGGCGAACCCAGGGGGGGGGGGCGGGAGAGAGAAGGGGGGGCCTTCTCGGAAGGCTCGGAAGTCCCCTGGCCTTCTGGGAAGTTTGCAGAGCCTTCCCCGAAGGCACAAACTCCCCCGAAGGCCAGAAGGCTTCTGAGAAGTCCAGCCGCCTTCTGAGAGGGTTTTCTCCTTCTTACTTCCCTCCTCGCTCGCCGCCGAGCCACGGCAGGACAGCATCGGGGCAATGGCAGGGGCAGAGGCGGGGCAGAACCGTGGCAGGCTGCGGCAACGGCAGACGTGGCGGCGACCCCTCAGGGTGGGCGGTCAAGGGCGGACGCCGCCGTTGGCCCAGAGACCCGGCCGATATCCGGCGGCCTCCCTGTCGGAAAGCCCGCGATTGCTCCAGGTTGAACGATCCGAGCGATATCGGAAAATCAAACGCTTGGGTCGCCTGGACGTAGAATCTGCCACGACGCCTGCTGCATTCATCGGACGGGGCTAGGAGGAGGATAAATTTCAGAGGAGGAGGAGGAGGAGAAGGGAGGAAAAGGTACCCATACCCCTACCCTTCGCCTTTTCCCCCTTTTTGGGGGCGCCTCTTGGCTGGCCCTCGTCGCTACTGCTGGATTCGCCTCGAGATTCCCTGGGCAGAACGCACCCCAGGAGAGGTCAGAGTGGTAGAGGGGTAGCAGAATTGGCACCTTCCGGTTTCTCCAAAAAGCCGTTCTAGAGCGTTCCCGAACGCTCTCAGAGCGTTCCCGAACGCTCTAAGAAGGCCGCGGCGACCGAGACATCTTCCATAGCCGCCGGATATCAGAGATATTCGGCTTATGTTTACCCGAATTGATCCTCGTCCTGGCCTCGCCTTTATTCATAGGCGCCCAGATGGCCTTGGAATGGCTTCGGATAGCGTGGGGATGTTTTCGGATAGTCTCGGAATGGCTTCGGAGCCTCGGACATGGCGTGGATGGGCTCGTCGGCGGGGGCAGAGAAGGCCCCTCGCATACTCAATGGTCGGAAGAGTCAGGTTTCGGGGAAAATAGCGAACACTCATGCCACATTCATCTGTGAACGCCTCCCCCTCCCCCCAATGTTCAAAGTTGGCGGTGGGTCTGATGAGTTGCACCTCGACCGCAGTCTCTCCCGCGCGTGCCAACTTTGAGTTTGGGGGGCGGGGGGGGGGGGTCACTAATTGTTTCCCTCTGCCGTTGCTCCTCTCAAGACAGAAGATGCTGGTCCGCTCATTAGAAGCTCGCGTGAGTTGTGGCTTTGGGTGGGCACCAAGCGTGTCCGCGATTCGGTTCGGTCGGCTGCGTCGCTACGCCCTTCTGGGCTGTTTTCTGCTGTCGGTCCGGTCGGTGTTCGGTGTTGCCGTCGTGGACGAGCATGGTAGACACGGAGTGAGCATTTCAAGTACATCCATCTGGATGGTGTCTTCGTTGTGGCGCAAGGGTTGCGTCACCGTTTTCGCTCCTCCCCTCTCCTTCCACCAGGGCGGGTTCAACAGGCGCCGACCGCAAAGTATGATTGATTGATTGTGATTTAGATTTGGGCAAAGTGGAGCTGGTTGGCGAGAGTGAATCGCTAAATTGTTGGCCAGGGGCGGGTGCATTTGCGACCGAATGGTCAGGTCGACCCTGCAGCATCATGTTGTCTTGACGTTTTTGTTGCCCCCTCTCGTTCTCTCTTCGTCTTCGGTGTTGCACGGGCCTTGTGCCCTCTTCTGACAGCCTCTTTCTTCGGTCGCGGCTGCAGATGGACATAGAGAGCAGGAGTTTCGCTTGCCTATCATGACTGGGACCGCAGGACGTCGAGGAGTGCGCACCGCTAGTCTGCTCGTGCGCCTGCGCTACGCTTACATGCGGGCGTTGCATCGGTTGCTTGCTCATGTTTCTTGCTTCAGGTGGTATGTCTCAGCCCGCTCCTCCCCGCTCCACATCCACCGAACGTGAGAGACAACCGTGAGCCGGCAAGTTCACACAATGATTGGTGATGCATTCATTTGTCCTCATTCTCCTTGTCTCCCCACTTGGTTCTCCTCCCCGCATTCCAGCCTGCCTCACTCCCAGCGCCGCATCCCAAGCAAGCGGCCAGGTTATAGGTTACAGCAAGATCCGGCAGGAGAAGCCTCAGGCCCTAACCGCCGTCATGTCGTCGACGGCGCAGCCCGCGTGGATCGCTGAGCCCCTGCTGCAGGTTCCTGTCGTGTCGACCGGCGGCGACCCTGCCGCCGGCGTTCAACGTTGAACGCCACCAGCGACCCAGACTCGTTCGAAGTTGAACGACTTGACGTTTCGGAGACCGCCGATCGTGCAAGGTCGAGCGATCCCCGCGGTGTCAGGAGCAAGCGCCGACGTCGGCACGACGCGAGCCTTCCTGTAAACGAGAGGGGCATTCCCAGAGATCCGAGGCCTCGAGTTTCTCCATGCTTGAGGAGGGAAGAAAACACACAGACACAATGAATCGTCGATTCTCCAGAAAATATGGGAAAATATGGGAAGTGGGGGGGGGAGACAAAAACCCAGAAAATATGGGAAAATATGGGGGATATCTTTATTTGTGTGCATTTATTTGTGTGTCCTGGGGCCCCTTCAATGCTGGGTCCCCAGAGGGGCGGCCCGGCCAGGGCCCCCCCAGGGGTCGAAGGTGCCGAAGTTGATCCGATTCGCGTTTCTCGAGGGAACGTCCGCAAGCTGAAGTCGCAAGCCGTGTGCGAATCAGATGGTGTTCCACAGGTACGCCGTCCTGTTTTCAAGCGCAGACTGCATGCAAACCAAAACGATGCAGAAGGTTGAAGATGCTAAACGCAAGCACCAGCAAGTTCGCTCAAGGCAGTAGATAATACCAAGATGCCCGCACTCGGAAATATGTTTACTGGACGTCTCAACAGGCCAAACACCAACAAGTGCGTGGCGAACACCAGTAGTATCCAGCGTTCTTCGGCCCATCCCGTTGCTGGGCCGGCTCACGAACACGAGGCCTTTGGGAGTCTCTCGGGGGTCCTCCTGCAGGTCTCTTGGGGGCCTCTTGGAAGTTTCTTGAAGTCCCCTACGGGGCCTATGGCGGATTACGGGACCATTCAGGGGTTCCCCTTATGGGCTCATCATGGGGCCGTCTCGGTGGCTTCATGGGCCCCTTTTGGGACCTCGGAGGCCGTCTTAGAGCAATTGTGGGGGGGCATATCGGGTCGTCCTCGGCGTTGGTAGCTGGGAATGCTAAAATCACACAACAACTACAGGTTTAGACGATGTGTGGTTCTCGTGGCAACCGTCCGAACTTCCAGGAAGGCCCTTAATGTTCCCAATCGTCCTCGTCGTCGTCGTGGTCGTCGTCGTCGTGCTCGGCAGCGTCGTTGCCGTCTTTTGCAGCGTGCAGTCGTCGATTTGGTGGCGCACAGTGGGAGGGGGGTGACCTCCCCCACACACCACACGTGTTCCGGTGGGGAGGAGGGGGGAGGGGCTTCTCGCTGGGGACGGGGGGCAGGGGGATTTGGTAGTTCGAGGAACCACCAACGGATTAGGGCGCGTGGATTAGCCAACGGTTTCGTTTTCGTTGCCCAGTCGGGCGGCATTTCCGCCATGTTTCTGGGGGTACGTCCTCCGATGTGTGGAGCTGGCGCCCACGCGCCAGATCCACGGATCCCTAGTACATATTAGCGCGGGCCCGTGTGATGGAGGAGGGACTTTACGGGAGAGGGGGCCTTGGCTCCAGGAGGGGCAAACTTGGAATTTTGCAATGCACAGCCTGGTGAAAAGCGTCCTCTCTGAGATTCGGATCCCGAACAACGTTCCCATGGCCGGTGGCCGGGGGTGATCAAGCGCAATACGCCAGGAGCGTTGAGAAATTCCGTGAGTTGGAGGTCTCGGGTTTTGCGGAGTATGGACCATGTTCAAAGTGAAGGGTTTCAAGGGGCCTTCCGCACGGTCCACGCGTGGCAGGGCACGGTGGCGGACCTAGACAGTTCGGGCGGCAAAGCAACGTACCACATTGTTGCGTTCAAAGTCACGGTTCGGCGGGGCCTTGGACCCGTTCTGAACCGAATGGGCGTGGGTAATTACATAGATTAGCATGGTGTCCAAATGTATATTTTGCCATACACCGTCCGCATCATAGGTATAATGGGGCATCAGCGCAGTCTTTGCCCATGTGATCGCGTTTACGGTGGTCCGCAGGAGTCTAGGCGTTGGCGCGCTGTTTCGCCATAGTTGCGTCATTGGTACACGCCGATGGTGTTTAGCCAAATAGAAAGGTAACGAAAACACGTCACGCTCAACACGTTGGATTGGGGACCACGCTGTCTTCGGAATCATAGTTGGGACCATTGGGTCTTTCCCTCGGTTTTCCCTGGTGCTCGTGCTCTCAGCGTAGGTCTAGGCGCATATGTGTCCAGAGAGGATTCGACATATGTTTAATGTTACGTATGGCCATACTCCGACGTTGCTCGCAGACGCTGCCCAGCCCGACGGACACGATACAGCAGATCGGTCGCACAGAGGCTCGTGCCGGCGCGCAGCCAGAGCATTCGAGAATCCCCCCTTGTCCTCAGCCACCACCTCCTCCTCCTCTTCTTCCTCCTCCTCTTCCTCCTCCTCCTCCTCCTCCTCCCCCCCCCTCCTCCTCATCCTCCTCCTGCTCCTC
This sequence comes from Prorocentrum cordatum, assembly GCA_963575745.1. NCBI lineage: Eukaryota > Dinophyceae > Prorocentrales > Prorocentraceae > Prorocentrum > Prorocentrum cordatum. The sequence continues at coordinate 130,685 of CAUYUJ010017156.1, read as the reverse complement.
CTCCTCCTTCTCCTCCTCCTCCTCCTCTTCCTCCCCCTCCTCCTCCTCCTCCTCCTCCTCCTCCTCCTCCTGCTCCTCCTCGGGTCTGGATAGATGCGAAGGCGACGCCCGGCTCAGCAGGTTCCGCATTGGCACCAAACATGGCAAGCCTTTTTGTCCGCACAAGATGTTTGCAGTGAGCTACAGCAGCGGCAGGATGCGATGGAGATTGGGGAGAGGAGAGAGAGAGGGAAAAAAGAAGGAGAGAGAGAGAGAGATGTATGTATATATATATATATATACATGTGTATATATATGGTGTCCAGATGTATGCGAACAGCGGGGGATACTGTGCGTGGAGAGGGAGAGAAAGAGAGAGAGAGAGAGAGAGAAGCCAAAAAAACGAAAGAGTGAGAGAGAGCGTCAGAAGCGGGGCAGGGAGAATGAGTAAGCGATTCAGCCAGAGCACGCATGTTGTATAGCCCGCTTGAGGAGAGATCAGGAGCATGTAAGGTTGATGATTAGCGACGGTCACCACGTCCATGACGTTCTCATCGTCTTGACCAGGCTGAGAACACGCGAACCGACATGGCCATGACCATCTCACCCAACGTTGCGGAGCCCTTTATTTCATCACTTTGATGGGAACCAGAACGTAATGTCGCATTGTCCGTCGGAGTGACGAGTCCGGTGTTCAAGACGTCACCGACGTTGGAGCATTAGATGTGTTCAAGTGTGATGGGGATAGTTGCGCCATGATCGGCTGTCACGCGTCTCATTACAGGTAGTTCCAGTGGATGTAATAACCCTCGTTCGTGCACTGTCGAGCGTTGGAGAGGTCAGTGTTGTGTGGGGGGTTAGGATATGCGTCCTACTACAAGCGCGCCCAGAAGGATTTCGAAACACCGCGGGAGTCATAGCACAGTATGCCTCACCATTGGTGGTCAGATTGTCGTCGAGGCCAGGAGACCCTCTATCTTAGCGTGATGGTGACCGGCTCCAGCATCGCAAGAATGTTCACCGCCTCAGAGGTGTGATGCGTTTCACGCGTAGGCCCGAGATTGCCTTGACGAGGCATGCGCCAAGGTCCCTCCGATCCAGGAAGTCTACGACGATCATTATGACGTGGGTGGTTCGGCCGTGCGCGTGGCCCATCGACGCACACATTGCCCAAAGGTGTCTCACGCACGGCCGCCGCCGCCGCTTCGTCGGTCGTTTGCCGATTGTCCCCATGATCACCTCTTCTCGGATCTGCTTATCTCAGCGTCTCCCTTCCTTTGTCTCTCCTCTCCCCTCCCGCCTCCTTCCACTAGGTCCCGTCCTCTCATCGCCCAGCCCCCTACGCCTGGGCACGCGAGCGTAAGCCCGACGACATTGCAAGAATTGCAGTGGCTCTGCCATCATACAGTCGGGGCCCTGAAGAAGGAACCCTTTTCGTTGGGGAGGGGCTCCGCGTTCCTTAAGTGTGTTCGCAGCTTGCCTCAGGTTCTCCTTATGTTTTCGATCGGAAATCGAAGTTTAACTTATGGAAAAATGGGGCCTCGTTCCTTATTTTGGGTTCCTTAGGTCAAGGCCCCGACTGTATGCAGAATCTGGCCCACCGCCCAAACACGAAGGACCCTAGTCAAACCCTCGCGAGAACTCGAGGATGGCAGCAAAGCATCCAGCACAGTGGCGGACGCGGGCTGCAACGAGCCCCAGCAGAGCGTCATCAACGTGTTGTCCATCTCAAAGTGTCAGCACCGAGTTGTATTGTTGCGTAGGAAATTGTTGCCGAAGTGTCCCCAGCCTCCCACGTCTTCTCTCGCAGTGCTTCCCTCCCCGTCCCTCCTCCCCCGCACTCCCCTCCTCTTCCGTCCTTTTGCCCTCTCGGTCCTCCCTCCTCTCCCCCCCCCCCGCTTCATCGCCCCTCCCATCCCACCCCCTCTCGTTCCCTCCCGCCCCCTCCGGGCCTCTCCGCCTCGCCCCCTCCTGTTGTCCCCCACCGCCCCTCTCCCCACATTCCCTTTAGTCTCCCCATGTTTTACTCCTCTCCCCGTATCTCTCTCCCTCCCCCTCTTCTCCATCCCCTCCCATCCCCCTCCTCTCTCCCTCTCCCTTCCTCTCACATGCCTGCTCTCCTCCCCTCCCATCCCCCTCATCTCTCCCTCTCCCGCTGCGCGACCAAATCGCGGGGCTTCCGTGTGGCGAGGCGGCGCAGGTAGCAAAGAGGAGGGAGAGTTAAAGGGCCGACGGAGACGACGAGGACAACAGCGATGAGGAGGAGGAGGAGAACGAAGACGACGACGACAAGGCGGAGCTGGAGAACGACGACGACGACGACGACGACGACGAGGAAGGAGGGAGGGAGGGAGGGAGGGACGAGGGAGGGCGAGGGGGAGGAGGTAAGATAGGCGCACGTGCGCCACATCTGACATCCTACTCCTCCCCCCCGTCCCTTCCCATTACTCAGTTTTTCCTGGACCGTCCTGTGGTGTTGGGTCCTCGTTGTGAAGAGACAGCGTCCAGTGTCCTCCCTCCTCCTCCCTCCCCCCTCCTCCTTTTCCTGCCCCTGCCCTCCGCATGCACACTTCAGCGCTCCCCTCACACGCTTCGTGGCCTCATAAGGAGCTCCGCCGAAGCCCTCCGCAGGGGGGGTCGCACGCGGTTCCCCCGCCCATTCCGGCACACTCCTCCCACGGTTCGCCCAAAGGCGGGCTCCACCGAAGTTTTCAGGAGAGGGGTTAGCACGCGGTTCCCCTACCCATTCCAACACACCCCTCCTACGTGTCGTGGCCCCCTAGGGAGCTCCACCGAAGCCCTCAGGAGAGAGTTTCGCATGCGGTTCCCCACCCATTCCGGCACACCCCACACCCCTCACATGTCTCGCGGTCTCATGAGGAGCTCCACCGAAACCCCCGGGAGAGATTTGGTTCGCATGCGGCTCTCCCAACCCATGTCGGCGCATTCCGCACACGCTGCGCGGCCTCATAGGGAGTTCCACCAAAGCCCCCCCAGGAGGGGAGTTGCGCATGCGGTTCGTCATCCGTTTTGGCACACCCCTCGCACGTTCCCTGGCCCCACGGGTCGCTCCACCGAGGCCCCCAGGAGTGGGTGGGTTAGCATGCGGTCATCCGCCCGTGTCGGAGGGCCCTGCACACGCTTCGTGGCCCAGCCAGGAGCTCCAACGAAGCCCCCAGGAGGGCGGCTCCGCAGGAGCCCCCCCCGCCCATGCCGGCACGTACAGCACAGGCCTCCGTCGAAGGCGGTGCCCACAGTGCGGTATTCACATCTGCATACTGCTTGCTTGGTTTTTGGCCCGGATAATTCTATCCGCTGGCGCGGGTCATCGCGGACTTGGGCCTCAAAAGAGGATTACAGATCGTGGTTTGCGCAATCGGAGGCAAAAGGGAGCTGCGTACGTTGGAGGAGGAGGTGGCGGATGAACAGGAGGAAATGGGGGGTGGATGAGGAAGGAGAAGGTCGACGACGAACAGCAGCAGAAGTTGGAGCGGGAGGAGCGGCAGGAGCGGAGCAGGAGGACTCGGGGAAGGCGGAGGAGGGGAAATGAAGGGGGCGATAACGATGAAAAGGGACTCGGATCCAGAAAAGTGGCCCACGCTGGGGCCAGAGCGCCATGCTGAACGCCGGGGGCAAAGCGACGATCCGAAGATGAGGCCCACGCTGCAGCGGGAGGACATTTCCAAAAACCGAAAACAGCCAGACTGTAAAAACAAGAAGGTAGTTGAAACCCTGCGGGTCAGAAAAGTACGCTGAGAGGGCCGGTCATACTCTGGGTAGGGTCGGGGGAGAGAGGAGAGAGCAGTATCTTTCCCCCTCCCCCCGAGGGGCCTCCCCGGGGCCTCCACGGAGGGCCCCCCCAGCTTGAGTCGCAAGTCGTGGGAGCCTGGTGTACCCCAAATGAAGTTCTGTTTTTAGCGTCGACTCGCGCCTGCAAGTCGATGAGATAGCGCCGCTTTGGCGTCGGCCAGCCTCGATTAGCGTCGATTCAGCGTGGATCAGCGTCGACTCGCAAGAGCCGACAAGGTGGTATGGGGGGCTCCCATGAGTTGCCACAGGACCCGGAGTGTCCAGGTAGGTTCCAAGCAGGTCACAGACGGGCCAAGATGGCCTTCGGACGGTCCCAGATGGCGTCAAGGTGGCGTAAGAGGCTCCCAAGACGCCCCAAGACGGCGCCAAGAGGAACCCCCAAGAGGACCCGAAGAGGCAAAATTAGCTGAGGAAAACGGGCGACGTTTGGAACCTTCGCAGCGTCCAAGACGGCCCAAGAGGCCCCCAAGAGAGCCCCAAGACGGCCCAAGACGTAAGAGGGGGGACTCCAAACGACATGTCGAGCCCTCCGTGACGAGTGAGCCCTGGGACGCCGCAGCAGGCACCCAAGAGGCCCCTAAGGGCCCCAGACGAGGCCCCCACAAGAGGCCACCAGAAGTTTCAAACGTCGCTCCACGAGGCGCTCGAGAAGCATGCCATGAGGCACCGAAATACAGGTACCCAAGGAAGCCTCTGGCCCAAAACTCAGGCACGGTTGCGGCATTGGCCGAAGACCATAGATGAGCAATGGAGTGGTGGCTTGTCGACGGGCCCATCCCTATGCAGTCATGTGCAGCGCAGGACGCGGGTCTGTGTTCATATATTGCGCGCCGCGGGGCAACGCGGAAAGCGGGCTGCTGCGGAGCACGCGTGCACGAGAGCGCTGGAGTGTTTTTGGGGCACGGTCAGCGCGTCACGAATAAGTCGCATGCCCCCGCGCAACACACGCCCACTGAGAAGCCACAGGCGGAGGGGTCCTCTGGGGGCACGACCCGCGCGAGGCGCGTTCCGAAATGGGCGGGGTGAACGCCGCGCGAAGCTGCCCATTGGTGCTATAGGTGGAGCACCTGGGCTACAGTCGGGGCCCTGAGGAAGGAACCCTTTTCGCTGGGGAGAGGCTCGGTGTTCCTTGATTGTTTCAGAGTTTGCCTCGGGTTTTCCGGTGGTTTTCCATAGGAAATCGAGGTTGAATGTATGGGGAAAAGGGGCCTCGTTCCTTACTTAGGGTTCCTTAGGTCAACGCCTCGACTGTAGGTGGAGCACCTGGGGTATGATTCGCGTGACGGGTGAGCCGACATTGGCGGGGTGGCGTTATACGACCTGTGTCTCTGAGCTTGCAGGTGGTGATCCTTGTGGGTACGATGCGCGTGATGGGGTGTGCCGCAATGGCCAGGAAGGGTGGCGCAGTGCGAATCCTGCCTCAGGGGCCGCAGGTGGAGATCCCTGTGGGCCACGATCTGTGGGAGAGCCGTGGATCTCCGTGCGGACCACGATCCGTGTGAGGGGTGTGCCGAAGTGAGCGAGCTATGGAGCTTCCTTTCGGTGCCGCACATGCAGTTATTTGCGGGGCACGATCCACGTGAAGGGCGTTCTTCTATGCGAACCTTGTCTATGGGGACGTAGGTCGAGCTCCCTGTGGGGCACAATCCCTGTGAGGGGTGTGCCGACACAGGCGGGGGGACGTTCAGCCAAGCCTATCATTTCGGCCGTCGGTGGAGCTCCTTGAGGGGCACGATCCGTGTGACGATGTTTGTCCTCCGATGCCGAGCACTGTAAAATCACAGCTCGAGATTGCCAGAACATGAGCGCTCGCGAAGCGGGCGCGTGCTTCTAGTTTCTCACGTGTAGAAGTGTAGAGGGATGAGAAGCAAGGATGGCGGAGGCGGGGGCTCCGGCACCTCCCAGGACCCCCCCACACCCAGAACGCCCTCCGCCATGCCCGAGCCTCCCCATTCCCCCCATGACCCTCTCGGACGACGGCGGTGGCGCCGGCGAGGACGACGGCCACGGCGACGGTGACGGCGACGAGGACGGCAACGGCGACGAGGACGAGGGCGGGGCCACGGGAGGGGACGGGAGGGCCGCCGCGGCGCGGCTCGGCGAGGAGGACCCGCCGCCGTCGAGCAAGATCTCCAATTGCCAGAAGGCCTCCCCTCGGCGCTCCGGCGTCGTCGGCGTCGGCGTCGGTGTCGCCCGTCGTCGCCATCGTCCGTCGTCGTTCGGCGCCGTCGTTACCATGGAGGAGGAGGCTGAGGAGGAGCAGGCGCAGGAGTTGGACGACGACGACAACGACGACGACGACGACGACGGTAAGGACGACGCCCAGGACGGGAACGAGGTGGAGGGGACGGAACAGGAGGAGAGAAGAGAGACCAGCGCGGTGGGAGGGGGTAGAGGAGAGAGGGAGGAGGAGGGCTTGGAGAGGGGATGAGGAGGACTAAGAGGAGGAGGAGAAGGAGGAGGAGGAGGAGGAGCAGCAGCAGCAGGAAGAGCAGAGTGAGAGAGGATGTAGGAGGTGGCAGGAGGAGGACGAGGAGGGCCAGGAAGAGGAGGAGCAGGAGCAGGAGCAGGAGGAGAGAAGGAAGGAAGGAACGAATGAGGAGGAAGAGGAGGAGCAGAGGAGGAGGAGGAGGAGGAGGAGGACGAGGGCGAGAAGGATAAGGACGAGAAGGAGGAGAAGGAGGAGGAGGACGAGGAGGATAGGTAGGAGAAACGTGAGCACCCGATGCGAATGGAGGGAAGGAAAGAAGGAAGGAAGGACGGAGGGATGGAGGAGGAGGAGGAGGAGAGGAGGGAGGAGCACGGAAGGGGTGATGAGAGTGGACGGTGGATGCAGGACGATCTCGAAATAGAGATACAGTGGGAGCAGATGCCAAGAAACACCTTGCTTGCCTCCAGGGCGCCCTTTGTGTCTTGGGTTTCGGTGGTTCTGCTGTAGAAGGCGTGACGTTCCCACGCCAAGAGTCCATGGACGTCCTGGGGTCTCAGGGTTGAGGTTTCTCGTGGAAGGTGTTTCTTGCAGTCGAGCCCCCTTACAGTCAACCACGATAGTAAGGATGGGGCAATGTTCCAAGGCTACCCTTGCATCCTTGCCTCCTCGATCCATCCCTCGCCGCGTTCGCTGGCCGCGCCCCGCTCGGAGAGCTTCGAAACGGACGTCCAAGGCCCTTGCATCCTTACCGCGTCCTCCTCCTCCTCCTCCTCCTCCTCCTCCTCCCCCTCCTCCTCCTCCTCCTCCCCCTCCTCCTCCTCCTCCTCCTCCTCCTCCTCCTCCTCCTCCTCCTGCTCCTCCTCCTCCTCCTCCTCCTCCTGCTCCTCCTGCTCCTCCTAGGTGGTTCGCGGCGGGCCAAGCCGTTTTGCCCCGCGGCGGGGCTCGGCGGGGCCCGCGTGCGATAGCCCCCAGCGCCGCCCAAGGGTTGGGCGCGACGGCGGCTGCCGACCGCGGGGGGCGGTCGCGGTCGCCAGTTTGGCATCGGCGCCTGCGACGCCTGCGCTCCCAGGCGCGCAGGCGACTGCAGCTCCAGCGCGACGTCGCGCGTCTGGCAGCCCACCACGGCAGCGCGCCGCCGATGCATGCGGCCGCATGCGCGCAGGCAGGGCGCGGGGGCGCGCCTGACGTCTGCCAGCACTGCGGCTGCCGCAGGAATGAGACATGGTGGTCGTGGTGTTGCCACTGCAGGAGGCCGCTGGCCCTCGTCGGCGACGGCCCGTCTGGCCCTGGTGGCGCTGGCGGCGGCAGTGCAGCTGGCCACTCGCGCAGGCCGCCCAGCCGAGGCGCAGGAGCCAGGGGCTGCCCGCCATGGCGCGAGCGGGACGACGCTGGCAGCGCCTCTGCCAGCGCGCGCGAGCCGTCCGCGGGTCGCGGCCGAGGTGGTCGCCGCGCACGGGCGCCGAGGGGTGCCAGCTCCCACGCCCTGGCGCCCGCTGGAGCCGAGGATCCCGAGGAGACCCAGCTCACCAAGCTGGTGGAGCTGCTCCGTGTCAGCGGCGAGGGCCCAGAGGTGGCGAAGTACCAGGCTAGGCTCGACGCGCTGCGGGCGCAGCGGGAGGCCAGGCCCATGTCCGTCGACGAGGCCGCCAAGGCCAAAGATGCGGCGGCCGAGTCGCTCCAGGCCGCCCTGCAGGAGGCTGAGGGGCTGCACCAACAGCTGGACGAGGCCAAGACGCGCGTGGCGGAGCGCTCCGAGTCCCTCGCGCGCGCCACCCGGGCGTATACGGAGGCGGCGCAGGCGGCCCCGCAGCCCGTGGCTTCGTCGGCGGCGCCGAAGCTCAGCATCTCGGCCGTCCTGGCGGGCGAGACTGCGTGGGCGCTGGACGACGAGGGCCTCTTCGGCCTGGAGGAGCTGGACGGATTTGTGGTGGGGGACATCGACCGCCAGGAGGTCCAGCGTCGGCGCCAGGACCTGCAGGACAAGTCCGGCTCCCTGGCGCGGGGGGCCTTTGGCCAGTTCAAGGAAGACGTCAAGAAGCTGGAGGAGGCGCATCGAGAGCAGCGAGAACGCCTCAAGTCCAAGAAGCGCAGGACGGACGGACGGGGCCGAGAACGGCGACCCCGCGGCCGAGGGCGCGACCGCCGCGGCGCTGGCGGCAGCGCGGGAGGCGGACGCCCCAGCGGCAGCCGCGGCGCCGCCTGCGGCCGCGGCCTCGGCGACGACGGCGGCAGCAGCGTCGGAGGCCCCAGGCGCCGCACCACCCCCAGCCCCAGACGCCCTGGCACAGGGGCGGGCACGCCTGGCCGCAGCGGGGAAGGCAGCTGGGGGACCTCCGCCAGCCAAGGCGGCCCCGCCAGCAGCAGCAGCCAAGGGCGGCGGGCGTAGCGGTGGAGCGGCAGCGTGAGCTCCGCTTCGCACGACGCACGAGGCGAGGCCTGCGCCGCCGCGCGCCTGCGCATGCGGCGCACGCCGAGGCTATCGCCAGGGAGTTGGACCACCTGGCCAAGGGACGGTGCATCCGCCACGTTATGAACCACACTGGGCTGGAGGTCTACTCGGGGGAGTGCGAGGCCAGCCCCTTCTTCTACTACGACCGCGAGACCGTGTCGGCGTTCGGCTACTCAGGGGGGTGCTACGGCGCCAATTGGACCTCACCTACCACTACGACTGCCCCCGCGACCTCTGGCACGAGGCGTACGAGAGGACAGCGCTGTCGAAGATCAAGGCCATGGGCTAGCCCCGCTATTGCTGGCGCTGCGAGCGAGGAGGAACCTAGCGGCAATTGGCAGCCGACAGGGGGGGGCCCACTGTCGCAGCACCGACGCTCAAGGCACACGTCGGAAGGGGATGAACACCTTCGGCCATGTGCTTCACCCCGCAGCGTGCGGCCCTCTACGGAGGTTGAGCCACCTCGGGGTTCCCGCAGCGCGCGGCCCTCTTCGGAGGTCGAGCCGCCTCGGGTATGGACTGGGTCATCGCTCCCTCCCCGCAGCGCGCGGCCCACGTCGGAGGTCGAGCCACTTCGGGGCACCCGCAGCGCGAGGCCCTCCACGGAGGTCGAGCCGCCTCGGGCACGAACTGGGGCATCGGCCCGCAGGGGCAGCTGCGACACCATGATGGTCATGACGGTGCACGTCACGGGCTGGGGCCTCTGTCTGGAGCAGCTGGAGCGCGGCCACGTCGACGACGAGGACCAGGCCATACTACTGCAGGAACACCGCCTCCACGACGACCGACGACTGGCGGCAGCTGTGCGCGCAGCCAAGCGAGCGGGCTGGGTGCCGGACCTCATCCCAGCGTCCGCCGCGGCCGCTGGCGGCGTGTCCTCAGGCGTGGGGATCTTGGTGCGGCCGTGGGCGCGGGTTCGACGTATCGAGTTCAGCGACGACCGCAGATCCATCCGCTGCTCGGCTCGCATGAGATTCTGGATGACCTCGCTGGGCTCGACAGCGGGCACTCTCATGGCATCGGCGTACTCTCACACCAGCCAGGACTTGAGCGACCTCAACCTGGACATGCTCACCAACCTGGGCTCAGTCATAAGGGCAATGCACCGCCCCTTCGTCGTTGGGGCCGACTGGAACATGCTGCCCAACGTGGTAAACGAGGCACACCTGCTACTTGCCGCGGGTGCACGGCTGGCGTGCTCGGGCGAGGCAACCTGCATCACGGCGACGTCGGCGCGGGAGCTCGACTACTTCTGCGTGGACGTCGACACGCCCGTCCAGGACGTCAGCAGGTGCGACCACTTAGACGTCAGGACGCACCGCGCGGTCCTCCTGCAGCTGGCGCTGCCCAGGCCTGGTGGGCTGGTGACGCGGGCACACAAGGCACGTGCGTTCCCTGCCCAGGCCTCGATTGGGCCTCAGCTGCCTGGGCCTGACTGGGCTGACATTCATGCCGACCTGGGCTCAGTCGCCACGCCTGCGAGCCTCGAAGCCGCATGTGCGAAGGTCCTAGACAGGTACGAGGATGAGTTGCTGAGGCACTTCAACCTGGAGGGCACGCGCGAGGCCAGCAGGTACATCGGCAGGAGCGAGGGCGCGCAGCTTGTCCAGACGCAGCTGGAGCGCCACCGATCCAGCAGCTGGCAGCCCACCGAGCGGCCAGACCCAGCTGATGCACACTGGGGCTGGCTGGCGGACAGGGCGCAGGAGTGGCGGCTGCTGCAGGCTGGGGGGCAGGCCGCTCGGGCCCACGCCAGGAGCCTGCAGGTGAAGCTCCTGCGCTTCAAGCCGCCCGTCCCTGGCTGCGAGCAGACGGCGCGGCACACTTGGCGGCGGCTGGCGCGGCGCCTGCATCGCTTCACTGAGGTCGAGTGCGACGAGCTGCTGGCCCACCTGCGCCATCATGCGGTGGCGGCAGCAGGGGGAGCGTCGCACAGGCGCTACAAGGCCTGGGTCGACTGGACGCGCGACGCCACGGCAGCAGATGGCATGCGCAAGGTTTTCCGCTGGATCCGCGAGCCAGCCCAATGGGCAGCGGCACGCTGGTCGCCAGCGGTGGGGCTGCAGACGGCACAAGAGGCGGCGGACGCGGCCATCAGACCGCGGCACGCCTTGTGGAGCCAGGGCGATGGGGCTGGAGGCAATCCGCTGGCCCGGGGAGCTCGGCGATGCCCCCCCGCTGCCGACGCCCGAAGAGCTGCGGAAGGTGGGCCATTCCTTCCCGCACTTCACGGGCATGGGGGGACGACGCCTTTCACCCGCGGCACGTCACCTTCCTGTCGGATGGCGCGCTGGTGGCCCTGACAGCGGCCTGGCGAAACATGATGGCCCTCGATCATGTGCCGAAGGCGTTGGCCGTGCTGCAGATGGCGCTCTTCCCGAAGGCCGAGTTGGGGTTCCGCACCATCGGGTTGTTCGCAGGTTCCCTGAGGCCATTCACGCGCTGGACGCGCGGCACGCTTGTCGCCCGTTGGGCCAGCGACCACCAGAGGGACTACGTCTACGGCGCAGCTGGCCAGAGCTGCGAGACGCGCGTGTGGATCCAGGCGGCCAACGCAGAGGTGGCAACTCATCGGAGGCAGGCGTCCTGCACGGTGCCCATGGACCTCTCCAAGGCCTACGAACACATCCCGTGGGCGCTGCTGGTCGTGCGCGCCCGCGCTATGGGCTTCAACATGATGCTGATGAGATTGCTCGTCAGGCTGTACGCCTTGCCGAGGCTGGTCACCGTGGACGGCGTCGCCATGGGCTGGTGCAGCCCGAGGCGCGGAGCAGTGGCAGGCTGCAGCTTTGCCGACCTATGCATGCGCATGTGCCTCGTCCCGCGGCTGGACGAGATCGCGGCGCTACGCACGGCGGACGCGGGCAGCACGGTCGACGACACCCAGCTCAGCAAGGTCGGGCCACCAAGAGCTGTGGCAGCCAATGTCAGCGCGGCCTACAAGAGGATTCGCGACGACCTCTCGGCGGACGGGCTCGCCGTCAACGATGGCAAGGGCGTCGTGCTGTCCAACTCGTCCGACTGCGGGCGCGAGGTCACGAGACGCTGTCGCCCCCTGCGCGGCAAGCCCAAGAGCTCGGCGAGGAACTTGGGCATCGACTTCGCCAGCGGGCGCCGCGCGGGAGTGAGCACGCGGGCCAAGCGCACTGCTACAGTCCTGCGCCGCGTTGTACGCATTCGTTTGCTCCGTGTGGCTCGAGGGAGAACACGGCAGCTGGCCAGCCTCGGGTTGACGCCAGCTGGATGTTGGGAGTGGGTGTGGCTAGGAGCGCGTGGAGTGGGATCGAACCGATGAGGCGTGCTGCGCACTCTGCCCTGTTTGTGCACACCGCCCGTCGCTCTCTCGACATCGACCTCCACCTCGCCCCTGCCTCCCCGTGGTATGCGGACCCCGCCTATGCATGCACTGCAGGACCCATCATCATGCTGTCTCGGGCGATCTGGTCCACGTGGATTCCCAGGGACTCGATTGCCAGGCTGATGTTTGCGTCCGAGGCCGCGTTCCTGGCCGACCCGTCCAAGAGCGATTGGCCCTTGGTCAAGGGCCCGATCTCGACCGCCGTCGCCAGCTGCCGTCGGATAGGGTGGAGGCTCGGCCCAGGAATGTGCATGCTTTTAACGCACGAGGGGGCCAAAATCGACCTCACTCGCATGTGCCCCCGTTCAGCGCCGCATGTTGTCCGACTCGCTATCGAGGACTGGCTGTTGGATCGTGCGCAAAGGGGTTGCGAGTTCCTGTCGAGCCTCTTTCACCGTCCCTATTTGTTTCCCCTCCGCAGGCCTTGCAACGGACCGTGCGGCACAGACTGAACCCCTCGGCACCAGGCCAGTCTCGGTGCGATAGCCGCGAACGGGATATGGGACCAGGCTCGGAAGTTTCGACATGGTCTGACGACCGACCCGTCGTGCCCCTTGTGCGGATGCTGCCCAGGCACCTTTGTCGCGTGGATCGCGGGAGATTGCCTGGCCACCTGGCTGCATGTGCGAGACTACGACCTCCCCCCCTCCGTCTGGTCGGGTCTCCGCGAGCACCCCGACTGGGCCCTCTGGAGGCATGGCCTGGTTCCCGACCCTCGGCCCTGGGTGCCTGGCCCGTCCCTCCCCCTCCTTGTCCGCTGGGTCAAGCGCCCTCTGGACGGACACTTCGACGGAGAGGCCTTTGGAGACGGCTCGCGCACAGCTCTGGCGCAGGGCGACCAGCGCCTCAGTCGGGCGGGCTGGTGTGTAGCGCAAGTGGACGACCGCGGGACACTCGTGGCGTCCTTGCGCGGCCTTCTGCCTGGTCTACACCAGGCCTCGGACCTAGCTGAAGCGCATGGCCTGCTCATGTATCTCACGCGCGTTTCGCTCGGCCCCTTTCGCTACCACACGGACTGCGAATGGGTGGTCACGAGCTTCCAGCGAGGCCGAGTTGAGACCACGGGTGCCTCGTGCGAGGGTGCTGACGCGTGGTCTCAGATATGGGAACGGGTGGACGACTTGGGGGGGGTCGAAGTGCTGAAAGTCAAAGGCCACGCCCGACGCCGTCACGACGTTGTGCAGGAGCGTGGCGCCGTCGCGAGGTGGGGGAACCATCGCGCTGACGAGGGCGCTCGCGTGGGCGCTGCACTGCACCCGTCGGATGCCGTGGCGAGCGCGCGCGTGCAGCGCTCTGTCAAGCTGGTCACGTTTGTGGCCAAATTTCTGGCCAGGACCCTGCAGGCCGCCGGCCCCAAGTCGCAGTCGGCGCCCCGCCACGGGCAGCTGCGGCGGGTGCAGAGGCGGGGGTCGACGCCAGCCCTCTCGGCGGACAAGGAGCCGCCCTCTGGTGTGCATGTGCCTGTGCCCGCGCCCAAGGGAGGTGTCAGGTGTGCGAGGTGCTTCCGCGTTGCTCGGCACAGCGAGGCCTTCGACCCTCCCGCGCGTGCCCCAGGCGGAGGGCACCGTGTCTGGCACGTGGGCCAATTCGTCTTCTGCGCCACGTGGTGTGCGCACTCGAGCGAGAATGCGCAGCTGCTGGCGCAGCCTTGCCACGGCGGGGTGCCCCCCAAGACGCGTTTGCGTTTAGACCGTCTCTGGGAGGGCCTCCACCCTCGCACTGGGCGTCCGCTGCTGCCTTCTGCAAAGGGTCAGCCGAGGCCACGCCCATTCGGCGAGGTCGTCATCGACGCCACCCTTGGGGGATTGGCCGTGGTCGACGACGATCATGTCGAGCAGGGGTGGCTTCCTGACCCGTCCTCGAGTGGCACTCCCGTCGGGAGGTGCCCGAGATCTTTTCCTCGTGTCAGGCGTCTGCCTGAGTCCGCTTGCGTCGCCTGCGCACGCTTGTGGCCCCGTCTGGATAAACTCCTCCTGCTCCTCCTCCTCCTCCTCCTCCTCCTCCTCCTCCTCCTCCTCCTCCTCCTCCTCCTCCTCGAGCCGAGCCCCGAGCCCTGTCGTCCGCACGAGCTGCGTGCTCGTGGCGCGAAACGCCCCCCCCTCGAAGAGGAGCACCCCGTGGCCCTGCCGTACGGCTGCGAAAGCCCCGCGCGGAAGCAGAGGAGCCGTCCTCTGAAGGGGCCTCGGGACATTGACGCTGCGAGCGCCTGCCTGGAGCGCTCGGCAGACTGCGCAAGAGAAGGGAAAACCTTGGGGCACACAAACAGATAGACGCAATTCATCAGAGGATGTTCCCCACCTGTTCACACACTTATTTGGTCTTTGTCGTCCCCACACACACACACTTCCCACAGTTTCCCATATCTTCCAGGGAATCGACGATGCACTGTGCCTGTGTGTGTGTTTGTTTCCTTCCTGGTCCTTCGGCCTCGGGAGCGCACCCGAGGGAGGCACGGCCACCACATCCGAGGGAGCGTGCAGCGAGAGCCCCGGCTTGAGAAGGAAGCGCCCTCCACGTGCACACCTGCTGCGCAGCATTCCGCGTCGCACCCTGCGTCGCGTTTGAAGAGCTCTCGGCCGAGAGCCTCAGTGGCGTTGAAGCGAGAGTTACAGCTTGGAGCATTCTGGCCTCAGGATGGTAAGCGGTGGGGAGCTCTCAGGCGAAACTCGCAGCTCGCCCTGTCGACGCATCCGGAAGTGAGACGAGGTGGAATGATTCATCAGAAGGAGCTCACGGAGGGGAGGATGATGGTGATGAGAAGATGGAGAGAATGGGACCAGGAGGAGGAGGGAGTACACAGAGCAAAAGAGAGGGGGTAGGAAGACGAGGAGGAAAAGGAAGATTAGAAGCAGGTGTGAGGATGGAGAAAGAGGAGGTGGCAGGGGAGGAGGATGGGGGGGTGAAGGCCATGGAGGAGGGACAGAGCGAGGAGGAAGGGTGGGAGAAGGAGGGGCGGAAGAGGGGAAGGGAGGCGAGGAAAGGAGGGGTGAGGAGAAGGAGGAGGAGGAGGAGGAGGGGAAGGAGGAGGGTCCTGCAGGGTTTCCCGTTGGGCCTGGCACCCCCCTCGTCGCCACAGTCGGCACCGACCACAGCACGTCACCACTTCCCTTCCCCTACTCGGCCGCGACGACGTCCACGGCTTCCGCGACGACGGCCCTTCGCCGCGACGACCGCCACGACCACGACCTCGGCTCTCCTGAGGCCCACCCCGCCCTTCGCGCGGAGGCGTTCGCGGACGGGACCCCGTCGCTGGAGTCCACGAAGCTGTCCGTCAAGCAGAACAACCACCTGCACAGGCGCGCCTCCGCCCCCCTCCGCGCGATCCTCCCGAGCCGCATGCGGAGTTCCGAAAGAGAGAGAGCGCCTGCCGGCTCCTGCGGAGCTCTGCGGACCACTTCGGGGCCTCGGCGGAAGCCTCAGCGATGCGGAGGCTTGCTCATGCCCCCCAGCTCCACCCTCTTGGCCCTCCTCCCAGTGGTGCTCCTCTTCCGGCCCGTGGCCGGGGGAGAAGAGAGAGAGAAGGAGGAGGACGAGGACAGGACGGAGGATCCGGTCCAGCTTTTGGTTTTTATCTGTCTGATCCTGCTCATCCTGCCCCTTCTGTTGTTCACACGTTCGGATCTCACGAATTCTGGTCTAGTCCTCCTCCACCTCCTCCCCCTCCCCCTCCCCTCCCTCCTCCAGAGGGCACGTGTTTGTTTCACACCACGTCCTTACTTCGCCATGGAAGTGGCACTGGCAAATCACGGGCAGAAGGCCCCACACAAGCGTCATGGAGCTGGTGCGCCACACCGATTCCGCGGCACTGGAAATGTGCGTTTGGGACGTATCGGTCCGGGAATTTGCGCGACTCTGGCGCTTCGCTCCAGCGCGCTATGGCCGAATTTGGGGAGGGGATGCGGGGATCCCCCTACCCCGCTCTGGTGCTACAGTCGGGGCGTTGAAGAAGGAACCCTTTTCGTTGGGGAGGGGCTCCGTGTTCCTTCCTTGTTTCGCAGTTTGCTTCACGTGTTACTTAGGTTGTCGATGGGCCATCGAAGTTTAACTACTGGGAAAAAGGGGCCTCGTTCCTTATTTCGGGTTCCTTAGATCGACGCCCCGACTGTAGTCCCCCTGGTCTCGTGAGAGCACGCTGCCTCTCCCCTGCCATCCTGGCGGATGTTTGGATCCGACGAGCCTGTGGGGCAGGATGTGGGGATGTGGGGATGTGGGGATGTGGGGAGGGGATTTGGGGAGGGGATTTGGGGAGGGGATGTGGGGGTCCCCCTGGTCTCGTGAGAGCACGCTGCCTCTTCCCTGCCATCCTGGCGGCTGTTTGGGCCCGCCGAGCCAGCACGCCGCCCCTGACCGCGGCCGCCCCGCCCTCCCACGGGGGGCATGGCCGAGCTCGTGGCGACGGCCCGGGCACCTGCGCAGGGCAGGAAGCGCTCGGGGGCGGAAAAGAGGGGGGTGATAAAACAGGGCTAGGATCGGGATAAATCGCTCCAGAGCGTTCCGGAGCGCTCTCAGAGCGTTCCGGAACGCTCTGGAGCGGCCGCGGCGCCCAATACATCCTCCAAACCCGCCGATTCTCAGAGATTTCGAGTTATCCCGATCCGATTTTGTCCCGATCTTCGTGTCGTTTTAGGTGATGACTATGGGGGGTGGATATCATGGCGGGGGCCATGGTATCTCCCCAGATTTCATGGCGCCTCTTCTTATTTCACTACGTCCTGGGCCCTCCCCGCTGGGCCGCGCACATGCCGCCGGTCATGATTTGCACCCCCCTCTCTGCCGCTCCCGAAGCGCGAGAGCCGCGGGGGGGAGGGCTGGCACTCGGTTCAGGCCGTCCCTAGACCAGGTCTCGGGTGGGGCTGGGACGAGGACGAGCCCGTTCCAGAGCGTGTCTCCGAACACTCTGAGAGCGCTGCGAAACGCTATGCTGGGGAGGCCGCGGCGCCGGAGGCGTGCTCCAAAGCTCGGGCCGGACGAAAGAGGGGGATACGGAACGGGGGGGGGTACGAAATCTGCTGCCTGCAGCTGGTTTCGGCCCCGCCGCCGGGCCCACTCCTCGATACATCGGCGCCTCCTGGCGAAGGGAGGCGCCGGGAAAATCAGCTACGTTAGCTGATTCTCGAACCCCCCCCTTTGCTATCCCCCCCCTTCGCCCGACCCGAAAAGCTGGCGGGATCTATGTGATTCTCGGTTCGTCCTCGCCCGATGCCATCCTCGTCCTGGCTTCGTAGGCAGGCCACCCGCCAGAGCGCGAGGCCAGGGCGGCGGCTCGGGCACTCCCGAGAATGCCCACCTCGAGCGACAGCCGACTGGTGAGTGCCAACAGGAGGGCATGGCAAGGCACGGCCGAGACTTCAAATGTTCCAACCTACTTTAGCCTTGATCATCAAAAAGACTGTCGAGCGCAAGGAAGGTACCCCAAAACTTAAGGGTGTTCGCGTGTCGGGCCCTGGGAGACACTCGTCCGACACTGTTTCGACACTCTTTCGACATTTTTCCGGGTGCTCGAAACTATTTCTGGGATGTGGTCTTTAAGTGCGATGGGAGCAACATATGCCGAGACCGCAAACTGAGGCACTTGGATCCACGTCCTCCCCGCGGGCTCGCTCCACCACGGCCTGTGGCACCGCCCCCATGGACCAGCTCCACCACGGCCCTTGGCACGAGGCTTCGGCCATCCCACTTGCTGGAAGGACGTGGGCCGTCGGCGTCCGACTGCTGGGGTCTGGCAGCACTGTGTTTTCCCGCAGGCTGCCCCACAGTCTCCGGTAAGTACTTCGCCGATGACCGCCTCATTCCCAACGGTGTGGTTTAGGCACCCTTGCAATATCCTGGCGAGCTTGGTGATCATCCTGCTCCTCCTCCTCCTGGTCCTCCTTCTCCCCTTCCGCCTCCGCCTCGGCCTCCGCCTCCTCATCAGCCTCATCCTCCTGCTCCTGCTCCTCCTCCTCCTCCTCCTCCTCCTCCTCCTCCTCCTCCTCCGCCTCCTCCTCCTCCTCCTCCTCCTCCTGGTCCCGGTCCTCCTCCTCCTCCTCCTCCTCCTCCTCCTCCTCCCTCCTCCTCCTCCTGCTCCTCCTCCTCCTCTCCTGCTCCTCCTCCTCCTCCTCCTCCTGCTCCTCCTCCTCCTCCTCCTCCTCCTCCTCCTCCTCCTCCTCCTCCTCCCTCCTCCTCCTCCTCCTCCTCCTCCTCCTCCTCCTCCTCCTCCTCTTCCTCCTCCTCCTCTCGTCGTCCCCTGGGGATCCCGTGTGCGTCATCGCTCGGCTCGCTTCCAGCGAGCCTCGCGGTGACGGTGTTTTCGACAGTGCCGGTTCGCGTCCAGCAGCAGCTGGGGTGGAAAGCGAAGCCGGCGGGAAGTTTGATTCGAGCGCGCCGGCCCGCGTTTGGCGCAGATCTTCCCAGCGTGACACGTCTGGCGTTAAGTCGGGCCTGTCCCTCTACAGGGGGAATATTCAAAAATAGTTTCTTTTAAAGAGAAAACAAAAAAGTCTGTGGACTATTTTTTGGGGCATTTTTTACCATTTTGGAAAATTGTTCGGGTGTTTTTCATGTTTCGTCGAAAATCCAACTGTAGGGGGACAGGCCCGGCGCAGATTGCATTGCCAGCGTTGGTGCCGCGACGCCCCTGCCGTGCGCACCCGCCTGCGACCCCGGCACAGCGCGCTGCCGGGGTTGAGTCGGGCCCGTCCCGCTACAGGAGGAATATTCATATATATATATATATATATATATACATACATATACATATACATATACATATACATATACATATATATACATACATATACATATACACAAGACTGCAGTGGCGCTTCGCGCCATGCACCTTGGTCCGTGAAGTTTGGTATGCAGGCGGAATAGCAGGAAGGTCAAGCCGACAATTTAGCGTTAACTCATGGTTGCCTTTTCTGGCATCGCCGCTATAGTAATGTGATTCGTTATCCTTCCTCCATGCATATTTTTCCTTATTTTCGCCACGCCCTGCGCATTCTCCCCATCCTCCTCAGCTCTTTTCTGCGGAGGCTCCTCCTTGGAGAGCTTCTAGTGGCCTCACAAAAGTTGTTTCAGGCTTTCTTAAGGCCTTCTGGAGACCTCCTGGGCGTATTCTGGGAGCCTCCTGGGGCTTCCTCGGGCCACCCTGCTTCCAACCGCGGTCTCCCTGAACGACCGAATCACTATTTGGAATTCTTCGGAGGGTGTCTTTGGGCCATCTTGGGCCACCATGGGGCTCTCTGAGGGCCATCTTGGACCCGTGCTGTGCCGTTTTAGGGCTCTCTTGGACTGCCTGGAAGCCCTTTCGGATGGTTGTGGGCCGATTTGGGAGCCTCCCAGGCGGCTTCGGACGCCCAGAAGACCGCCGTCTTGGAGCGTCGGGAAGCCGAAAAGAGGAGAACCCTAAAATTCACCAAAAACCCACAGAAAATCAATAATGTTTGCCTCGGGGGGCCTTCTTGGGAGTGGTCTTGGAGGCCTCTTTGGGGTAGTCCTGGTGGCCTCTTGGGCCATCTTGAGGTCACGTCGGTCCCTCTTGGAGCGCTCTTGTGCTGTCTTGGGGGTCTCTGGGACGTCTCCGATGACCCCCCTGATCGCCCTAGGTGTGCTGGGAAAGCTTGGCAAAACGCCGCGTGAGGCCCGGTGGCCGCTTCGAGGCCCGTCTGGCGGGTCCCAAAGCTCCAGATCCTGGGAGTCCGGTTTTGGGGGGGGACGGGTTTTCCCCCCGCCCGGGCTTCTAAGAATATAGGAAGAGGAATGAATATATATATATATATATATATATATATATATATATATATGTGTGTGTGGAGACTATGTTTTGAGTATTTGTCGAGTATATATTGCATTGTTCGAAGATCCCCCTGCGGGGGGACACGCCCGACTTGATGCCAGAGTTGCGAGCAGGAAGGCCAAGGCGAGTCAGCCAGCTCGCGTCTGGCGTAGACCCCGTTGCCAGCGGTGCTGCCAGTGCCGTCGCCATGCAGTTCACTCTGAGCAGGCCTCGGCGGCGCACCGGGGGAGAGGGCCGGGGGGGGCGGGGCCTGCTTGGCGGGCCCGGGCGGTCTCCTGCTTGCCGAGAAGCTCTCCGAGGCCTCTCCAAAGACAGGGGCGGCTCCTCGGAGGCCCGGAGGGCTTCCGAGAAAGACCTGTCGCCTTCCGAGAAGGCCTGCCCGTTAAGGGCCCGCAGAGGCCGAGAGTTCTGACAGTTTCCCGTCGTGATCTTTGTACAACGCGAGGAGGTCTGGGTCCCTTCCCCCCGAGCGATCTGGCAGCGCGTGCTGTCACTCGCCCCATGGGCACACGGCCGACCACCAGCCCGCGCCCGAGCACGTCGCGTCGCTGCCGACGCCGCCGTCGCGCGGGCCCGCCCCGAGCGTGCCCGCTCGAGCCTGGCGGCGCACATCGCGCCGCTGGGCACCGCCAGAGGAAAGCGCGAAGCCCACGCCCAGCGGCTCGCCACGGGCGCACGTCGCGCCGCCAGCGCTGCACCAGGGCGCGTGCTGGAAGGAAGCTGCAACGTCCTGCGCGGCGCGCCAGACGCTTGGGGGCTCCACGGCGGCGCCCGCAGAACTCGCCCTCGAAGGCCTTCGCGGGCAGGCCCTGGCGACGGACGTGGCCGGCTTCGTCGGGAGCGACGGCCCTGCCGTTATTCCCCGGCCGCTTCCTGGCCGTAGCTTGCGCTTCCTCTGTGCCCTCGTCCTCCAGCGTCGCCTCCTCCTCCTCCTCCTCCTCCTCCTCCTCCTCCTCCTCCTCCTCCTCCTCCTCCTCCCCCTCCTCGTCCTCCGGTCGTGCTGGCTCGCTGTTGTCGGCTACACGTCAAGGGTGACCCTTCGTTGGATTGGCCTTTGGCTCTCGGGGGGCCGCGGGAGGGGGGGCCCAGCCAGAGCGCGCCAGGCGCCACTGCCGCATCGCGCGCGCGACGGTCGGCGAGCCACGCCTCCAGAGGTCACTCTAGCTTGGGGCTGCTCTCGCGCGTAGCCGAACCAGGCGCACGTCGCGCTGCCACCCGTTTTAGTGGGAGCCTGAGTCCGAGAACGCCAGCTCGCCGGCGGCCGCCCGGCGCTCGTCGCGGGCCGCAGCTTTGTTGCCGGGAGGCCGGTCCCGACAACGGGGAGACGAGCTCCCAGAAGAGTCCAACGGTGGCGACGAGGGCTTCTCCCCCCCGCCCAGACCTCGAGCATGCACATTGGGATGTTCCTTGGGCGACCGACGAGACTGGTCGCTGCCGATGTTGCTTCCGATTCCGGGATCGGTCGCGACCGACGTGTTCAGAACATGTCGCGACCGACTGGTCGCGAACGGTCGCGATCGGTCGCGGATCTTTTGCGCCGAAGGAGTTGGGGGGAGGGGGAGCACACCTGCATTTGGCAAACGTAGGGCGTCAGACGAGTGCTGGACAGGAGGTGTGATAGGTACCAGGTCCCCTGTCCTCCTCAACCCAAACGTGCTGCTCTGACAAGCGTTTGACGTCTGGATGGCATCATCCTATTCCTCCTTCCCCTCCCCTCCTTCCTCGCCGTCTGAAATTGGTCGCGGTCGGTCGGGTGCGGTCGGTCGTATCACTCTCTCCCTGGTATTCATGGCGATGTTGCCCCCTCACAATTGCAAAGTCGCGACTACCAGTTGAACTAGAGGCGCTAGCTATTGGACTGGAAATGCTACCCATCAAATTGCTGTGTTATGTTATCTTCTGTTTGGACGCGCGGGAAAATACTCCCCACGTTCTTCGTGGCTGCGCTGGTGAAGATGGTGTTTCATACCTGGCCCACTTCTAGACGCTCTCGCCAGGGAGCTTGTATCTGTGTTTCGTCTTGTTTCGAGGTGGTGGCATTGTCCTTTTCTCGGTTGCATGGCATCGTGTTCATTGTGGCGCAGGTACTTGGTCTTTTTCGTGTACTGTTGCGGGCTCGAGGGACGAGCCGTGGTGGCTAGTATTCCCCTCGCCCAGGGCCTGGAGTGCCCTTGTTTGCATGCTTTGGGCGCTGCTTACGTCAATCAGCACGTGGGCCACATTGCCTGGGGTGGTGTGTTGTCGCGCCGTACTGGGTACCTGCTGCTCGGCATGTTCTTCGCTGTTGTGTTCCTCTCGGGTACGGCCTTTATCTTCAACTCGGACGGGGCTACGGCTTGCCTTACTGTGGATTGGATTCCTCATGGTTGAAAGAAGCTTGGCGCTCGCCATGGTGCCGTGGGCGGCTGCAGCGTGGCTCTTCGTCGTCTCTTTCGGGGTGGTGGTATTGTCCTTCTCTGGGTTGCATGGCATCGTTTTCATCTTGGGCTGCAGGCACTTGGTGTTGTACGTGTACTGAGGTGTGATTGGTTGGTAGGGGCTGAGCTTGCACTCAGGAGCCCGCCATGAGGAATTCCAGGAATTCCTCCTTCTGCTCCTCCTCGTCCTGCTTCCCGACAGTTGGGAAAATTACCCCCCAGATGCGATGTTCCCCCATTGATGGCCCTCGAGTGCACACGACTGTCTGGTCTCACGCGCCTTAGCTATCGATTTGGCGACGACGGCGTTCCAGTATTGTCGCACATACCCGCCCCGCCGCTCCAGCCGTCACCTCAGGAAAACCCTCGACGCCTGGCGAAGAGTGGTGGCTCGACGAGGTGCTCCTCCACGACTCATGCGGACCCTCCTTCCCTCTCCTCCCTCATCGGGTGGCGATCCTCCAGCTCCTCCTTCCTCCTCCTCCTCCTCCTTCTCCCTCCTCCTCCTCTTCCTATAACAACTACTACTACTACTACTACTACTACTACTACTACTACTACTACTACTACCACTACTACTACTACTACTACTACTACTACCACTACCACTACTACTACCACTACGACCACTACCACCACTACTACGACTACTACTACGGTTACTACGGCTACTACGGCTACTACTACTACTCCTACTACGAATACTACTATTACTACTACTACTACTACTACTACTACTACTACTACTACTACTACTACTACTACTACTACTACTAACTACTACTACTACTACTACTACTACTACTACTACTACTACTACTACTACTACTACTACTACTACTACTACTACTACTACTACTACTACTACTACTACTACGACTACTACTACTACTACTACTACTACTACTACTACTACTACTACTACTACTACTACTACTACTACTACTACGACTACTACTACTACTACTACTACTACTACTACTACTACTACTACTACTACTACTACTACTACTACTACTACT
>CAUYUJ010017156.1:50073-107342 GCA_963575745.1 Prorocentrum cordatum | reverse complement strand
CTCCTCCTCCTCCTGCTTCGCCCGCGCGCCCACCCCCCACTCCCCTGGAGGTTCGAGATGTCATCCGACACGGGCTTCAACCTGGGGCGGCGGGCCAGGCCCCTCCCTTCCCCTGGCGCGCGCGGGGGCCACGCCGGGGCTGCGGGTCCGCGAGGGGGGGCGCCCAGGCAGCAAAACACCTGGGAAGCCAGAAGACGACACCGTGGAACTCCTGAGCTCATAGATCTTGTCTGTATATTAGTATAAAGCGGGGGACACAAACATACAGACACACGAAGCCCAGGATTCTCCACAAATCACCATGTTTTCTTTGTTCTAGTCTTCCCCCCCCATTTCCCGCATTGTATTCTCCTAAGGGTCGACGATTCAGTGTGTCTGTGTGCTGTCCCCCGTCCTGATATCATGGGGACCCTCTTACAGAAGCCCGAAATTCCGCGGTTCTGGCGTTCCTCAGGGAGGGGGCTTTCACAAGGAACAGGAAGCACAGGAGGAGAGAAGCAGAGGACAGGAGGAGAGGAGAGGAGACGATGAGAAAAAAGAGACGGGAGGAGAGGGAGGAGAGGAGCAGAGAAGAGGAGAGGGAAGAGAGGAGAGGAGGAAAGGGATGAATTGCGGAGGAGAGCTGAGGAAGAGACGAGGAGATGAGAGGAGGAACGAAGGAGAGCAGAGGAGGAGAGCAGAAGGAGAGTAGAGGAGAGGAGAGGAGGAGAGAAGATGAGGAGAGGAGGAGAGGAGAGAGGAGAGAAGGAGTGGAGGAGAGCAAGGGAGGAGAGGAAGAGAAAAGAGGAGAAGAGGAGTGGAGTGGAGCAGAGGAGGAGAAGAGGAGGAAAGCAAGGGAGGAGAGGGAAGAGGAGAGGAGGGAGAGGAGAGGAAGACAAGAGGACAGGACTACGACGGACTCCGGTCTCCGGCTCCCTCCGACCTTCTCCCCCGACTCTCTCATCATTTTCTCCGCCGACTCTCTCAGAATCCTCTAAAATCTGGCTTTCTCCTTCTCCATTTCTTGTGACGGTGAGAACGATGTGGGAGGTCGATGTGGATGATGGCGATTACCACGATTACGATGAGGATGCCTAGGGTCAGGATGAAGATCCTTCAGATGCCAATGCTGCTGATGATGACGGTGACAACGATTGTATAGATGAGGAAGAAGATGGTGCGGATGATGGCGATGACGACGATGAAAATGTTGTTGGTGATGTTGACTATGGTGATGCCAATGCTTGATGACGATGGGGATGCCGACCACCATGAAAATGTGCGATGGTGTGGAGGAGGATGTTGCGATGGGGATGGTGAGGAGGTGATGGGGCTGATGGCAATCATGATGATGGATGATGATGGTGAATGATGACGACGACGACGATTATGATGATGGTGGTGGTGGTGATGAAGGTCATGATGATGGTGGTGGTGGCCAGTATGCAGATCATGATGGTTCGGCTAATTATGGCGCGAATTATGATGATGATGGTCGCGAAGGTGACGATGATGACGATGATGATAGCGTTGGTGACGCAGACGAGGAGCAATACGATAAAACAATAATGATGATAGTACGTGTTGCAGTATGTCTGGCCATGATGGTGATGGTAATTTCGAGCATGACGATGATGAGGATGAGGATTATGATGAGCATGATGACAAAGACGATGATGATGGCAACGTTGTTGTTGACCATAGTGACAATGATGACGACGACGATGATGACGATGATGAGGCTGCGGATGAGGATGAGGATGAGGACGAGGACGAGGAGGAGGGGGATGATGAGAAAGATGATGACGATGCTGATAGCCATGCCGACGGAAAGAATGCTGACGACAATGATGAGGAGGAGGAGGAGGAGGACGAGGACGAGGAGGAGTTGAAGGAGGACGACGGCAACAATGGCGATGATGACGATAACAGTGGTGATGTTGAGGATGATGATGGTGTTGAGGATGACGGTGATGACAATAACGATGAGATTCATGTTCATCTGATGGTGGCGCTGCTGATGATGCTGTTCATGATGGCGAGGGCGACGACGATGATGACGGCGCGAACTCTGAGCATAACGATTACGACAATGACGGCGATGACGACGATAGTGATGATGTTGGTGCGATTGGTATTGATGATGGTAATGATGATGTAGTGATGGTAATGGTGATGGTTCATAGCGATGGTGATGATGATGGTGATGGTGCGGATGGTGTTCATTATAGTAACGATAACGTCGATGACGACGATGAGCATGAGGTTGGAAACCATGATGAGGATGATAACGATTACGATGAGGATGTGGATGATGATGTTGATCGTCGCAAGGCATTGGTGACGGCCATCACGATAAGGGCGACAAATGCGATGGCGATGGCCACAGGGATACGAATGATGGTGTTGAGGATGATGATGATGATGCTGATGATGATGATGATGACGGCGACGATGAGGATGTGGATGATGGCGATGTTAACGATGAGTATGGCGATGATGACGTGGAGTATGATGATGATGCGGATGCCGACGTTGATAATGATTACGATGGCGAAGACGATAGGGAAGATGATGACACCGATGAGGATGATGATGCGGATGACGGTTACGATGACTATATCGAAGGGCATAGGGTGTTGATTCTGCAGACGCCGATTCTCGTGATAATGGTGATGCGACAATGTGGGTGATGATGTTGATGGCGATGTTTGTGATAATGATGTCGAGTGTGCTGGTATTGGTGATAACGATGATGGTGATGTTGTTTATGATCATGCTGTCGAGGCCGAAGGAGATGATGTGGACGTTGATAGCGATGATTATGATGATGACGGTGGCGATGACAGTGGCGGCGGTTAAGATGGGAACAGGGGGAATGGCATTGATATTAACAAGTGTGATCACGATGGTGACGACGATACAAACAATGATTTGGAGGACGGTGGGGAAGGTGAAGAGTGCGATGCCTATGTGGATGGTGCTGGTGATGCGGATGGCGAGGATGATGGCGACTATGGCGGCGAGCATTACGAAGATGTTTATGATGATGGTGATGGTGATGGCGATGGCGGTGACCGCGGCGGTAGGGATGATGATAGTGTTGTTGTTGATGGTGATGGTGACGATGACGATGATGTTGAGGGTGAGGAGCATGATAATGAGGATGATGACGATGGTGGCTATGTGGATTACGTTGTTGATTCTGGGATGTTGGTGCTCATGCTGATGGTCATTGCGATGACGACGACGATTGGGAAGATGAGGACGGCGGGGAGGACTGTGCGAATGAGCAGGCTAGCGATGACGATGATGACAATGATGGTCTAAGTGATGTTACATATGCCGACGTTTCGTATGATGATGTTGGCGACGGTCAGGATCGGCAGGGTGATGTTGGTAATGACGATGACGCTGAAGACGATGGGGCCGATCATGATGCTAACGATGATGATGATGATGATGATGATGATGATGATGATGATGATGATGATGATGGTGATGGTGGTGGTGGTGATGGTGATGCTGATGGTGCTGACGCTGATGGTGATACTGGTGATGCGGATGATGACGATGCGGATGATGCGGATAATGGTGATGATGATGATGATTGTGATGTCGACGACAATAGGGATGATGATGAGGATGACGATGTGGATAACAATAATGACGACGGTGACGATGACGATGGGGAGTGATATAAGGATACTGACGATGACGGTCAGGGTCATGGTGTTTGTTTTGATGTCATTGGTGATGG
This sequence comes from Prorocentrum cordatum, assembly GCA_963575745.1. Taxonomy (NCBI): domain Eukaryota; class Dinophyceae; order Prorocentrales; family Prorocentraceae; genus Prorocentrum; species Prorocentrum cordatum. Next base: position 103,603 of record CAUYUJ010017156.1, on the reverse strand, counting down.
TGCCGACGACGCCGAGGAGGCAAAGTTGTATTCTGGTGACCCCGACGACGACGAGCATGGCGATGTAGTTGATGATATCCATGATGTTTATGTTGATGGTGATGGCGTGGACATGTATGTGCATAATGGTTATGTTGGATGTGCTGGCGATGGCGACAATGATGACGATGAGGACGGTGATTGCGTTGAAGATGGTGGTGGTGGTGATGGTAGTGGTGATAGCGATGACGACGACGACGACGATGATGATGATGATGATGACGCCGATGATGATGGTTCTGATGATAGTAGTGATGATGATGAGTATGATGATGACGATGATGGCGATGACGATGATGATGTCAATGCTGGTGGTGATGACAACGGCGGGGACGAAAATGACGAGGAGGACGACCACAACTGCAGCGACGACGACGACGACGGTGTTGCTACTGATGGTGATGATGGTGATGACGATGGTGATGGTGATGGTGATGGTGATGAAGACGATGATGGCGATGATGATAAGGACGACGATGACGATGGTGATAACGGTGACGACGCTGACTGCGACGACGACAATGACAACGACGACGCCGACATTGACCACGACGACAACGCTGCTTTTGCTTCTGTTGATGATGATTGTGGTGGTAATGGTAACGGTGATTGTGATGGTGATGATGATGATGATGAGGAGGAGGAGGAGGAGGAACAGAGGAATGGAGGAGTGCGCGCGCGGGAGCTCGCGCGGAGGAGGGAGGAGGGGTGGTCAGGAGGGAGGGGGAGGAGGAGGAGGAGGAGGAGGAGCATGAAGAGCATGAGGAAGAGGGGGGAGAAGAAAGGGGGGAGGAGGAGGAGGAGGAGGAGGAGGAGGAGGAGAAGGAAGAGGAGGAAGAGGAGGGGGAGGAGGAGGAGGACCAGAATAAACCCAGGAGTCATCAACGATGTTACAATAAGCCCTCCCTCCAAGCCCCCTCTTCACAGGCTCCTACAACGGTTCATCGGAAGCCAACCGGTGAAGATTCTGAAGCATGCAAAAACATTGTTCTCGAGACTCCAACGCCACGGATGAACCTGACAGTTGCGTCTTGACGAGCTTGAATCGCGACAGAACGCCATTCCTGCGACTTCAACACCGCGAATCAACGTAACTGTTGCACCCGCAAAATCTTCAACTTGTTCAAAACATCACTGTTGGTACGCTGATCATGGTAATTCGCGAAACTCTTGTAAGTTTCTAAACGAATGCGCACGGCACTAAGGCGAGAGCCACATTTTGAAAAGGAACCGGCCTCAATCCGTGAAGCTCTTGCAAATTTGTAGAACGAACGCACGCAGCGTTAAGGCGAGAGCCACATTTTGAAAACCACCCGCCCTCAACCCGTGAATCTCTAGCAATTTTGTGACAAAGTATGCGCGCGGCGCTAAGGCGAGAATTACATTGTGACAAGCGAGCGCCCTCATTCGTGAAACTCTTACAATTTTGGAAGACGGATGTGCGCGGCGCTCAGGAAGGCCAGAGCCACATTGTGAAAAGGAGACGCCCTCAATCTGGGAAACTATTGCAAATGCTTTTCTTTAAAAAATGATGAGAACAGCTATAGTAATACGTTTCTTTAAAAGAAGAAGAAGAAGAAGAAGGACACAAAAAACAAATGTGCGCGGCGCTGAAGCGACAGCCACATGTTGAAAGCCACCCGCCCTCCATATGTGAAACCGCTGCCATCTGTTTATCTTCAGGGTCATAAGTGGTGAAGGAGTCTCAGGCGGGACGCTTGGTCCGCCCTAAGCTTGGCCTCGGGGTGCGACAGAGAGAAGTTATTTTCAAGGGCAAGGAATGGAGGGAGGGATATGGAAGACGAGGGATGAAGCAAGGGCCACACCGCGCTGGCGGCAGAGGCGCTGGGAGGCGCAAGGCGCCAGCAGCGGGCCAGCGCGCCTGGTGACCTGGCAGCGCGGCTAGGCCGGCACACGAACGGGGGAGGCGCACCACCCGGGACCCCTAGGCGGCGGGGCGGCGCTGCCTTGCCCAGCCTGCCAGGGCCCGCTGCACGCGCGCGCTGGCAGGAGCGGACGTTTCCCCTGCCGGGGCCACGGCGGCGCCGGCGGGCGGCGCATGCACCCCGGACAAGAGCCGGCTGCGCCGCCGCCGAGGCAGCCATTCCAAGACCTCGGGGCGGACAGCTCGGCAGGACGTGACACTCTTCCACCTGCTTGACGAGCTGGCTGAGGAGTGCCCGACGCTCCGCCACGCGCCAAGCGGCGCGAGGGCGGGGGCGGCACAAAGCATGAACTTCCTTCGCAGAGCTGCGCTCCAGGCACCACGGGGCAGCATGGAGGCGGAAAGAGTTTGGAAGCTCATCCTCCTCAGAGAGCGGTTCCTCCTCGCAGCCCTTATGCGCCGTGGCGCGGGAGGCAGGCGCCTGCCTGGAAACGAGCCCGCGGTCCGGGCCGCGCTGACACGCCAACGACGCTCTCAGCTGCAACGTGGGGCCGGGGGAGGGGGTTCCCGGGGGCGGCGCGCGCCGCGGGCCGCAGCCTGGCGCGGGCGAGACGGGGGGCCGAGGAAGCCGCGCTGGGGCCGAAACCCACCTGGTGGGCGAGATGACTCGGAAGACCTTGGCGGAGGAGCACTCGCGCGCAGCGGCGCTCTTCGCCAGCCCGGGCCCGGCGCCGCCGACATCATAGACAGCGGCGGTTCCGCAGAGCCTGCCCCGGCGCCCCGCGGCGCGCCCGCCCTCGGGCGCTTGGCGCGAGGCGACCCGGCAGCCGCTGCGCTTCGCTTCTCTCGCACTCAGAGTTGCGGAAGACAGTCTGGAGGAGCCCGAAGGGGCGCCGTGCTGCAGTCCGCGGCGGCCCTTTCGATGTACGCGCCCGCCGCCAAGCCCGCCTTCTGCAACCTCTGCGACCGCCCTGCAAGGGGAGACCTGCCCCCCGGCGCAGCCGACGCCCTGGCACTCTCCAGATTCGCCCCGGCCGCGCAAGCCTGGCGGCAGCGCGCGCCCAATAGCTGTCCCCAGCACCCCCCGCCGTTTTTGTTCGGGGGAGCGCGCTGGCGGCGCCGCGGGAGGATGAACTGGCGGCCGCGCAGGGGGCACTACAGTCCGCAATCGGCACGAAGGCGGGCAAGGATCTCTCGGCGCTTTCTGCCAGGGCGCTCACAACGGCCACCCCAGACATGGTCGCGACGGCCCTCAACGCAAAAAAAACTCACAGCACTGCGTCCCGAGGGCGCTGCTTCCTGGGAACTACGGCGCCAGAGCTTCTGCCTTTTGCGAGCTTGTTCCGCCACCGCCATTCCCAGCATCGCTTCTAGGACAACCGCGGGGACTTCCACCGCCGGCGCTCCGCGGACGGCGCGGGCCAGGGTGACCCGCCGGCGGCGCTGCTCTTAGCCCGCGGAGCCCGACCTCGTTTACGGGAGAATGAGGAGGCGCCGCGGGGGGCGGCGGTCGCGCTGGGGCTGCGCGCCGCAGACGCCCACGCCCTGGCCTACCTCGACAACGTCATCGCGCTGACGCCCGCGGAGTTCGCCAGCGCGGTCGAGACAACGGCGCAGGCTACACATCGGCGACTTTGGACTCGAGCTACAGCCGCAGAAGACGCAGATGCGGTCTGCACGGGCCGCGCGCCCGCAGGGGCTCGGCGCCCCGCTGGGCGAGCCGCTGCCGCCAGGCAACATGCCGGGCGAGAGCGACGGGCGCCGGCCGGACCTGGGCCGCGCGGGCCACGCGGCAGCTCGCCGCGCTGAGACCGCTGACAGGGCGGCGCCGCTGCCCCTGAAGCTCTCCCAGCTGCCCGCCGCGGCGGTGCATGCTCGAGGCTAACGAGGAGCTCGCGAGCCTGGACCCCCTGCAGACCAAGCATCAGACCCGGCGCCGCCTGCTGCCACGACTAGGCGACCGGGGTGCGCGGAGCCAGGCCGCGCCGGCGCCCGCTGCCTGGGCCGGGCGAAGAGCGCGGCGGAGGCCTGCGCGCGGACAGGCTTGGTAGAGCTGGCCGACTTAGAAACCACCCGGGCGCCCGACGAGGAGGAGAGGCGCCGATTGCTGCCGCCCTGGGGGCTGATCGCGCGGGGCCCTCGACAGAAGCCCCAAAAGGCGCTCGCGCAGAGCCTCAACAAGAACAACAACCAAGCCTTGTTGAGCACCCCAGGAGCAGAAGAGCGAGCACTCCTGCGCTCCGTCGAGGGGCCCCACGCGGCGGGCCGGCGACTTGCCGGCGGCGTGCCGCGTCAGAAGCTGGACAACCCCGACCATTGCACCACGACGCGCGCGCCTTGTGACCACGGCGCGGCACTGGCCAGGGGCAGGTTCTGCAACCGCCTGAAGAGTGGGCCCGAGGGCGGGGCAACTCTTTGGGCAGGCGCTCTCCAGCAAGGCGCGCCACACCCACCGCTGCCGTTGCCGAGGTGGCCCCAGGGCACTGAGCAGGGATGTCGAGGACGCGCGGGGGCGCATCCACCAACAACGCGGCTTCCGCACCGCCCGGCAGGCCCTGTTCCCGCGCGGGACAGATGGCGCCGGCGGTGCACCGACCCAGCCCGCGCGGCCCATGGAACGGCCGACGCGCCCCCGCCTGGGCCTTGCGGCGAGCGCGGGGCGGCGCTCCAGGTGAAGCGGGACGAAGCCGTCCTAGACCTGGAGGCGCAACGCGGGAATCTCCACAGGTTGCGCGCGGACGTCACAGTCCGCTACAGCGCCCTCGGAGACGCGCCGCAAAAGCCGACGCCGAGGCGGACCAACGTCGCTGGCACCCAGCGCGCCGTGCGCCTTCGCCGCCGTTGCGTCTGGCGCTCGACATGGGCGGCCGCCGCTGCCAGCTGGCGCTCCGACGCTTGCGCCAGCCGGCGCGCGAACGGGCGGGGCTCGGGGACGGGCCCGCCGCGGGCGGCGGCGCCGGAGAGGAAGCGGCGGGCCGGCCGGCCGGCGGAGTCGGCCAACTAAGCGGGGCAGCTTGGCGGCGTTTGTTCGAGGTCGACTGCCAGGCCGTCGCGTTGCGTTATTCGGTCGGGACGGGCGTGGACGAGGTCAGCGTCCGCGCGGGGGCACGCGAGGCATCGACGCGCTTCGGCGCTGGCAGGAGGGAGGAAGAAGAGAAGGGGAGCAGGAGGAGGAAGAAGAAGAAGCCGAGGAGGAGGAAGAGGAGGAGGAAGAGAAGGAGGATGCAGGGATATGACGGAGGAAAAAAGGAGGAAGAGGAAGAGGAGTACGATGACGATAAGAAGGGGAAGCGGTCGCACCCGGTGGCGGGAGCGCAGGACCCCAGAACTCCGGATTTCCGGGTTTAAACCATGAGCTTAAGACGTTCGGGTTGCCGCCCATTGGATTCCCGGGCCTCCTCGTCCTCCTCGTTCCTCATTCCTCTTGCCTGCTTTTTCGTCGTCCGTCGGAAGTAGAAGGAAAGGGGTGGACGAAGAGCAGGAAGTAGGAGGGAAAAGACAGGAGTACGGAGGGCGAGGGGAGGAGTGAGACGGTAGAAGGAGGGTAAATTGATTAGGGGAAGCACGAGGACCAGCAGGAGCAGCAGAGAGGTGGGAGGATGTGAGGATGTGGACGAAGAGAAGAGGAAGGAGGAGGAGGAGGAGGAGGAGGAGGAGCAACAGGAGGAGCAGCACGAGAACAAAGGGGGGGAGGAGGAGGAGGAGGACGAAGAGGAGGAGGAGGAGGAGGAGGAGGAGGAAGAAGAAGAAGAAGAGGACGAGGAAGAGGAGGAGGAGGAGGAGGAGGAGACCGAGATGGAGATGGGACGAGGGAAGAAGGAGGAGATGAAGGAGAAGATGGGAAGAGGGGATGGGAAGAAGGGATAGGGACGAGAGGATGTGTTCCAGGGATGAGGAGGAGGAAGAGGAGGAGAGAGGAGAGAGGAGAGAGGAGGGAGGAGGAGGAGGAGGAGGAGGAGGAGGAGGACAAGCTGGGCTCGCTCGAGCCATGATGTCTTGCTGATTCCTCTACCCGTGGACGCGAGTCATAGACGGCATGGGACTCTTGTACACTCCCATCGTATTATGCGCCATCGGAAGAGGAAAGTTGCGTACATAGGAGGAGCAGGAGCAGGAAAAGGAGAAAGAGGAGGAGGAGGAGGAGGAGGACAGGGAGGAGGTGGCGGCTGAGCAGAGGAGGACGAGAAGGAGGAGAAAGCGGAGGATGAGGAAGGATGACGGCGAGGACGAACAGCAGCAGCAGCAGCAGGAATTGGAGTGGGAGGAGCAGGAAGACCAGGGGAAGGACGAGGAGGAACAGGAGGAGGAGGGGGCAGAGCTTCTCGCTGCCCATCCGGCCCCCGCCCCTGCTGGCGAGGTCCGTCTCTCGCGAGCACCACGGCCGCAACCCCGTCACCCACGAGGGCTGCTGGGAGAAGGAAGCGCTGCCTGCCCGCAGGGTGGGCGAGGCTTGGGGGGGGGGGGAAGCTCGAGGTTCTAGGTTCGGGGGTGGACAGACCTCCTACCCTGACACGTCGATTAGCGAATTGGCCGTTCTCGGTTCCCGAGATGGCGCCGCGGCCGTCATGTTTGCGGGTCCGGGTCCGTCGGTTTCGGTCCCAGGCCGTTTTCACTAAGGGGAGGGTTACTAAAGGGAGGTTTGTCCACCGCCGATAGGTGGGGGGAAGTTCGAGCTCGAAGGTCGAGCTCGAGGTTCGAGCTCGAGCTCAGATCCTCCACCCCCACGCCCTGTCTGAGGTTCGAAGTTCGAGGCTCGAGTTCGGGGTTCGAAGTTCGAGGTTCGAGGTTCGAGTTCGAGGTTCGAGTTCGAGGTTCGAGCTCGAGCTCAGATCCTCCACCCCCACGCCCTGTCCCCCCACCCGCCCTCTGCAGCCTGCACCTCCCTCCGCTGATGGCTGGCTGCCCTGCACCGTCGGGGTCCGGAGGCGGCGTCGTGGACGTCAGCAACAAAGAAAGAGCATCCGCCCTCTCCTTCCGCCCCACCTCCCCTGCCGCGCCCGCGCCCCTCTCCCCTCCCCCCTCCTCCTCCTCCTCCTCCTCCTCCTCCTCCTCCTCCTCCTCCTCCTCCTCCTCCTCCTCCTCCTCCTCCTCCTCCCTCTCCTCCTCCTCCTCCTCCTCCTCCTCCTCCTCCTCCTCCTCCTCCTCCTCCTCCTCCTCCTCCTCCTCCTCTCCTCGTCCTCGTCCTCCTCCTCCTCCTCCTCCTCCTCCTCCTCCTCCTCCTCCTCCTCCTCCTCCTCCTCCTCCTCCTTCTCCTCCTCCTCCTCCTCCCCCCCCCCTTCTTCCCCCTCGGTCGAGGAGCCCGCGCACTCGCTCGGCTCGGCCCCCGCGGGATGGCGCCTCGGCATGCGGCCGCGCTGCCTCCTCTCCCCGTGCTCCTTCGGGGCCCTCCCCTCTCCAAGTAGTTGCGGAGCGTCCCGGCTCGCCTCTAGGCCCACCACAAGATTCGGGGGCCCCCAAACGGGGCGGTGACCATACCGTGCGGTGAGTCGGTGGGGATTCGGGGTCACCGCACGATTTTGGGACTCGAGGCTCTCTCCGAGGACGTCTCGGGCGACAGGGGCCTCTGGGGTCCCAAGACCGTGCAGTGTCGGGCCGTGCGGTGAGTTCTTGCAGGATTTCGAGGTCACCGCACGGTCTGTCACCGCACCGTTTCAGGATTCCAAAAAGATGTTCTGAGAACTTTCTGTGGCTTGCACGAGATGTTCTTGGAGCGGTCCTGGCTGAGACTGGCTTGTTTCAACACCTCGGGCTTGGGTTCTGAGAACAGTATTTCTGGTTATGAGAACATGTGTGGGTTCCAAGAAAATGTCGTGGTAGGACGATAGGAATGCCCGGACGCTCGGTCCCTGCTCAATTTCTGGCCCTTCGCTGTGCGATAGAGATCGTCGTCGTCGTCGTCGGCGCCGGCGCCGGCGTCGGCGTCGTGAACGTCGGCGGCGGCGTCGTCGGTGGCGTCGGCGTCGGCGTCGGCGTCGGCGTCGACGACGTCGTCGTCGTCGTTGTCGTGCCGAGGGGGGGGGGAAGGGGGCGGGGGGGCGGGGCGACCTCTCGAGAAGGCGCTGGCCTCCTTCTGGAGGCCTTCGTGCATTCCCGACAGGCTGCCATCCTCGCTCCACCCCCACTATGTCGCAATGTTTGCGACGTCCGACGTCAGGGCTCCTCATCTCCCTCGTCCTCGTCCTCCTAAAAATCCTGCTGGTCTCTGTAGCATGCATGGTCTCCTGCCCTCCTCACGTCTCTCATTCCTCCTCCTCCTCCTCCTCCTCCTCCTCCTCCTCCTCCACCTCCTCCTCCTCCTCCTCCTCCTCCTCCTCCTCCTCCTCCTCCTGGTACTCCTCTTCCCTGCCTCTTGTGTCCCTACCCTCCTGCGGTTGGGTTCTCGTTTTGGATGGAGCACGGTGGTCTCCCAGTCCGGCCCTCTCTCCTGCACCTCGTCCTCCTCCGCCTCCTCCTCTGATTCGCCCAGCGCAGTGACGACATACGCAGACCAGGTCGAGGGTCTTGCCGTCCCTGGGGGGGGTGGGGAGGGGGGGGGGCGATCTGCGAAACCGTCGCCACATTCATGGGCCCCTGGGAGGCCCAGCGCAGTGACGTCTTTATGCAGACCAGATCGAGACCTCGCTGTCCCTGGGGGGCTGCGATCTTCCTAACCGTCGAACTTTCGAGAGCTCCCCGGAGGCCCAGCGCAGTGACGTATTCCGCAGACCAGATCAAGACCTCGCCGTCCTTGGGGGCTGCGGTCGGCGAAACCGTCGCCACATCGTGGGCTTAAGGGAGGCCCAGCGGAGTGACGTATTACGCAGACCAGACCGAGACCTCGCCGTCCTTGGAGGATTGCGATCTGTAAAGCGGTCGCCACTTCCCCGAACTCTTGCGAGGTCCAGCGCAGTGACGTCTTGCGCAGGCCAGATCGAGACTTTGCCGTCCCTTGGGGGCTGCGATCTGCGGAACCGTCGCCACTTGCGCGAGTTCTTGGAAGGCCTAGCGCAGTGACGCCCTACGCAGACCAGATCGAGACCTCGCCGTCCCTTGGGGGCTGCGATCTAAAAAACTGCAGCCATGCTCGTGAGCTCTTGGGAGGACTTAGCGCAGTGACGTCTTACGCAGACCAGATCGAGACCTCGCCTAAGCTTGGAGGCTGCGATCTGCAAAGCCGTCGCCACTTTCGCGAGCTCCTGGGAGGGCAAGCGCAGCGACGTCTTGCGCCGACCGGGTCGAGACTTCGCCGTTCCTTGGGGGCCTGCGATCTGCGAGACGGTGGGCACTCTCGTGGGCTGCCCGGTGGTCCCAGCGCAGTGACGTCTTATGCGTAGACCAGGTCGAGGCCTCGCCCTCCCTGGGGAGGCTGTCCTGGGAGGGCCAGCGCAGCGACGTCTTACGCAGGCCAGATCGAGGCCTCGCCGTCGTTGGGGGGAGGGGCTTGTGTCTGCAGAACCGTCGCCACTTTCGAGAGCTCCTGGGAGGCCCAGCGCAGTGACGTCTTACGCAGATCAGGTCGAGGCCTCGCTGCCCTTGGGGGCCTGCGATCTGCGAAACCGTGCGCCCCTTTCGTGGGCTCATGGGAGGGCCAGTGGAAAGGTGCCATACGAGTAGCAGATCCAGACTTTGCCGCCCCTCGGGGGCTGCGATCTGCAAAATTGTCGCCACTGATCCTCCCTTTCCCCCCTCCTCTCCTCCCATCCTGCCTCCCCTTCTCCCCCCCTTCCCTCTTTCCCCCCCCTCCCCCCCCTGGGCCGTTAGCTGCCGAGGACAGGGAGGCGTTGGGTCAGGCAATGCCTACCGTCGCGGAGCTGTCTCAGTCTCACTGCGGGGCGGGGCGTCCTGCCCCACAGTCTGCTCCAGGGTCGGGCCACGCCTGTCAGGACGTGGTCCTCGCTGCATGCGGTGTGCGGCGCGAGGACCTCGAGCGCAACGAGGCAAGTCGGCCAGACGCCCAGGCGGGGCGGGCACGATGTGGAAGCGGACACGGCCGCGTCGAACGCCGAGGTTGTTTAATGCATCCGATTGGGTTCAGCCCGACCCACAACAATTTCCCCTCACCCCCTTCCTGCACCCCTTCTCGTCATCTTCCCCCCCCCTCTCCCCCAGTGCCCCGCGCCAGGAGCGATCCGTCACCCCAAGGCGCCCCGCAGCGGCCGCCGACACGCCATGGAGGGGGGGTCGGAAGGGGGAGGAGATGCAAGATTCTGTGACCTGTTGTGTGTTATGTGTACGCTCGCTCGCCTAGCGCAGCCACCCACTCACGAAGCCAGGCGGACTCCACGGTAATCTGCGGCCCATCCCAGCTGTCGCTACGGTGACGTCTCCTGGCCGGCGGGGGAAAATGGTTGCGTGTGCTGTGCCCTCGTCTTCGCAGTCTCTTGGCACTGGTTGGCCCACGCCCTCCGCTGTGCTCCTGGGGAAAAAATCTGGCGCCGGCGCTACAGTCGGGGCGCTGAAGAAGGAACCCTTTTCGTTGGGGAGGGGCTCGGTGTCCCGTGATCGTTTCACAGCTTGCCTCAGGTTTTCCTTATGTTTCCGGTGGGAAATCGAAGTTTAATTTATGGGAGAAAGGGGCCTCGTTCCTTATTTAGGGTTCCTTAGGTCAACGCCCCGACTGTATCGATTGCGTCGCCGTTTGAGCGACGGAGGAAAAGCGTCGACTGCGGGGACGTCCGCGGGAGAGGGTCTTTTCTGCGTAAGGTCGCACGTGGGCGCCATCTTCTCTCCGCGCGGCGTGCCACGCTGACGGCCCACGCAAAAGCCGCGGCATGCGGCGGGCGCCGTGTGCCTGCGCACGCACGAGGCGTTGGCCTCGGAAGAGGGAGGTCCCACTCTTGACAATTTCCGCCAAGAGGAGTGAAGAAGGAGAAGCTCCTCCTCCTACTCCTACTCCTACTCCTACTCCTACTCCTACTCCTCATCCTCCTACTCCTACTCCTACTCCTACTCCTACTCCTACTCCTCATCCAAGAGCCCTCCAAAATACGCGCGCGCGCGCGCACACACACACACACACACACACACACACGCACACACACACACACACACACACACACACACACCCACGCACACACACACACACGCACACACACACACACACGCACACACACACGCACACACGCACACACGCACACACGCACGCACACACACACACACACACACACACACACACACACACACACACACACACACACACACACACACACACACACACACACACGCACACACACACACACACACACACACTGTTCTTTGCCGTCGGCGGCGGGGCAGGGCAAGCCGCTCCAGCGCGGCAGCGATGCAGGGGCGCTGCAAAACGCGAGTCGGCCGGCATGGGGCGAGGAAGAAGGACGGGGCGACCGCGGGGGCGGAGAGAGGGCGAGCACTCAGGGGCGGAAGACCTCAGCCACGAGCAGCCGGTGCGGCCCGCGGGTGGCGGGGACGGCGTCCAGGGGGCCAGAGCGCAAGCCGAGCAGGCCGCGTCAGCAGGCGCGAGGCGCTGGGCAAGGGGGAGCAGCAGGAGATTGGCGCGAGCAGAACGCTTCATGTGTGTCTTCAGGAGGGGAAGAAACACACCGACGCAATAAATCGTCGACTCCCAGGAAAATATGGGAAAATATGGGAAGTGGTGGGGAAGACAGACACCCAGAAGATATAGGAAAGTATGGGGCATCCTTTGATTTGTGTGTATTTCTTTTGTGTGTCCCAGGGCCCCTCCACGTGTGCTTTGCAGCTTGGCGTGCGATGCCACACGCACTCGGCGCGGGGGGGCCGGCGGGCGGCGCGTCCGGGCGTCCAGAGGGTCAGCAGGGGCGCGGCGGCAGCGAGCAAGAGCTGCGGGGCGGCGGGCGCCAGGGCGGCCGGAGGGAGCGGAGGGGAGAGCAGGGAGGAGGGGGAGGAGGGGGAGGAGGAGGAGGGGGAGGAGGAGGAGAGGAGGAGGAGGAGGAGGAGGAGGAGGAGGAGGAGGAGGAGGAGGAGGAGGAGGAGGGAGGAGAGGAGGAGGAGGAGGGAGGCAGGGAGGCGGACGAGGAGAGGAAGGCGACGGGGGGGAGGCCCGCGGCGCGGCGACGGCGGCGCGGCGGGGGGCACTGCGGAGCTGCACGGGCTCGCCTCCGAGCCGAGCCCGCGGGGAGGCGCGGGGGCCGGCGGGGCGGCCGCGGGTGCCAGGCCCGGGGGCGTCCTCCTCCTCCTCCTCTCCTCCTCCCCCCCTCTCCCCTCCGCCTCCTCCCCTCCTCCGCCTCCTCCTCCTCCTCCTCCTCCTCCTCCTCCTCCTCCTCCTCCTCCTCCTCCTCCTCCTCGCCAGGCAACAAAGGGCGCGGAGTGAGGGCGGGCTTTTGGCGGGCGCAGGGAGGCGCCAGCGGCCGCACCGCAGAGAGTCCGTCGACGGGGAAGGCAAAGCTGCAGGGCCCACAGCGGCGACCGAGGGTGCCTGGCCCAGGGGCGGCCGCTCCACAGGAGGTGGAGCGGGCCAGGTGGCTGAGGGCGCGGAGACAGGCAGGCACGGGGGCGCCGGCGCATCAAGAAACCCTACGCTTTTCGTCAGGGTATCCTGGGTTTCTTCGCTCCTCGCGCTGCGCGGCGACTTTCGGCGGCCGTTGAAGGAGCTGCTGCCTTCAGGGTGCTCCAGGTTTCCCCTCCAGTGCACCTCGCGCGCGGGTTCTCAGGGTTGGGTTTCTTGCGAGGGTTTCTTGCGGCCGCGCCCGCACTGTATCTCTTATTTGTCGTCCAAAATGCGCCTGCAGGGGGACACGCCCGACTTGGCGGCGGGGGGGCCGAGAGGAGGCGGCAGCGGGGTACAGCGGAGGGCTGCACCCAGGGAAGGCGGCCGCGCGGCGCACGGGGGAGGAGGAGCCGAGCGCAACCGCGGGGGGCGAGGAGGGGGAGGAGGGGGGGGGGGGGGAGGGGGAGGGAGGAGGAGGGGAGGAGGAGGAGGAGGAGGAGGAGGAGGAGGAGGAGGAGGAGGAAGGTCCGTATCCATTGTGGCCCAACCCCATTTCCCCCCTCGTGGGGGGCGGGCCGCTGCGGGGACGGACCTCAAGGGTGCCAGCCTGCTGCGCAGGCGGCAGCTCTGCGCCAGGGCCAGCCAGCCCCGAGCCATGGAAGCACAACGAGACGAGGAACGAGGGGGGCTGCCCGAACGAGTGGCGGCCTTCGAACCAGCGCCAGAAAGAAATCGACCGCTTCGGCGCCTGCAAGGCGCGCCGGTTCGCCCGCAGGCGGCGCCGCGACGCCTGCGAGGCGGGGTTTCGTGCAGCTGGCATCAACACACAAACGAGGTACATCGTGATCCAGGGCCCCAACCAGAGTAAGCCCCATGATGGGCACCAGAGCGACTGGAAGGGCGACGTGCAGCCCGAGGAGCAGAACGCGCCGCCCGACACGGACCTCGAAGCGGAGCGGCTCTCGGGCGAACCGCCAGACCTCGCGCGCCTTGCGCCGCCAGCGGTCGCCTACCCCACGGAGGTGTCTACCTGCAGGCGCGTGCAGAGGTGGCTATCCGAGCTGGTGCCGCACGCCGAGCCGAGGCAGCTGGCCAGGCGAAAGCCGAGCGCCAAACGAGGGCTGCACTACCAGACGCACCCACACCAGCGCAGCAACCCCCGATTGCTGGCAAGACGTCCTGTGCGGGGGGGGACGCAAACACGCCGGCGCAGCAATCCCCGCTTGCTGCCGAGACTGCACGTACGGGGGGGGGGGGGGCATCACCGCCAGCGCAGCAACCCCTGCCTGCTGCCAAGACGCCCCGTACAAGGGGGGGCGCACATGAGCACGAGCAGGAGGACGCGGAGGACAGCGACGCGGACTGCGAGGAACAGCTCGAGGAGGACCAGCCTGAGCCCGAGAACGACAGCAACAGCGCTGGGAGCAGCGCGATCGAGAAGAGCGCGCAAAGCCAGGACGACAAGGAGTGCGACACCTTCCAGAAGAACAAAGCGGCAGTCTGCGCCGCGCTCCTCGACGCAGGCATCGACGGGCCCAACGCCTACACCCTCGCCCACATGGCCGCCATGAACATGCCCCTCCCAGCCAGGATCGCCGAGATCATCGCAGCCTCCGCCCTCTGGAACACCGGCCACGTCGACGCGTGCGAGGCCCAGCGGATCGGCGGCCACATCGACACCCACGAGGCCCAGAAGACCGACGGCCACGTGAAGCAGAACGAGGCCCAGCGGATCGGCGACCACGTCGACACGTACGAGGCCCAGTGGATCAGCGACCACGTCGACACGTACGAGGCCCAGCGGATCGGCGGCCACGAGAAGAGCTACGGGAGCGATTCCAAGGACGAGAAGGCAACGGGAGCGACCCCAAGAACGAGAAGGTGCGATAAGGTGCGCTTCAACGAGGACCCAGATATCTACACCTTCGAGGCGGTGCCCGAATCCCCAGAGACGGCCTTAGAGGACCAGTGCGACACCGAGGACGAGGAGGCCTGCCCTACGACTCAGCCGGCCCAGCCGACGACGGCGACGCCCGCTACAACGACGCGCCCCGGGAGAACGCCTCCGACGGCGCGAGCCCGCCACCAACCTGGAGACCCAGCCTCCGCCCCACAACATGGTCCTCGGCCACGGTTCCAACCTCAACGACGACCTCGAAGGCGCACGCCCCATGGGGCACGGCGCCTTGGCCGTAACAAGGCCACAACGAGGCCTACGCGAGCAACCTCCTGCCGCTCAGGCACACGGCCCACCAGCACGCCACCTTCACCATCGTCGACGCCCCCTCAGGGGTGAGCGCGCCGCCCTCCTGCCAGAGAGGAGGGCTGGCGGCCCCTGGGGGGGGGGGAGGCCGGCTCCCATGCCTGAGCGGCAGCTGCCGCGGGCGGCGGCCTCGGGCCGCGGCCCTCCACCTCGACCCCATCCCCCCCCCCCTTTCAGAGGCCCTGGAGGCACCTCCTTCCCCTCCCCCTTCTTCAGAAGCTTTTAGAGGCCCTTCCAGAGGATCTCAGAAGTAGGGGGTCGCGCGTCGCGCCGCGCGCTCGGGCGCGCGTGCGGCGCGGGCTGCGGCGAATAAGGACCGCTTTGCCCGCAGTGTCGCAGGAGGAGAAAGAGGAGGAGGAGAAGGAGGAAGAAGACCAGGAGCGCACCGGAAGGGAGCAGCGCGCGGGTGGAGGGGCGCAGCGCGCCGCCCCAGGGGACAGCACGCGCAGGGAGGAGGGCAGGGTTCGTGCCCGAACCCAGGGGGTCAGGATGGCCCGGGCGGCAGGGAGGCGTGAGGAGAGGCAGTGTCGGAGGTAGATAAACCTCCTGCCCTGACACGTCGATAAGCGAATTGGCCGTTTTCGGTTCCAGGCCGCTGTCACTAAGGGGAGGTTTGCTACAGGGAGGTTTGTCCACCGCCAGGGCAGGGCGCGCCCGAAGCCAGGGGTCAGGATGACCCGAGCAGCAGGGAGGCGTGAAAAGAGGTGGTGGCCAGGGCAGGTGCTCCCAAGGGGCAAAGCTGATGATGCCCCACCCTACTTTCCAGCCCTGATCGCCAGAAAGGACTTCGAACACCAAGAAAATACAGAAACTCTAGGGTTTTCACGTGTCGGGCCCTGAAGTCACTCGCCCGACACTGTCCCGACACTCATTCGACATTTTTCCAGGGGCTCGAATTTATTTGTGGGATGTGGTCCGTAAGTGCGATGGGAGCAGCATAAAGCGAGCTCTCAGGGCACTGATCGGATATCGCATAGCGGGCGCTGCCGGCGGGCGCAGTATGCCATCGGTCGTTGCGCACAGGGCCGAGGGGATGCCGTCAAGGAGGGTACAGCGTACAGCGGCATCCGGCCAGGTAGGCAGCGCAGGCAAGCCGCAGGGGCCAGGCTAGGAGCGTCTCGGTCTGGCCGTCGGTGCGCGGTCCCAAGACGCGTCGGATGGGCGTGTCCCTTTGCCTGTGTCTGGCGGCGGCACACCGTTGTTCTGGGGGCCCTTGCCGGCGCCGGTGGCCCGGCCATGGGGCCGAGCGTCTTGGTCGCGCTGCCTGCGCCAGACGCCCCAGGCGATGCCGATGTTGCGACCCCAGCATTGGCTTCAAATGTCGAAATGCCAGTAGCACATTTCTTCCATCGCCTGGCGGCAGAAGTCGTCGTGCCCCCGTGAGGCGCACCGCCCACCACCTCTGCCACGCTGGTGGCGGCGGTCGCAGACCGCGTGCCAGGCTTCCGCACATACGGCTCCACAGTCCGCTGTGAGCGGGCAGCCTCGGGCCAGGTCTCCAGCCGGCCGCGGCGGTCCTGCGTGCGCTGGGAGGCGGTGCGCCGCCGCGCCGTCTTGCACGGGGAGTCGGAGGGGATGTCCGCATCGCCCCAGCCCCAGCGGGCGCGCTCTGAGGGCCAGTCTGGGTCGGCGCGCGGGTCTGGGTGGCAGCCCACACACACATACACACACACACACACTCGCTCTCATCTAAGAAATCCCCCCCAGCCCAAGAAATGTTTGCCAGCGTGGACCCTCAACAGTGAGTCGTTGCACCTTGAATGTGGAACATATGCGATACAATCTACGAGTTGTTCAAGCTACGCCGAGCAATCGATGTAGCGCAAGCTACGAAGTGCTACCTAACTGATGGAAACTATGTGGTGCAATGGATACTGCCATTAATGTGCTGTCAACCCCGCTACTCGCCCAACCATCCCACCCTCCCACCCGCAGCTCGTTCGGCAAAACCCATTCGACCACGTTTGCGGCTACTGATTGGGACTTCGTAGCACATCTGTACGGCCGCACTGGCGCGCGCACGCTCGTGCGAAGATCGGCCAGTTGGCTTGACACAAAAGATGCGGCCGCGATGGCGCTTACCGATGGGAACTTCTCAGCGCGTCCCACAGACCGCGTTGGCGCGTGGGCACTTCAGCGCGGGTTGGTAATCCGGGTGGGCGCGAGGTGGATGGCTTCGACCATGGCAGCAACGATGATGGTAATAGCGATGGTGGCGGTGATGATGACGACGGCGACGGCATGGCCAATGACGGCGACGATCCTGGCGACGACGGTGACCAGGATGATGCCCATACGCCGGTTGTGAAGGTGAGGTGGTGGTGATGGCGGCGATTAGCGACGACGACAACGATGATGGCATTGGCTGGAGGTGATTGGCGGCCAAGCGATGGCGCTGGTGACGGTGATGATGAAGTGCGTTCGCGGGGAAATCCAAGACATCAGACGGACGCACGTGGCTGCGCGCGCCCGTGGCCCGCACGGTGGTATGTGAGACCTAGCCGCTTGCAGGCAGCGGACGCGTGCTACATCGATGTGAACGCAGTGCGCGGTCAGATGAGAATGCGGGTGCCGGACGAGATGTCTACAATCATATGGGTGTTTCGCGAATCCAACACACCGCGCGCGGGCAGAAAATCTGCACCACCATAGGTTTCAATGTGAACACGTTGGAATTCGGAATGCTTGCGCCACCACGTGCTTGGCCTGAATGTGACAAATGCGAGCGCGTCTGGGGCATTGACTAACGGTTCCAACTGAGGATTGGGAAAAAAATAATAATAATAATAATAATAATAATAATAAAGGCGTACCCAGCCCTTTTTCTACACGCGAGGCAACTGTTCACGTGGTTTTTGTTCACGCGTTCAAGAATTTGCGAGAGATGCAGAATTTTGGAAGGCGTTGTGAAGCAATGTCGGGCCACGCACGACACCCGCGCAAGCATAGAATGGGAGACAGGAGTGGAGAATGAGGAGGAGGAGGAAAAGGAGGAGGCAGAGGAGGAGCAATAATGAGGGAAAGACAGGGAAAATGGATCAGCGCCATGCATTACATCTGCTGGTTTCGCCCGTGGCGCCGCAACGGGCGACAGGCGTCCGAGGAAATGGGTTGAGTGGACGACTGAGGACAGCGCAATGCGTTCCGTGCCGCGTGAGCGCCCTGCGTCGTATGATGCAACATCGCCGCGCGCTCAATGACGGGGCAGCGGCGCGCCCCATTTGGGCGCGCCCTTTTCACATTTGATTGGGAAGCATTCGTTGCAAGCGTCGCCAACGGTGCCGCCGAAGATGCGCCCAGAACACGCTAGCGGCTCTCCTCCTTTCACTCGCGCAGGAAGTTGGCAATGCGTGCGCCAATTTCACGGACTGCTTCCTGCAGTTCTCCGTACCTGCATTGAAAGTCCAGAGGCGAAGCCAGGTCCGCTGGCGGCCCCCGCGGCAAAAAGTCCAAGCGTGGAGCGCGGATGATGATGTTGCCGGTCGTCGTTGCGGTGACCACGACGTACAGGTGCAACCAAAGGGAGTCCTAGTCGTCGATGACCTTGTGCCCAGCGTCCACGATGACGCCTTCGTGCATGGTCTGGCTTCGGCAAGCCGTCGACGTGAGCACTTTGGCGTGGAAGATCTGCAAGCTTGCCCGCGTGACCCTGTGCTTGCGGAAATCGGACGGGGTGGACCTATGCGGATCGACGAGGACGAGCTTCGCCGGAGCTTCCCAGTAGCCGAAGAGCCACCGAAGACGGCGACCATTGAAAACACAGCCTCCCAGGGACGGCGAGGTTTGGTAGCGGTTTGTGTAACAAGTCATTCTGCTGGGCCTCCCGGGAGCCCGCGAAAGTGGCGACAGTTTCGTTGATCGCAACCTCCTTGGGAAGGCGAAGTCTCTTGGCGGTCTACAGAAGAAATCATGTTGTTGGGCCCTTCACGAAGCCACGAAAGTGGCGACATTTCTGCAGATCGCAGCCACCCAGGGACGGCGAGTTGTCATTTATGGTGGTCTGCGTAAGACGTCATTTCGCCAGGCATCCCTAGAGCCCACGAACGAGGCGACAATTCCGCTGATCGCAGCCCCCCAGGGACGGCGAGGTCTCATGGTGGTCTACGGAAGACGTCAGTTTGCTGGACCTCGCAGGAGCCCACGAAGGTGGCGACGGACTTGCAGATCGCAGCCCCCAGGGACGGCCAGGTCTCATGGCGGACTGCGTCAGACGTCACGGTGCTGGGTTTCTCTGAGCCCACGGAAGTGGCGGCAGCTTCCCAGATCGCACCCCAGTGCCGGCGAGCTCTCGTGATGGTCTCGCACAAAAAGCATCACGTTGTTCCCCACATGTTTAGTGGGGTTCTGGTTTTCCTTCACTGCCGCGGCGCACCCGCGTCTCACCTCCTCCCCCTCCTCCTCCTCTCCCTCCTCTTCATTCCTCCCTCACCCACAGCACAGCACAGCACAGTTCCCCACATGCTTCGTGGGGTTCTGGCTTGTTTGCCCACATGTTTCCCCACATGTTTCGTGGAGTTCTGGTTTTTCCCCACATGTTTCGTGGGGTTTGGTTTTCTTCCCTGCCGCGGCGCACCCGCGTCTCCTCACCTCCCCCCTGCTCAGCACGGCACAGCTGAGCACAGCTCAGCTCAGCTCACTCAACTCAGCACAGCACAGCACGGCACAGCACAGCACAGCTCACCGCACAGCAGCACAGCACAGCACAGCATAGCACACAGGGCATTCCTTCGACGCCACAGGGGGTGCGCTGGAGGTGGGGGCCCTATGCGTTGTAGGCTCCCAGGGCGTGGCAGGCGTGGCGTTTCCTCGACGCCACAGGGGGTGCGCTGGGGGTGGGGGACCTAAGCGTTGTAGGCTCCCAGGGCGTGGCAGGCGTGGCATTTCCTCGACGCCACAGGGGGTGCGCTGGGGGTGGTGGCCCTATGCGTTGTAGGCTCCCAGGGCGTGGCAGGCGTGGCATTTCCTCGACGCCACAGGGGGTGCGCTGGGGGTGGTGGCCCTATGCGTTGTAGGCTCCCAGGGCGTGCCAGGCGTGGCATTTCCTCGACGCCACAGGGGGTGCGCTGGGAGGTGGGGGCCCTCGTTGTAGGCTCCCAGGCGTGGCAGGCGTGGCATGTCCTCGACGCCACAGGGGGTGCGCTGGGGGTGGGGGCCCTATGCGTTGTAGGCTCCCAGGGCGTGGCAGGCGTGGCATTTCCTCGACGCCACAGGGGGTGCGCTGGGGGTGGTGGCCCTATGCGTTGTAGGCTCCCAGGGCGTGGCAGGCGTGGTATTTGGTTGAGGCCACAGGGGGTGCGCTGGGAGTTAGGAGGAGGAGGAGGAGGAGGAGGAGGAGGAGGAGGAGGAGGAGGACGGGGAGGTGGGGCAGCAGCAGCGGCAGCAGCAGCAGCTGCAGCAGCAGACGCAGCAGCAGCAGCAGAAGCAGCAGCAGGAGGAGGACACCGAGGAGGAGAAGGAGGTGCAGCAGCAGAAGCACCGATGGTACACATGGGAAATAAGATAGGTATGTGGGGTTCCTCGGTAGCGTAATTTGGTTTTCAGGAGCCTGCGGACGAGGCGACAATTCTGCTGATCGCAGCCCCCCAGGGACGGCGAGGTCCCATGGCGGTCTGCGAAAGATACTTCCCTGCTGGGCCGCTCAGGAGCACACGAAAGTGGCGACAAACTCGCGCATCGCAGCCCCCAGGGACGGTTAGGTTTCATGGTGGTCATCGTAAGACGTCGCTTTGCGGGAGGCGGCGAGGTCCCACGGCGGTTGGCATAAAAGGTCATTGTGTTGGGCCCCGCATGAGCTTTCAAAAGTAGCTACAATTTCGCAGATGGCAACCTCAGAAGGACGGCGAGGTCGCATGGTGGTCTGCGTAAGACGTCACTTTGCTGGGCTTCCCTTGAAACCGCGAAAGTGGCGACAGACTCGCAGATCGAAGCCCCCAAGCCTCGGGGAGGTCTCATGAAAGGTACGCGCGAGGGAGTCAAGGAGGCAGGAGGGGAAGGAAGAAGGAGGAGGATGAGGAGTGGAGACTACGGGTGAGGCGACTAGGTGTGTGAGTGTTAAAGGCATAAAGATATGTTCGAGATGTCCAGAATTCGGGAAGGCGTCGCGAATCAATGCTGTACCACGCACGACACGTGTGCAACATAGAACGGGGGACAGGAGTCGACAAGGAGAAGGAGGACAAAGGAAGGGGGGAGGAAAAAAGAGATGGAAAACGAAGGGGGAGAAATACTGTCGAGGGTACAGCGCAATGCGCTACATCG
Source organism: Prorocentrum cordatum (assembly GCA_963575745.1). Lineage (NCBI taxonomy): Eukaryota > Dinophyceae > Prorocentrales > Prorocentraceae > Prorocentrum > Prorocentrum cordatum. The sequence goes on along the minus strand of CAUYUJ010017156.1, from coordinate 82,735 downwards.
GCTGGGTTAGCCCGTGGTACCGCAGCGGGCGCCAGGCGCGCGGGGACTGGGGAGGGGGGAGTGGGCGACTGATGACAGCGCAATGCGCCCCGTGCCGCTCAGCGCCCTGCGCTGCATGATGCGACAGCGCCGCGCGCTCAATCCTGGGGCGGCGCAGCGCGCCATGTGGGCGCGAGCCTTCTCACACTCGACTGGCAATCGCTCGTTGCCAGCGTCGCCGACGTCGCTGTCAAAGTTGCACCGAAGCCCCGCGTGCGGCCCTCATCCCTTCAGTCTCGCGGAAACTTGGCAAGGCCGGCCGCGTGTGCCGATCTCGTGGATTATTGCGCTTGCTGACCGCAGCCCCCCAGGGACGGCGAGGTCTTACGGTGGCTTGCATAGAAGCCAGTTTGGTGGGCCTCTCAGGAACCCACGAAAGTGGCGACAGCTTCGCACATCGCAACCCCCCAGGGACGGCGAGGTCTCATGGTGGTCCGTACAAAACGTCAATTTGTTGGGCCCCCAAGGAGCCCACGAAGGTGGCGACAGACTTGCAGAGCGCAGCCCCCCAGGGACGGCGAGGTCTCATGGTAGTCTGCGTGAGACGTCACTTTGCCGGGCCTCCCTCGAGCCAACGAAAGTGGCTACAGACTCGCAGATCGCAGCCCCCCAGGGGCGGCGAGGTCCCATGGCGGTTGGCGTAAGACATCATTGCGCTAGGCTTCCGAAGTTCCCACGAAAATAGCGACAGTTTTGCAAATCGCAACCCCAAAAAAACGACAAAGTCTCATAATAACCTAAAACATCCCGAGTGCCGTGACGGGCCCAACGTTGTCGATCCATTCTGCGTTGCCCAGCAGCCGCCCTCTGAGTAATCCTGGATGCTGGAGTCGCTGCTCCCGCAGCGCCAGGGGCACGAGTCCAGCGACGCTTCCGGAAGCAGCACACTCCCGCGTCGTTCTGCACGACTCCGTCAGCACCACCCGGAGGGCAGTCACTGCACGAGTTCGGCACGGCTCGCGTCCTGAATCTCATCATTCTGCAGTACCTTGTCGTTTGCAAACTTGCCATGTTTCCCGAGGCTCGGGCGCTCCGAAGGAGAGCCGAAGTCGGGGGCTCCCAAACGGTGTGGTGGCCACACCGCGGTGAGTCGGCCGGGCTTCGGGGTGACCGCACGGTCCTGGGAGTTGTCGGCGGCGACGATATGGGCGAACAGCCGAGGGGCGGGCATTACACGTATTCGCCCGGGAGCCATTTTGAAGACATAGACCACCGGCGCATTTGAATAAACCCGGGAAGCAATCATTAAACCCCCCCCCTCATCAGAGGAAATTATAACGCTTCCGGCACCGGGGCCGGGACGGAAGCGATATCCCCCGCAGGTCACCAGAGGTCCGCGGAGGGGAGGTCCCCAGAGGTTCCCAGGAGGCATCCAGAAAGGCCTCCACAAGCTTCTGAATGCCCGGGCCCCTTGCAGTCCAGAGCCCAGCGACAAGGCACACCTGCCCAGAGTCGCTTCCTGTGATTCTGTGCGTTTCTGCGAGATTCCTCAGAGATTCCTTTGATGCTCCGATTGGCTTCTTTTGAGATTCCTTGCCGTTTCCATTGTGATTCTTTTGGGACTCCTTTTGAGACTCCTCTGGTGTTCCTTTGATGTTATTCTGGGGGTCCCTTGAGGTTCCGGTCATGTCCCTTTGATGCCCCAGTGCTTAAGGGAGCATCACATCGACATCCGGGGCCGGTGGATTATTCTATGTTCAATAAATGTGCTAACATATCGCAGGGGGGTTCGCGGAATCCGTCTGCGATATCCCTCCGTGGACTCTCCCGTAGGATCCCCTGAAATAGTAAATTTCCCTAGTGCGGTCGCAATAGGGATTGCTTATGTCCACGCGAGCCCGCGTTTTCCAAATTCCTTAGATTCCTTCGTGGTTCGTTTGAGCTGCCGCTGAGATGCCTTTGCGAGTTCTGTTGGGATCCTTTGAGATTGCTTTGAACTTCCATTGGTTCATTTGATTTTATGCGTGGGATTCCTTGTGATATTATTATGGGATTCCTTTGGGGGTCCTTTCAAGTTCCTTTGACATTCCTTCGACAATCCCTGAAGGGAACATCACATCGACCTCCAGCGCCTGTGGATTATTCTATGTTCAATAAATGTGCTAACATATCGCGGGGGGGGTCGCGGAATCCGTCTGCGATATCCCTCCGTGGACTCTCCCATAGGACCCCCTTAAAAAAAACCTTATTGCGGTCGCAATAGGGTTTGCTTACGTCCACGCGAGCCCGCGTTTTCCAGATTCCTTAGATTCCTTCGTGGTTCGTTTGAGCTGCCGCTGAGATGCCTTTGCGATTTCTGTTGTGCTCCTTTGAGATTACTTTGAATTTCCAATAGGGTTCCTTTGAGATTCTGCGTGGGCTTCCTTCTGAGATTCCTCTGGGATTCCTTTGGGGGGTCATTTCAAGTATAGTTGCTTGCGGTGATTTCATTGTTTGTCAGTTTTGATGTACCTTTGATTTCCGATGCGCGTCAGTTTCCCAGTGTTCTAGCAAGGTGGGAACCCATTGGCAGGCGTTCGTGCGCATTGGTTCTTCAGGCTGTCGCCTCACGTTGCCGCCAGCTTCGGGCCCGGGGGGGCAAATTAATTGCATTTGTGTTTTTTATGTGTTATGTGCTAACGATGGGCGCCGCCCAAAATACTTATTTATTTTATTTTCTGTGCTAGCGATATCGCCGGGGGAGGTACTGTTTGCTTCCTGGGGTTACATGGATTGCTCTCCCCTGGGCTATTCGCCCCTATCGTCGCCTCTGAAGTTGGGCCGCTCTCCGAGGATGTCCCGAGCGGCCCGAGAGCTTCCGAGGTCCCCAAGACCGTGCAGGGACGGGCCGTGCAGGGAGGCTTTTGTTTGGGGGGGGACGCTGAGGTCGCCGCACGGGCTGTCACCGGTCGCCGCTGCGTGCCTCCTCCTCCTCCTCCTCCTCCTCCTCCTCCTCCTCCTCCTCCTCCTCCTCGTCCTCCTCCTCCTCCTCCTCCTCCTCCTCCTCGTCCTCCTCCCCCTCCTCCGCGGAACCCGACGTGGCCGGTGATGTCGCGGGCACGCAAAGCCGAACCCACTGGCATGGCCGCGGAGGGGTTCAGTCCGAGGTCTTCTCTCTTGTTCCGTAGCAGAGTGCAAGCACGAGGGGCGATGGAGGAAAGGGGGGGAAGATTGACGGGGGGGGAGCTGGGGGAGGAACACCTGTAGCGGATGCTTGAGAGGATCGTGTCCACGTGTTTCCGGAAGGAGGGGAGGAAAATTGGGGATCAGCAGGCGGAGGAGAAGGAGGAGGAGGAGGAGGAAGAGGAGGGCCTAAGAAAAAGAAAACCAACGAGAGGGGGAGAGGCCACGAGGGTACTCATGGGGGCTCAAGACGAAGGAGAAGGGGGAAATCGAGACAAAGAGGGAGGAGGAGGAGGAAGAAAGAAGGTGAATGCTTTAATTGAGGTGGTGCAGCCAGGCTCAAAGGGGTAGGAGGAGGGAGAGGAGGCGGATGGAGACTCAGAGGAATAGTGAAGAGAAGAGAGGACGAAGAGGAGGTTGCGAATGAGGAGGTGTTGGGGGGGATCCGCAGGCGGGAGGAGGGAGAAATGGCAGCACGACCATGCTGACATGGGGCGGCGGAGAGAAGGAAGAACTGGTGATGAGGATGGAAGGGACAAAGAGGAGGAGGAGGAGGAGGAGGAGGAGGAGGAGGAGGAGGAGGAGGAGGAGGGAGGGGGGAGGAGGAGGAGGAGGAGCAGCGAGGAGGAGGAAGAAGGTAATAGGGGGGGGGTGGTGTGAAGGGGACGGAGCGAGAGGGCAGGGGGGAGGGAGAGGAAGGAGGAAAATGAGGAATGAGGGGGAAGGGGGAGGAGGTTGATGACAAAGCCTAGGAGGAGAAAGAGGAGGAGGAGGAGGAGGAGGAGGAGGAGGGAGGAGTTCGAATAAGGAGGAGGAAGACGAGGATCGTGGAGTAGGAGGAGGAGGACCGAAGAGGAGGAGGAGGAGGAGGAGGAGGAGGAGGATCGAGGAAGCCCCCCACGCGGCCAGGAGGCAAGCGAGATCCAACCAGAGCCGCAACATAGACCAGGCCCGCGGGCGCTGCGCCTCACACGAGCGCGGCGGCAATGAGCGGCGCCCATCGGTGGCTTTCGGCGACCCTCGGCGGCGGCGCCGTGTAGGAGCGAGGAGGAGGAGGAGGAGGAGGAGCGAGGAGGAAGAGGAGGAAGAGGAGGAAGAGGAGGAAGAGGAGGAGGAGGAGGAGGAGGAGGAGGGCTTGCTTGCCGTCGCCACAGCTGGTGACAATGTCACCTGGCTGTTTGGTTTGATCAGCCCCCCAGGGCCGACTGGCCCAGGGGGGGAGGCTGCAACCGATAAGATCTCACGCCACCAGGAACCAGGAACCAGGAGGATTTGGAGGACGGGGAGGAGGAGGAGGAGGAGGAGGAGGAGGAGGAGGAGGACGTAGAAGATGAGGAGGAGGAAGAGGAGGAGAACCAGTGTGAACCCAAGACGCATCAACGATGTTGCAATAAACCCTCCCTCAGAGTTCCCTCTTCATAGGTCCCTGCAAGGACGTGTGCTCATGGCGGGAAGAGCCCCATTGGAAGGCCACCGTCTGAGAATCCTCCATCGTGCCAGAACACAGTATCTGGGATTCCAGCGCCGAGGAGACCCGTGACTGGTTGCGCGCCTGGGTACCCGAAATCCTGCCCGAGCGCCATCGCTGGGACCTGGGCACCGCGCATCCACGTGACGGCTGCCCCCCAGCACCCCCAGATCGTGCCACGGCGCCAGCCCCGGGACCTCCACCGCACGAGCCTCCTTGCAACCGCTGCCAAGCTTCCGAGACTCGAACAGGGGATCGGCTCCAGAATTGCTCTGCCCCAGGATGTATTTTCCTTGTCGCACCCACGGGCAGTCCGTAGAACTCTCGCAGCTCCACAAATGGTTGATTGACGTATGTGTTTGTTGAAGAGTCGACGTGAAAAGCAATTCTGGGCGCATGTTTTTGTTGAAGAGTCGACGTGAAAAGCAATTCTGGGCGCATGTTTTTTTTGAAGAGTCGACGTGCAAAGCAATACTGGGCCAAACCTATTCTGCCGTCGACCCCCCCCCCCTGCGAGAGACGAGCGCGCGCGACGCGGGCCCTCGAGAGGGCGCGAGGGGCGGGGCGCGGCGCCCCGCGTGCTCGCCCGTGCGGGGAGCGGCCCCCGGGCGCCCCCCGACGGAGCCGCCGCCGGGGGGGGGGGGCTCGCCTGAAGTCGTGTCCCCCTACAGGGGGATTTTCGACGATTCCCCCTACAGTCGTGTCCCCCTACAGTCGTGTACCCCGAAATAGTTCAAAAATAATCCAAAAATATTGAGTATGTTTTGACCTTTTTGGTGTATTTTTGGGGGTGTCTTTTATTTTTCATCAGAAATCCCCCTGTAGGGGGACAGGCCCGACTTGAGGCTCGCCCCCGGGGGGCCGCCCCGCGGGCGGCGGCGCGGCCGCCGTGCTCGCCCCTTGCCCCGGGGGCCCCCCTAACGGGGCGGTGACCACACCGTGCGGTGAGTCGGTGGGGATTCGGGGTCACCGCACGGTGTTGGGACTCGGGTCGTGCCTTCTCCGAGGGCGTCTCGGGCGACCGGGGCCCCCTGAATCCGAGGTTCCAAGACCGTGCGGTGACGGAGCGTGCGGTGAGGTCCTGGGAAATTTCGAGGTCACCGCACGGTCTGTCACCGCACCGTTTCGGGACTCCGAAGTGCTCTCCCTTTGCCCGCCTTCCTTGGTATCGCTCGGACGTGTGCATTTTTCCCCGGCGGGGATTATCAGGGGGCATCCGCGGGGTTCATCCTGGATCATCCTGCGAAAAAACCGCGCACGAAGCCGAGAAAAGCACAGGGAATGGACGTCCGAGCGACGGGGAGTCCCCCGCTCTCTCTCGGCGGACGCTGTCTTCGGCTTCGTCGTCGTCGTGGTCGTGGTCGTCATCATGGTCGTCGGCGTCGGCGTCGTCGGCGTCGTCGGCGTCGTCGGCGTCGTCGTCGGCGTCGTCGTCGTCGGCGTCGTCGTCGTCGTCCTCGTCGTCGTCGTCGGCTTCGTCGTCGTCTTCATCCCGTTGCCGCTGGGTTCCTTCGCGATGCTTAATGCTTTTTGGGGGCAAGCGATACTGCCACAGCTTACATAGACAATAAGCAGAAATAAGTCGAACACCAAAAACAACAACAACAACAACAACAACAACAACAAAAAACAAACAATAACAACAACAACAACAACAACAACAACAACAACAACAACAACAACAACAACAACAACAACAACAACAACAACAACAACAACATCAACAACAACAACAACAACAGCAACAACAACAACAACCATTTCAAGGCTGTACGCTCTTACTTGCCCGCGAGTCATTCAACACGTATACCCTACACCCTCGATACCCGCCCTCTTCGTCTTCGATCACACCTCTTTCGGGGGGATTATTTCTCTTTGCTGGGGCCGGCGGGCTTAGACGTACGGGCAAACCGGAACGGGCGGACAATCCTTCGGGGGCGTACATCTCTCTGCCCGCCATTGGAATTGGCGCGGGCCCTGCAAGAGGAGGAGGGGAAGAACGAGGGAGAGTGGGAGGAAGGGGAGGGGGAAGGACGAAGGAAGAGGGAAGATACCACGTTGTGAAGGCGTCCTTGGCGCGTGCGTGGTTCCTGAGCGCCGAAACGCAATTCCAGAATAATTTGTGAGGACGTCGCACGCGAGAGCGCAGTCCTGAGTACATTGTGAGGAAATCTCAGGCGGAAGCGGGGGCCCTGACTAAGTTGCGAGGAAGTCTCAAGCGGGAGCGCCGTTCCTGAGCAAATTGCACGGAAGTCTCAGGCGGGAGCGGGGGTCCTCACTAAATTGCGAGGAAGTCTCAGGCGGGAGCGCCGTTCCTGAGTCAATTGCGCGGAAATGTCAGGCAGGAGCGGGGGTCCTGAGTAAAATTCGAAGAAGTCTCCGGCGGGAGCGCCGTTCCTGAGTCAATTGCGCGGAAATGTTAGGCAGGAGCGGGGGTCCTGAGTAAAATTCGAAGAAGTCTCAGGCGGGAGCGCCGTTCCCGCGTAAATTGCACGGAAGTTTCAGGCGGGAGCGGGGGTCTTGATTACATTGCGAGGAAGTCTCAGACGGGAGCGCCTTTCCTGAGTAAATTGCGCGGAAGTCTCAGGCGGGAGCGGGGGTCCTGAGTAAAAATCGAGGAAGTCTCAGGCGGGAGCCGTTGTTGTTGTAGCCTGGGGGGCAGGGGCACAGTTTGAGCAGGAAGACTTTCCTTGAGAAAAAACAAGGTGCGAGCCCCGGGGGTGGCACTTCAATCGAAAAAAAGTAATGCGCACCGGTGGGGGGGGATCAACAATAATTATGCTTCAAGAATGAGAGTTCAACAACAACAACAACAACAACAACAACAACAACAACAACAACAACAACAACAACAACAGCAACAGCAACAGCAACAGCAACAACAACAACAACAACAACAAAACACCCGAGGGGCGACGAAAAACGACCCGAGGGGCGACGCGGGCCCTCCTTCGGGCCTCGCGCAAGCACCTGGCGGCCTCGCGGTCTGCGGCGAGCTTGGCCGCCCAAGGGAAGGCAGCACTCGGGGGCTGTTCGGCCGACCACCCGCAGCAGGCCACCCCCTTCGCGACGTCCCTGCCGCCTCGCCGTAAGTCGGGAATGTCCCTCTACATGAGGAATATTCAATTTGTTGTTGAATATATAGTATACCTATATCATAAAAAGGAATATATATATATAACAACAAACAAAAAACAAAAAAAACAAAAAAAAAAAAAAAAAAAAAAAAAAAAAAAAAAAAAAAAAAAAAAAAAAAAAAAAAAAAAAAAAAAAAAAAAAAAAAAAAAAAAAAAAACGCCTCAATCAGTGGATGATTTTCGCTGAGGAGATCGAGCGGGAGCCCAGAAGCCCGGGAGCCCAGAACACCAGAATCGGCCCGAACCAACAACCGGGAACCCGGAACCGGGAGCTTGGGAACCCAGCTTGTCACCAATAAAATCGGCGGGAAATTTTCGCCAATGTTTCAACCTCCGCTAGGACCCCTTCAGTGCAAGCTTTGATTGGGGAAAAATGGTGTGGGAACGATTTGCTTCCGTATGTTTGAGCAGTTTTGCTTATTTGTGGGATTATTTTTCATCTTCCGTCCAAAATCCGCCTGTGGGAGGACACGCCCGACCTAGTAGTCGGGCTGGACCAAAGGGGGGGATTGGGAAAGGGGGGGTTACGAAATTTGCTGCATGCAGCTGGTTTCGGCCCCGCCGCCGGGCCCAGTCCTCGATACATGGGCGCCTACCGGCGCCCGGAGGCGCCGGGAAAATCAGCTACGTGAGCCGATTCTCAAACCCCCCTTTGCTATCCCCCCCTTTCGCCCGACCCGACCTAGGCCTCGCCCCAGGGACGCGTGTATGCGGTCGGGGGGGAGCTTGGAAGGCGAGGAGGGCGTCATGGAAGGCGAGTGGTTTGGTAGGGGACGGTTGGGCCGCGCCCGAATCACGAGAGCGAGGGGGGCACGGGCAGTCGGGGGCGGGGCCACGGGAGGAGGGGAAGACGGTGCGCGTCTCGACTCGTCCGGTTCTGTTTCTGCTTCGAGGGTTTCCGAGTCCGATCTTATGCGCCCCTGGATTCCGATTAGGGGTCCCGGCATCTCCGTGGAGGCCTCCTAGCCCACCGATTCCCGCCGATGTGATTTCTCCCGGCTCAGCTGCCGATTGCCGCTGGTGCGATTCATGTCGAGAGCGAGGGGGAAGTGAGGAGGAGGAGGCCTTCTCAGAAGGCGGCGGGGCTTCTCAGAAGCCCCCGCGCCTTCTCAGAAGTCCCGTGTGTCTTCGAGGAAAGTTTCGGAAAGGATTCACAAGTTCCGAGCCTTATTGGAAGCCCCGCCCCCTCTCACTTCCCCACTGGGCTCGCCGCCAAGTCAAGGAAGGAGGGAAAAGGCGCCAGAGGCCACGATGCCGCCTGCTCCTCATCAGCGCCGAGCAGCTGGGAAAACACGGACTGCTCGTCCTCGGCGCCCGCGGCACATGTGGAGTCGGAGGTGGAGGCCCCTACGCGGGCTCCTCCGGGGGGGGGACCGTGGCCGGCCCCATCTCTGCTCGAGGCAGACACTCGGGATGTTGGATCCGCTCGGGATCCGCTCTGTGCGGGATGTTTTTGTTGTTACAGGCCAGCCACAACTGGGGGAGCTGTGGTCCTTACCCCCCTGGGGGACCCATCGATTTCGACACCCCTCTCGAGAGATCCTCGACGCGATGGGTTCCCCCAGGGGGGTAAGGACCACAGCTCCCCCAGTTATGGCTGGTCGGTGTTGGAACCCAGATAGTCCGGACGGGGCAAGGACGGGGAAAAACCCGTTCCAGAGTGTTCCGGAACGCTCTCGGAGCGTTCCTGAACGTGGTGAGAAGGCCGCGGCGCACGAGACATCCTCCGGAGCCGCGGGATCTCAGAGATTCGATGCGTCCTGCCCGGTGTTATCCGCGCCCTGGTTTTGCTTTGTCTTGACACTCTGGAGAGAGGTGGGGCAGCTCTGGGGCGTTTTGGTCATGTCGTGCTGACCTCGAGTAGCGTAGAAATCCATCAAGCTAGTTCTGATTGCGTCAGCAGCAGGAGGCGGGGGGTAGAGGGAGGAAGAGGAGGGAGAGGGGGGAAGAGGAGGAGGAGGAGGAGGAGGAGAAGGAGGAGGAGTGGGCTGAGGAGGCAAAACAGAAAAAGCATCGTACTCACAATAGATGAAGGAGAGGAAGTGAAGATTCATTGAAAAACGACCCAGAAGAAGACGAAGAAGAAAAAGGAGGAGATACATAAGCCCATCCCGCCACCTGGCCTGGGTTGTGGGTATGAAGCCTATTGGATGTTCGTTGGGGATCTCGTGGGCAGCGGGGCCTCTTGGGGCCTCCGTGTGGAGGCCTCTTGGGGCCCCTTCCTGGGGGCCTCTTGGGGGCCTCGTGGGGGAGATGCGCATGTATAATGAGGCCTCGCGGGGGGCCGCCTGGGGCCTCCTTGTCGAGGCCTCCTGGGGCCTCTTCTTGGGGGCCTCGTTGGGGGAGATGCACATTGCACGATGGCTGCGACAAAGCTGGTGGTGGTGGTGGTGGTGTTAAGTCGGGCGTGTCCCTCTACAGGGGGGATATTCAAACATACGATAAAAATAGTCAGGAGGGGATGTGTTTTACTATGTTTGAGTATGTTGGGTGTTTTTGTTTAGTATTTTCCATTGTTCGCCCAAAATCCCCCTGTAAGGGGGACACGCCCGACTTGATAGTGGTGCTGCAGCAGACCGGGAGAAGAGGAGGGGGAGGGCCCGTGGCGAGGAGGGAGGAGGGCCACGAGCCGCGGGCGGGGGGAGCGATACCCACCAGGGGGGCTTGCGGGGTGAAGGGGAGGGAGGAGGAGGGAGGAGGAGGAGGAGGAGGAGAGGAGGAGGAGGAGGAGGAGGGGAGGAGGAGGAGGAGGAGGAGGGGAGGAGGAGGAGGAGGAGGAGGAGGGGAGGAGGAGGAGGAGGAGGAGGAGGAGGAGGAGGAGGAGGAGGAGGAGGAGGGGAGGAGGAGGAGGAGGAGGAGGAGGAGGAGGGACGGGGGGGAAAGGGGGGGGTAGGAGCAGGGGGAGGAGGAGGAGGAGGAGGAGGAGGAGGAGGAGGAGGAGGAGCAGGAGGACAGGAGGGAGTGAGGAGGGTAAGGTTCGCGAAGGGGAGTCGACTAAAGAATCGATGCACCCCAAACTTGAGTTGTTCGTCTACTCTGCGACGGATGCGTAGAATGCTCCGTGCCGAGATCACGGACCGCGAGCAGAGAAAGGAAGAATGATGAGAAGAAGGTTCGAATAGGGAATCGATTACAGAATCAATGTACACCATACTTGTGTTCGTCCAGTCTACGAAAAAAACGTGGAATGCTCTTTAGATCTCCGGAGCGGCGCATTCTTGCAGATTCGACGAGAAAAACACTTCTGGGGTGAATCAATTATGTAGTCGATCCCCTACTCCGAAGGTGGAGTGGGTCGCGCATGCGGCCTCAGAGCGAGAAGCTGCAGACCACAGCAGGGCTTGAAACAAAGCCGTAAAGCCCCGCCCTCGAGGATCGAGGATCCGCCCGCGGATGCAAGACGAGGACCCCGCAGCACGAGAGGGCGGGGAGGGATCCCGAGGAACGAGGACCACAAGGAGAGGGCGGGGGTGAGGAGGAGGAGGAGGAGGAGGAGGAGGAGGAGGAGGAGGAGGTAGGAGGAGGAGGATGAGGGTGGGTGGGATGGAGGACGTCGAGGAGGAGGTGGGGGCGGAGGGCGGAGGCGGAGGCGGAGGAGGAGGAGGAGGAGCAGAGCGGAGGAGGAAAGGAGAAGGAGAAGGAGGACGTCGAGGAGGACATCGAGGAGGACGTCGATGAGGAGGAGGCGGAGGAGGAGGAGGAGGAGGAGGGGGGTGGGAAGGGGGGGGGAGGAGGAGGAAGTCGAGGAGGAGTCGATGAGAAGGGGGAGGAGGGAGGAGGAGGAGGGTGGGTGGGAAAGGAGGACGTCGAGGAGGGGTGGGAGGCGAGGCGGCGGCGGAGGCGGAGGAGGAGGAGGAGGAGCAGGAGGAGGAGGAGGAGGAGGACGTCGAGGAGGACATCGGGAGGCGTTCGAGGAGGGGAGGAGGAGGAGGAGGAGGAGGAGGGGAGGAGGAGGGGAAAGAGGAGCGGGAGGAGGAGGACGTCGAGGAGGAAGTCGAGGAGGAGCAGCAGGAGCAGGAGGAGGAGGAGGAGGAGGAAGAGGAGGAGGAGGAGGAGGAGGAGGAGGAGGAGGAGGGCGGGGGCCCGCCGCCCCGGGCCGAGCTCACGAACCACGAGCAGATGAGCCAGGACTTCGCCGCCGAGCGCGACCTGCGCCTGCGGGCGCGCCCCACCCACCCTTCGCCCCCAGGGGGGGACGCCTGCGCGCCTGCGCGCCGGGCGCGTGCGGGCGGCGCTGGGCGGCCGCCGTCGTCCCACGGGGGATTCTCCGGTCGAGCCGCCGCGTCGGGCGCCCGAGGCCGTTCCGCGTGCCCGGGGGCCAGCTGCCAGCCCTGCCACCTGGGGTGAGCGAGAGGCGGGAGGCCGAGCCCGAGAGGCGTGAAGGGGTGTGGCCTCGGGGGCGCGCGAGCTTGTTGCATGCTGCGAAGGATGGTGGCCTCGGGAGTGCGACTCCGCAGCGTGTTGCGAAGGGCTGTGTCCTCGGGAGAGGGGGCGATGAGCGCGGGGCAGTGGTGGGCGAGGGGAGGGGGGCCTGGAAGGCTACAGAAGCCGCGTCAGAGAGACTTGGCATTCTAGCACGCCTCAGCGTGCCTCTGCGGCAGGGTCTCAACCCCGAGAGGGGGCCCTCTAGCTCTAGCCTTACGTCGGGCGTGTCCCCTTGCAGGGGGAGTTTCGACAAAGACTAAAACATACCCCCGAAAATACCCCAAAAAGGTCACAACATACTCAAAAAATAGTCCCCAGACTAGTTTTGACTATTTTTTGATTTCTTTGCGGGTATTTTTTATTTTTTGTCGGAAATCCCCCTGTAGGGGGACAGGCCCGACTTAACTTTAGCCCTCCTGTCAGGGTGGAGAAATGGTAGAATTCATTGGAAACTCCTCCGTGCCGAGATCCCCGACGTTTGCTGAAAATCGGGGGTCTCAACATCGGGTGCTATGGTATTTGTTGTCCCGAGGCCTCGCCTCCCCATCCGCCCTGAGTGGCGCGGGTGTACATGAGATCCAAGGTCTGCTTGCTCCGAGGCGGACGTTTGTTGGTTTCCAGGCTCACCCCGCCCCCCCTCCTCCTGATTATTTTCAGGAGGGAACAATTAATCCTCGTTACCCCAGAAAATATGGGAAAATATGGGAAGTGGGGGGAAGACAGAAGCCCAGAAAATATATGAAAATATGGGGAATAGTTTTATTTGTGTGTATTTATTTGTGTGTCCTGGGGCCCCTTCATATTTTCATCGCTTCGCTCACTCCGCCAGGCGATGGTGCATCGCCGATGCCGTTTGTCGAGGTGTGCCTCTTGGGGCTCTCTTGGGAGGCCCCTTGGTGATGGGAAGATGTTGCAGGCCATGCCAGCGGCGACGCCCGCATCTCCCTACCTCCAACTCACTGTGCGCTGCCCTTGAGGCGCAGGCGTCTCTGGGGGGGGCATCCCGGCTCCTAGTGTGGGCTCTGTCCCCCGGGGGGTGGGTACATACACAGAGGCTCTCAGGCACACTCCTCCGTTCCACAGGTGACCTCTTCGGTGGCCTTGTACGCGCCGTGGGCTGTCTGGAAGCCATCGTGAGCGTCTCGGACCGATCGTTCGACGAGTGCCACTTGGACCGCTGCCAATTGCCCGAGTGATCGTTGTCAATGCGGCGGTGCTGGGTGGGGTTGTTAATTATCAAGACGCCTACGGCGAATCACCGCCGCCCCCTGCCCTTTCGGAAGCGCCGATGCGGCCGACTGCTGTGGCCAGAGGTCTGCCAAGTTATTGGGCCATATGTTCCCCGAATCGGTCTTTACAGCCTTCGGGGAACACGTGGGGGAGGACGGGGAGGAGAGGAGAGATAGGAAGGGGGGGAATGGAGGAGGAGGTCTCTTGAGTGCCTTTTTGGCTACTCTGGGTTTATATTGGGCCACATGTGCGGTCTTGGAAGCATCTTGGGGGCCTCTTTGGATGCCTTGCGGCCTTCCTGTTCTGCCTGACGCCGTCTGGGCTGGGTTGGGGGCCTCTCTGTGGCCATCTTGGGCCATCTTGAGGCCATCTTGGGCGTCTTGGAGGCCATCTTGGGCGTCTTGGAGGCCTCTTGGAGGCCATCTTGGGCCATCTTGGCCGTCTTGGAGGCCATCTTGGGCGTCTTGGAGGCCCTTGGGCCCCCAAGAAGGCCCTCTTGGGGCCTTCTTGGGGGCCTCTCGGGCCGTCATGGGGCCATCTTGGAGGCCTCTTGGGTGCTGTTGGGGCGATGTTGGGGACCATCTTGAGGCCATCTTGGACCGTCTTGGGTGCATCTGAGAGCCATCTTACCCGTCTTGGAGGCCATCTTGGCCGTCTTGGAGGCATCTTGGAGGCCATCTTGGGCCATCTTGGCCGTCTTGGAGGCCATCTTGGGCGTCTTGGAGGCCGCTTGGGCCGTCTTGAGGCCCTCTTGGGGCCTTCTTGGGGGCCTCTTGCGCCGTCATGGGGCCATCTTGGAGGCCTCTTGGGTGCTGTTTGGGGCGATGTTGGGGACCTCTTGGGCCGTCGGAGAGCTGAAAAGAAGAACATGCCAAAATCCTTGGAAAAACCTAAGGAAAATCAATGATTTTAACCTATTCGGGCCTTCCTGGAGGGCGTCTTGGAGGGCTCTTGGGCCGTCTTGGAGGCCTTTTGCGGGCCTTTTGGGCCGTCTTAGACCATCTTGAGGCCATCTTGGGCCGTCTTGGGTGCATCTTGGAGCCATCTTACCCGTCTTGGAGGCCATCTTGGCCGTCTTGGAAGCATCTTGGAGGCCATCTTGGGCCATCTTGGCCGTCTTGGAGGCCATCTTGGGCCAAGTTGGGGCAACAAAGGCATTGACAGATGGATTTTCGGAAACTTGCGGGTGGCCGGCGGGACGGGCCGAAGCCCACTGGGGAGTTCTTTTAGAAAAAGAACCAAAACCAAAACCTGAAACATCCAGCACGCCGTGCACCCCTGTGGCAAGACCACAGGGGGCGGCGGATCGATGGGCCTTCGGCCCATCCGGCCACCGTGCCTGGGGGGTGGGCCGAAGGCATCATGGGTGTTGGTTGGGCTCTCGCGGTTGGCTTCTCGGGGCAAAGAGGGAGGCAATGTTGAAGCCCCTTGGGGGCCGCGTGCGGGCCTCTTGGGTTGAGAGCCTCTTGAGGGACTCTTGGGGCTTCTTGAGGTGCCTTTTGTGGGGCCCCTTACGGGCCCCCTGGCGCCTCTTGGGGGCTTCTTGGGAGGTCCTGGGGAATTCTTCGGGGCCGAAGGCTGAACTTTTCGGTTCATGGTCCCCTTCTTGGGCCCCTCTTGGGGGCGGTCTGGGGCCCTCTTAGGCCGTCTTGGGCGCCTCTTGGTGCCCGCTTGGGCCGTCATGGGGCCCTCTTGGATTCCCTTGGGCACATCTTGGGGGCGTCTTGGGCCGTCTGGGGACGGTTTCGGAGGCATTTGGGGCAGCCCCAGGAGCCGCCACGCGCGCGCGCGAATTAGAAATACGGTTAACTTGGAGATTGTAGCACTTTTGTGGCGCGTTGGGCAGGCGAATCCCCGCGGGGGTCCATGAAATCCAAGGTCTGGACGTCTGTTGGTTTCCCGGATCCCCCCGCCCCCCTCCTCCTGATTAGTCCCCCCGTTTGGCGGCGGAGCGCAGTCTTTACGCATTCTAGAAGAGTGCTGCCGCGTTTAACCAACGCTCTGCACCGCCCCTCCTCAATCCACGTTCACCACCTCCTCCTCTTCCTCCTCCTCCCCCTCCTCCTCCTCCTCGTCTTCCTCCTCCTCCCTCCTCCTCCTCCTCCTCCTTCCTCCTCCTCCCCCCCCTCCTCCTCGATTCCTCCTCCTCCACCATCTCCTCCTCCTCCTCCTCCTCCCCCTCCTCCTCCTCCTCGTCCTCCTCCTCCTCCTCCTAATCCTCCTCCTCTTCCTCTTCTCCTCCTCCTCCTCCTCCTCCTCCTCCTCCTCCTCCTCCTCCCCATTCCTCACCTTCCTTTTCCCGTTTCCTCTTCCTCCCCCCCCTTTCTTCTGTGTTTTCTTCCTCCTCATCACCATCATCATCATCATCATCATCAGCAGCATCATCATCATCAGCATCAGCATCATCGTCGTCGTCATCATCAGCAGCAGCATCATCAGCAGCATCATCAGCATCATCATCAGCATCATCATCCTCATCCTCATCCTCATCCTTTTCATTATCCTCCTCCTCCTCCTCATCATCAGCAGCAGCATGATCATCATCCGCATCCTCCGCATCCTCCGCCTCTCCTCATCCGCCTCATCCTCCTCCTCGTCATCCTTGGCCTCCTCCTCCTCCTCCTCCTCCTCCGCCTAATCATGCTCCTCCGCCTCCTCATCCTCCTCATCCTCCGCCTCCTCCTCCTCCTAATCCTCCTCCTCTTCCTCCTCCTCCTGCTCCTTGTCCTTCTCCTCCTCCGCCGCCTCCTCCTCCTCTTCCTCCTCCTCCTCGTCCTCCTCCTCCGCCTCCTCCTCCTCCTGCTCCTCCTCCTCCTCCGCCTCCTCCGAGCCTGACTCCGCATCCTCTGCATCCTTCGCATCCTCGTCCTCCCCAGCCTCCTCGGCCTCCTCTTCCTCCTCCTCCTCATCATCAGCATCATCATCATCAGCATCATCATCGTCCTCGTCCTCATCCGCATCCGCATCCGCATCATCATCCACCTCCTCCTCCTCCTCAACTTGCTCCTCCTCCTCCTCCGCCTCCGCCTCCGCCTCCTCCTCCTCCGCATCCTCCGCATCCTCCGCATCCTCGGCCTCCTCGGCCGCCTCCTCCTCATCCTCGGCCTCCGCCTCCTCCTCCTCCGCCTCTGCCTCCTCCTCCTCCTCCTCCGCCTCCTCCTCCTCCTGACATGTTTGGCGTCGCTGCCAGGAGCGCCTCTGCCGCTTTGGGGGGGGCTGGCTCCCTCGCCATCCTGCGTGATGGTGCGCTCGCAGGTGCTCTGGGGCACGCCCAGCCAAGCGCCGCGGGCACTGGTCGTTGCAGCGTGGCTGCTTCTCTCGCGGCTCGCGCAACGGGTGGCAGCGCTGACGGGGATCGGTCAGCCCCTTCTGGCTGACCCAGGTTTAGGAGCCCCGCGGGCGACGGAAGAAAACGGGGCCGATTGCGCCGACACTCGCGCGTAAGGTCTCGCGCAAACGCCCTCTTCTCCACGCTGGCGGCCCGCGTAAGCCGCGGCGTGGAGTGGCCATGTCATCTTGCGCGAGACCATGGGGCCGCTTCTCCCTTCCCTGCCATTCGCCGACCCGGGCTTGGGAGCTGCTGAGCGGCCGCATGGGCTTCACGGCGGGGGCCTGGCCGAGGCAGCCGCGGTCGGCTCGCGTCGTGGACCGACGGGCAGAGACCCGACCGAGGGCCCGTGCCGCTCGTCGCCGAGGTCACAGAGCGGGGCGCGCGCCCCCGAGACCCCGCGGGGGGGGGGGGGGCGACGCGTGCCGCAGGGGCCCGACCGCCCGGGCCGCGCGTCGACGCGGCGGCGACCCGGAGGTGGGCGTTTGGCGGTCGCGGCCTCGCGCGCAGCGTCGAGGAAGAGTAGCACATACGCGCGCACACACACATATCTATATATATATATATATATATACATACATTTGCACATACACTTGCATGCACACACACACGCATAGACACAGACACATTATCTCTCTCTCTCACACACTTACACGTACACACACACACACACACACACACACACACACACACACGTGCACACATACACACATCCGTTGCTTTTTTTGCTCAGGCTTGCGTTCAAGGTTGAACGCCGCCGCGATGGCCCGACATCGGCCATCATGCAAAGATCTGGTTATAGAAAAGCCGCCGAGTGCTCAGGCTTGAACGGTCCGCGCGGCGTCAAGAACCAACGCCAGAGTCGTCACGCCACGAACCTACCGTGGTGCATGCGTCTTCGTCCTGCTCGTCTTAGGTCGGGCATGTCCATCTACAGAAGGAATATTCTAGAATAGCCATACAATAGTCTGGGGACGATGGTGCGGTTCACGAGCGCCATTATCGCAGGAGAGAGGAGGGTCCAGAGCCCCGTCAACCTGGTCATTGCAAGCCATGACGTTGCCAGATGCAAAGGGAGAAGACAGATATTGGAGAGTATCTCTCTCGCAGCTATCGTTTTCTTGGGTGCGCCAACGCCCTGATATTGTCAGAAGCCCCCGTGTGAGCGGCCCTGTCATGTCGAGGACGCGCAGACATGGACCGACGCGCGGATTCGCGACGGGCCCCGAGTCCATACCACGTCGACGCGGTGCGTCGCTAAGTCCGGCGGCACTGGCTGCAAGTTTCAGGGGGTCCTCTCCCCACATCCGTAGAGCAGGAGGGAAACAACACACAGACACAATTAACCGTCGATTCCCCAGAAAAGATGGGAACATACAGTCGGGGCCCTGAAGAAGGAACCCTTTTCGTTGGGGAGTGGCTCCGTGTTCCTTGATTGTTTCACAGCTTGCCTCAGGTTGTCCTGGTGTTTTCGATGGGAGATCGAAGTTTAACTTACGAAAAAAGGGGCCTCGTTCCTGATTTGGGGTTCCTTGGGTCAACGCCCCGACGGTATGGGAAGTGGAGGGGAAGACAAAAGCCCAGACTATTTCTTTTGGGTGCCCCAGGGCCCCCTTTCGTAGGTCTGGCGCCCCCGCGCCCGGTCCCCGGAGGCCTAAAATGGGAAGTCGAAGTTTAGCTTACGAAAAAAGGGGCCCCGTTCCTTATTTGGGGTTCCTTAGGTCAACGCCTGGACTGTATGGGAAGTGGAGGGGAAGACAAAAGCCCAGACTATTTCTTTTGGGTGCCCCAGGGCCCCCTTCCGTAGGTCTGGCGCCCCCGCGCCCGGTCCCCGGAGGCCTAAAATCTCCACGCCGCCGCGCGCGACGGGCCACGGGCGCGGAGCACGGGCGCCGCCCGTCGCAGGGAGGAGGAGGAGGAGGGCAAGAGTCAGGAGGGACAAAAACACACAGACACAATGAATCCTCGTTCCCCCAGAAAATATGGGAAAATGTGGGAAGGGGGGGGGGAAGACAGAAACCCAGAACATGTGGGCAAAGATGGGGGATCTTTTTTTATTTGTGTGTATTGATGTGTGTGTCCCGGGGCCCCTTCAAAGAGGGACTCCCTCGGACGGGGCTGGGACGAGGATAAATCCGCTCCAGGACATTCTAGAACGCCCTCAGAGCGCTCCAGAACGCTCTTCTCGGAGCGTTCCGGGGCGCTCTGAGGAGACCGCGGCGCCCGTGACATCTCCTCTCCAGAGCCGCTGGACCTCAGAGATGCTCGATCTATCCTCACCCGACTTGGTCCTCGGCCTGGCTTCGTCGTCTCAAGAGTCTGGAGCAAGGTGGGGCAGCTTTGGGGCGTGTTGCTGATGTCGTGCTGACCTCGAGCAGCGTAAAAGTCCATTCAAGCTATTTCTGATTGTCGGAGCGTCAGCAGCAGGGGGGCGGAGGGCGGAGGCTAGGGGGAGGAAGAGGAGGGAGAGGGGAGGAGGGGGAGGAAGGAGGAGGAGCAGGAGAAGGAGGAGGAAGAGGAGAAGAGAGAGGAGAAGAGAGAGGAGGAGGAGCAGGAGAAGGAGGAGGAGGAGGAGGAGAAGATCTTCGACGGCTTCATCCTCAACCGACTTTGTCCTCGTCTGGGCGTCGTCTTGCTCCCTGGAGGGGTGCGCCGGGGTGCACGCGCGGCCCCCCGGCGCAACGCTGCAGGGGGACGCGAAGTTCGCAGGCCTCTGCAACCACACGCAGGAGACGGGAGGGGCCGCGACGTGCGGCGGCGCGGGGAGGAGGAGGAGGAGGAGGAGGGGAGGGGAGGAGGAGGAGGGAGGGGGATGAGGAGGAGGAGTGAGGAGGAGGAGGAGGAGAGGAGGAGGAGGAGGAGGAGAGGAGGAGGAGGAGGAGGAGGAGGAGGGGAGAGGAGGAGGAGGAGGAGAGGAGGAGGAGGGAGGGAGGAGGAGGAGGAGGAGGAGGAGGGAGGAGGAGGAGGAGAGGAAGGAGGAGGAGGAGGGGGAGGGCGGAGGGGAGGAGGAGGCGGAGGCGGAGGAGGAGGAGGGGGAGGGCGGAGGGCAGGAGGAGACAGAGGCGGAGGAGGA
The DNA here is from genome assembly GCA_963575745.1 of Prorocentrum cordatum. NCBI lineage: Eukaryota > Dinophyceae > Prorocentrales > Prorocentraceae > Prorocentrum > Prorocentrum cordatum. Next base: position 62,933 of record CAUYUJ010017156.1, on the reverse strand, counting down.
GGAGGAGGAGGAGGAGGAAGAGGAGGAGGAGGAGGCGGAGGAGGAGGAGGAGGAGGAGGCCCCTGGGGCCGTCTGGGCCTCGTCAGAGGTGCCCTGGAGGCCGTGCGGGCTGTTTTTTGGAAATCGCGAGGGCACCTTGGTCCAGGGCACTTCTTAGCAGCAACCGAAGAGAGCATTCACAGCGTGTCAGCACAAGGCAACGCCAAGGTCAAACTCCGATGAGCATAACAGCTTCGCGCCATGCGTATACAATTCCGCGAGTCCCTTGAGGTTTCTTGGAGCCGTTCGGGGGCCTATTGCAAGCTGCTTTGGGGGCCCTGGAGGCCTCTTCCAAGGCCTTGTTGGGCTCCCTTGGGACCTCGTGGGGGCCTCTTGGGCCATCTTGGGGCGCCCTTGTGCCGTTTGGCCCCTTTTTCGGAGGCCGTCTTAGGGGCCTCTCGATGCCGCCTCGTGTCTGTCTTGGGGTCCTCTTGGGCCGTCACGGGGGCGTCTTAAGCCGTCTTTGGGGCATGTCTGGGCCATCTTGGCGCCCTCTTGGGCCATCTGGGGGCCATATTGGAGGCTGCGTGGGGCGTCCTGGGTTTTCACAAGGCGAAGACCGCAAAATCGCCCGAAAGCCGCTGGACGACATTTACTCCAGTCACCCTGTGGTGTTGGGCCCTCGTTTTGAAGAGACAGCGCCCCGCGTCACTCACTCCTTCCTCCTCCCCCTCCTCCCTCATCCCATCCCTGCCTTTGCCCTCCGTTTGTCAACCAGCTCGGCACACCATTTACACTTTGCGTGGCCTTTTAGGGAGCTCCACCAGTGGTCCAAGCGGTGCAGTCCGCATGCGTCCCCCGCACTTATGTCCGCGCACCCCATCACGCTTCGTGGCCCGACGGGGAGCTCCACCGAAGGCCCCGACGACAGGGTCCGCATGGCGTACCCGCACCAGATTCAGCGCACCCCCCACGCATCGCAGCCCCAGATGGAGTTGCACAGAAGGCCTCTGCGGCAGGGTCCGCATGGCGCACCCGCGCCCGATCCAACGCACCGCTCGCACGCTTCGCGGCCCCACAGGGAGCTCCACCGGAGGCCCCAGCAGGAGGGTCAGCACGGCGTCTCCTCCCCCCTCCCCCCCCTCAAGGGCGGTCGTCGCCTCGCCGCAGCGCCCCACAACCCGACCCACCCAGTCGCGCGCGACGGCGTTCGATGTCGAGGTCGGGGGCGCGGAGGGACTCGGAGAAGGAAGGGATGGCGATGCCGAGGCCCGTCCCTCGTCGCCCCGGCGCTCAGACGCCGCCACGAAGTCCAGGTCGGGACGCACGGGGAGTAATGGTGTCGGTATACGCGTTCCCACCCCCCCAGGAACATGTTCTGCATTCCCAGATGTTGTCCAGCCAAGGAGGTGAAACACCGTGTTCCATAAACAGGGTCGTGCCAGCCATCGGAGGAGGTGGGGCGTGTGTTTTTGTCCGAGCTCCTAAAGATGCCCTCGTGGCCACGGCGGGGCGCAGCTCGAAACACATGTTAGGATGGGGCTTGGGACATGTCCAGGACAGGCCGATAGCGATTGCGCTACAGCGATCGTGGCAAGGACGGAAGATAAGGAAGCGGAGAAGGAGGGTTCCTTACAGTGGCGTTCATTTGGGTCCCCTGGTTATGTCTCCGTACAGTACCGTTCTTCGGGGTCGCTTGACTTGGCTCGGGGTGTCTTGGTTCCTTGGTGTTGGCTCCTCGCTGCCTTCCTCGCGTTCCTCGTTCTTGGCGCTTGGTCTTGGTTTCCTGGTCTGTGTTCCGTTGTTCCGCTGTTCCTGAGTACTGGCAATGTGTTGCCACGCAATGCGCCCGTGCAACAGGCGGTTGTCCCCCAGTTGGGGTCGCGCCGGCTTCATTTGTCATTACGATCTGGTTTGTTCACGACGCCGGATCTCGGGAGCGGAGGGGCCAGGAGGCCCAAGAGGCGCCCAGTTGCCCCCAAGAGACGCCTAAGGCCTGTCCAGGAGAGGATCCGGAGGCCCCCAAGAGGCCACCAGGTGATTTTTGATCAGGCGTGGGCGATAAATCTTCGACGAGGGGTAGGGGGAGGTGCGATCCCCTTCCCGAAGGGGAAGAAGGGGTTGGAAGACAGAGTTCGTTGAACCACCTATGTACGCCCAGAAGGATGGATGGTGGAGATAAGCAGATAGTTCTAGATGTTACGATGTGATATGTGTAGCGTTTCCATGTTCCTTTGCTGGGCTATGACTTACGGTCCAACGCCTTTAGAAAACCTCACACACACTACTCCCTCTTCTCCTCCCCTGTCTCGCCTACCTTACGCTCCTCCTCCTCCTCCTCCTCCTCCTCCTCCTCCTCTTCCTCCTCCTCCTCACTCCTCACTCCTCCTCCTCCTCCCTCCTCCTCCTCCTCCTCCTCCTCCTCCTCCTCCTCCTCCTCCTCCTCCTCCTCCTCCTCCTCCCTCTTCTCCTCCTCCTCCTCCTCCTCCTCCTCCTCCTCCTCCTCCTCCTCCTCCTCCTCGCAGCCCCGGAGGGGCACCCCCATAAGCGGGGGTGTCGGGCCAAAGCGCCCCCTGGCGGAGGCGGGGACCGCCGGGCCTTCGGGGGAACAGCCCCCGCGCCCGGGACGGCCCCCAAAGCGGGGTCCCCTTCCCGGGGCGCCCCCGGCCACGCAGCCTCCCACGGGAGCCTGGCTACCCAGCCAGGTGTCCCCCGTGGGAGTCGTGGCTGGGGGGTGCCTTCTCCCCGTCGTGTCGTCGCCATCGCTGTCGTCGTCTGTCGTGTCGTGGCGGGCCCCTGGGGTGGGTGGTGTGGGTTTGGTGGTGGCCTGGCCCCTCCCCGTTCTGTCGGCTGCCGGGTGTTTCCGGCTGGGCTGGTTTCCGGCCGACAGAACGCGGGGGGGGAGCTGGCCAGCCATCCCCATGCTGCCCGCTTGCGGGGGGCCCGCCGGCGCCGCGCGCCGCCCCCGCGCCGCGAGCGCCCCGCGGCCCGGCCGCGCCCGCGGGCGCCCGGCCGCGGCGGCGCGCGCATTCAGTGCTGCGCACTCCCACGTCCGCGGGCACTTCCATTCCTCTCTTCTCGCTCCTCGCTCCTCACTCCTATTAATCGTTCGTTATCCTCCCACATCCTCCTCCCTCCTGCTCGCCCTCCTCCTGTCCCCCCTCCTTCCTCCTGCTCTCGTCTGCCACTGTTCCCCGGCTCATCATCAGTTTCTCATTATTTGTTCTTCTTCGTTGTATCGTCTTCTTCGTCTTCTTTGTCTTATCCATTGTTGGTATTATTATCAGTAGTATTATTATCACTGTTCTTCTTCGTCTTATCTATGTATCCTGCTCCGAATCCTGCGGCGCGGCACGCCGCTGCCGCCGCGCGCTCCCCCCCCGCCAAGGCGGCCGCCGAAACCGCGCCTGCGCGCATGACAAATGCGTTCCAAAGGCACGCGTGTACGACGCGCGTTCGAAGGCCCTACGGCTACCCATCGGTCGTTGAAAGTAGGTATTTCTGGAGTCCCAGGTTCCAATCTACTTTAAGCGCCTTCCTACTTCAATGATCGAGTGGCTTCACCTTCTCCGTCCTCTCTAGGAGGCACGCGTGCACGACGCGCGTTCGAAGGCCCTACAGTTACCCATCGGTCGTCCCGAGGCACGCTGCAGCTCGATCCGATCGATCTCGTGATCCGAGGCCGATGGGCCCTCTCCTCGATGTATCGAGCCTTCTCCGGTCTTCTTCCATCCTCGATTCTCGAGCATCCTGCTCGATCCTCCTCCTTCTCCTCCTCCACGCCCAGCGCTGCTCGGGCTCTCCTGGAGTCCCAGATTCCAATCTACTGTAAGCGCCATCCTACTTCAATGATCGAGTGGCTTCACCTTCTCCGTCCTCTTTACGAGGCGGGCGGACACCCAATCTACGTTCAACGCCTTCCTACTTCACGTTTCTACCTACTTCGTCTGACCGATGGGTAAGTCGGGCGTGTCCTTCTATAGGAGGAGTATTCAAAAATAGTCGAAGAATTGTCTGGAGCAGTTCCTTTTACTATGTTTGAGCATGTTTGAGTGTTCGGGGGTATGTTTTATTTCTCGACCAGAATCCGCCTGTAGGGGGAAAAGCCCGCCCTAACAATACAGTGGAGGCCCATGCCAAGAAACACCCTGCTTGCCACCAGGGTGCCCTGAGTTTGTTTGGTTTCAGTGGTTTTGCGATGGAGAGCGCGACGTGCCCACACCAAAACCAAATGGACGCCCTGGGGTCTCAGGGTTGGGTTTCTTGTGGGCGGGCCCCTACTCTGCCCCTCCTCCATCACCAAAAGACTTGCGAAGAAGGCGCCAGCCACGCGCAGAGATCGTCGATATCCCTCTTTTGCATCTTCTCGAACATATGAACCCGCCGGCCACACGTGCAATGCCCCGCTGACGCCGACGCACATGAAAACGCGTGCCCGACGCAAGTTCGGTACTTCCCCTTCGGGCACGAGCTTCCATTGAAGAACGCACCGGCCGCATGCAGAGCATGTTCGGTACGCACGTCGAAACCGCCAGCCGCATGTTCGATGCCCATCGCCGGCGCCGACGCGCGCGAAAGCACGTGCGAAGCGTACGCGTGCTAGACGCATATCTAACGCGTCGAGACCCCATTTCGGGCATGTATTCTCACGCGTGGCGAACCCGCTAGCCGCATGTCCGATGCCCCCCTTCGGCGCCAACACACGTGAGCGCAGCAAAACAACCGAGCTCGACTGTGCCGACATTTGCGCGTAAGCTGCCTGCCCGAGAAGGTCGCGCATAAGCGTTTTCGCTTTCAATGTGGCGTGCCGCCCGCACTGGTGGCCCGCGTAAACCACTGCGTAAATTCGCTATGTCATATCGCGTACGGCCCGTTGTTTTCGTCGCTCACGTGAAGACACTTGCCACACGCACGCTTGCCAGACGCATGTTCGACACCCCCTTTGGGCACGCATTTTTCGCGTGAGTAAACCGCTGGCCGCGTGCTCGGTCCCCCCCCAGGCGCTTGCACGCTACCACCGTTTTTCGCACACGAATTCTGCGCCTGAGGACCTCTGACCCCCCTCAAAGCGCCCTTCCAGTTCAGGGTCAGTTTCTGGTGGACAAAGACGTGGCCTCCGCTTCCCGCAGTGGCGGTTGCTGAAGGCGCATCGGTCTGTGCGCCCATCTTGTCGCGGTTCCTCGGGTCTTTCGTGTGCACAAACTTTTCTGGGGCCGCACTTGGCTTCCCGTGCATTCGGCCCCTTTCGACATCGGCACTGGCTCCACGGGCGTGCACTCTTGGTGACGATGGTCGCAGGCGGGAAACATACCCAATCCACGACCTCGCGGTCTGGACTCACCGGCCGCGACCCTGCGGATATGCACGGGTTCCGCGCGGATGCCCCGCGCAGAACGTACGAACGGGATCGCGCATCCACGAGATGGCGCCCCGGGCGTCCAGACCGCCGGGGCATGGACGCGGAGATGCTCGCCTCAGGGGAAGGCCAGTTGAGGCCACGGCGGCCCTCCTACCTCCTCCTCCTCCTCCTCCTCCTCCTCCTCCTCCTCCTCTTCCTCCTCCTCCTCTTCCTCCTCCTCCTCCTCCCCCTCCTCCTCCTCTCCTCCTCCTCCCCCTCCGTCCCCTCCTCTTCTCCTCCTCCTCCTCCCTTCCTCTCTTCCTCCTCCTCCTCCTCCTCCTCCTCCTCCTCCTCCTCCTCCTCCTCCTCCTCCTCCCTCCTCCTCCTCCTCCTCCTCCTCCTCCTCCTGCCTCTTCCTCCTCCTCCTCCTCCTCCTCCTCCTCCTCCTCCTCCTCCTCCTCCTCCTCCCCCTCCTCCTCCTCTCCTCCTCCTCCTCATCCTCCCCCTCCTCCTCCTTCTGCTCCTCCTTTGCTCAAGGTCGGCCCCTTTGTACCCCATCCTGGGGCCCGCCCTGACGCGTCTCCGTCGAGAGGGATCTGGCCGTTGCGGCGAGAGGCTTCCGACATGAGGCCACCAACGAGGACGGAAGAGCGCCGACCGAGCGGCGGCTACACAGAAAGGAGGTGTTCGTCTCTCTCTCTCTCTCTCTCGATCTCTCTCTCTCTCTCTCTCTCTCTCGCGAGGAGGAGGAGGAGGAGCAGGAGCAGGAGCAGGAGCAGGAGCAGGAGCAGGAGGTGGACGGCAGCGAGCGCGAATCTCAGCAGCGAGAGCGCAGGCTCGCGCCGCAGGGCGCGGAGAGTGCTCCTGCACCTCGGCCCTTCGCTCTCCGGCGCGCAAGCAGCGCACCAATGGGGGACGCGGCGCAGTGCGGCTCCGGTGGCTGGCGCAGCGCGGTCGTCGAGACATCGGCTCTGTGCAGGGCCGTATTCAGGCCTTCGCCCCGGTGGACACAGCTATTAGGGGGCCACATGCGAACCCTACCCCTGCCCCCCACGATTTCAGAGGGGGAGGGTGGGGTTCACCTCGCTCTGGAGCTCTTAAACGAAGTAAACCCCACCCTCCCCCTCAGAAATCGTGGGGGGCAGGGGTAGGGTTCGCATGTGGCCCCCTACCTATGGAAGCAGGGCCGCTTGCAGGACGAGAGCATCGTAATGTGGACGGCGGCGTGCGTCACACAAGTCGACCGCGGCTGGGCCCTGGCTGCGCCCGGCGCCGCACCGATGCGCAAGTTGAGGCCGTTCGCTTGCGCGGAGGTCGAGGGCGTGCACATCGACGAGCACGTGGCCAAGCTTCTGTGCAGCCTGGAGCCTCATCAGCTCGGCTGCGGCACGCCAGACGGCGCCCTCATCATGAACATTGTGCGGTCCTGGGCCCGGCTTCTGGAGCGGGGTGGGGAAGGCGTTGAGCAGGAGGAATGAAATGGAGGATGCGGACGTTCTCGCGTCCATCGACCTTGAGAAAGCCTATGGTCGTGCTTTCCGTTTTGTCTCCGGGGCTGCTGCTCCAGCGCGCCCAAGATCGCAGCGCTCGCAGTGACCCAGTGGCGGCCAGGGCACTCGGCTGTGTGGCAGCGCGTCCGCAGAGGCTGGCGCAAGTCGCACACCTCGCGAGGCGGCCGGCAGGGCGCCCGCCTCGTGCAGGTGGTGTTCGCCATGGGCCTGGAGGATTCCCTGCAGGCCCTCCCGCAAGCGAACGCCAGGTCCCCGCTCCCTTCGCCCAGCTGCAGCCGCGTCGGCTACAGTCGGGGCGCTGAAGAAGGAACCCTGTTCGTTGGGGAGGGGCTCGGTGTTCCTTGATTGTTTTACAGTTTGCCTTGGGTTCTCCTTAGGTTTTCAATGGCAAATCGAAGTTTAATTTACGGGAAAAAGTGGCCTCGTTCCTTATCTAGGGTTCCTTAGGTCAACGCCCCTTCTGTACCAGGACGACACCCACATCTTCTCGAGGGCCAGCGTGCCTGCGGACGCGTGGCCGGCGGTGGAGGCCGGTCTCGCCCAGGGCGGGCACCGCATCCGCACCTCCGAGGGCAGAGTGTGGGCCCCGCCGTGCGCCGCTGTGCCAGACGCCACGCTGCCGCGGCACGTCCGCCGATTGGCAGCGACAGCGCCGCAGACCTCGTCCTTCGCGGAGGCGCCGTGGGCAGCGAGCTCGCCGTCCAGATTGGCAGGGCGGGCATTTTGCTGCAGCCAGTCGTGGCGCGGGCGCAGCAGGCGACCGTCTTCGCGGAGCGCATCCGGGAGTTCGCAGTGGCTCACCCAGCCATCACATCCACGCACCTTGCGTGGCTCATGAGATGTCCAGGTCGGTATCTCATGCTCTTTCTGTCGGCGCGCGTTCAGTGCCTTCGCAGGCGCTGGGCGCTGTGACCGAGCCTGTGAGCAGCCGCGCAGAGGAGATCATTCAGGAAATGGTTTTCGGGAAGAGATTGACTGAAGAGTCTGTCCTGCAAATGCGCCTCTCGGGTGCGTTCGACGGGCTGGGCCTGCGCCACGAGGCGGAGGGCGTCATGGCCGACGCAGCGCTGTGGGCAGCCTGGGCCCCCCATGCGCGCGCGGGTGCCCGCTGTGGCCGCTGGCACTGGGTTGCGAATCGTTCGCTGCGGTGGCGCCGACGATGCCGAGGGCGCGCGGCAGCGCCTGGCCGCCCAGGGCGCCATCGTTGATCTCGAAGGCGGGGTCCGGCACGCGCTGGCGGCCGCAGAGGAATACGGAGGCGGCCCCTGGGCCAAGGACGTCGCCAGTGACGACCTTGGCTCTTTGCGACAGCTGCCGGAGGCCACGCCCAGGCGGCCGCCCCAGGCCAGCGGCCGTCTGGGTCGCCGAGGCGCTTCGCGAGCCGTATCTTCCGGCACTTCGAGGCGCTGGCGGCAACCCGCTTGTGGCACAGGTTGGGCGTCGAGCGGCGCGAAGGCATGCTGCCAGCTGGAGGCGCTGGGGTTCGGGCGGTCTGGATGCAGATGCCCACCAAGCCTGCCGGGTTCTTCCCGTCTTACTACTTCCGCGTGGCGTCCTTGCGCAGGCTTGGCGCGCTCGAGGCCACCCGAGGCGCCGCGTGCCGCATCCCGTGCCGGGGCGGGGACGGAGCGGAAGTATGTGGACAGCTGCTGGATCCCACCCTCCAGCATCCACAGCTGCGCAAGCACGGCCGTTGGCGCACGCGCCCGCACAGGGCTCTCGCGGCGGCAGTTGCCAGGCTGCTGCGCGCGTGCCGGGCGGAGGTCGACATGGAGCGCACGGTCCCCGAGCTGAGCCGGGCAAGGAGGAATGGCTCCATCGAGGAGGCCATCTTGGATTTGTACGTTACTTTTCCAGGCAGCGCGCAGCCGATCTACATCGACGTGTCGATCCGCTGCCCACACGCGCAGCGCTACACGCACGCTGCCTCCTGCCCAGGCTCGGCAGCCTCAGCGGCGGCTGCGGACAAGCGCGCGCGCTACGGCAGCGACGTGCTGCCTATCGCGGTGGAGTCCTACGGCCGCCTCGGGCAAGAGTCGCTGCGCTCTCTGGACGTCCTAGCGACGCACGCCGGGTGCAGCCTCCCGGGCGCCTGGGCCGCGCCCCGCGTGCTGCCGCGCTGGCGCGCCGCCCTCGAGCGCGTCGCGCAGTACGCGTGCGCCGACATTGATTTGTTGGCGCCCGGCTGCACGCCCACGGCCGCCGCGGCCAGGGCTGCATACGGCCGCGTATTCGTTTCGTGAGCAGGCAGGAGAGGGTGCAGAGCGTCACCTACGGTAGTGGTAGCGTCACAGAGTGTGCGTATCCGCCAGCGGTGCCTTAGCAGGAGCAGGACGAGGAGGACAAGGAGGAGGAGGAGGAGGAGGACGAGAAGGAGGAGAAGGAGGAGGAGAAGCAGGAGGAGGAGGAGAAAGAGGAGCAGGAGCAAGCGCAGGAGGAGGAGGAGAAGCATGAGCAAGAGCAGAAGCAGGAGCAGGAGCAGGAGGAGGAGGAGAATTTGAGGGGAGCCGTGCATCGGGGCGCCGGCAACACGAGGACGGGGAACGCCGATTTCCATGTTTGGCTGTGCCCCCGTTTCGGGCGCCCTAGGCCCCGTACACGGGGGCATTGTATATTGGAAGCACCCTGCTTGCCTCCAGGGTGTTCTGAGCATCTTGGTTTTCGATGGTCTGCTGTGGAGAGCGTAACGTTTCCACACCAAAAACCAAGGGACGCTTTGGGGTTTTAGGGTCAGGTCGGGCATGTCTTCCGACAGGCGGATTTTGGATGAGAAATAGAAAATAGTCCAAAAATCTTCAAAACTGGATACACGTAGTCGAAAAATCGTCCCCGCATTATTTGTTTTTACTATGTTTGAATGTTCCTCCTGTAGAGGGACGCGCCCGACTTATCCTAAGGGTTGGGTTGCCTGTAGAAGCTTTCTTGTGGTCGAGCTCCTACCCTATGCCCCGCTAGTGAGGAGCCCGAGTGCAGCCCAGGCGGCCCTCCTGCCTGAGCCGCGCGCCCGCGAGGAGCACAAGGCGACGCGAGAGCGGGAGGCCTGGCACCCTTGGTCGTCCTGGTCGTTGTCGGCGGCGTTGTCGGCGGCGGCGGCGGCGCAGTCGTGGTCGTCGTCGTCGTCGTGGTCGTCGTCGTCGTCGTCGTGGTCGTGGTCGCGGTCGCCGTCGTCGTCGCCGTCGTCGTCGTCAACGTCTGGGGGCCACCTAGGAGATGTGTTCGAACATAGGTCGGCTCTGGCTCGGTTCGTGCTCGACTCGAGTTCGACTCTAGTCAACGTGCTCGTCATGTTTGTCGTGTTAGCCGTCGTGAGCATCGTCGTCGGTCGTCGTTCGTGGAGGACGTCGCCGTCGTCCACGTCATCGTTTGCTGGCGCGCAAAGGGGCGGGGCAGCTGCAAACCGCTGGGAGCGGGGGGAGGGGAGGGGAGGGAGGGCGTGTTTGGCGTCGGCCAAGCAGCTCCCTCCTCCTCCTCCTCCTCCTCCTCCCTCCTCCTCCTCCTCCTCCTCCTCCTGCTCCTCCTCCTCCTCCTCCTCCTCCTCCTCCTCCTCCTCCTCCTCCTCCTCCTCCTCCCTCCCTCCTCCCCTCCTCCCTCCCTCCTCCCTCCTCCCTCCTCCCCTCCTCTCCTCCCTCCTCCTCCTCCTCCCTCCTCCTCCTCCTCCCTCCCTCCTCCCTCTCCCTCCCTCCTCCCTCCTCCCTCCTCCCTCCTCCTCCTCCCTCCTCCCTCCTCCTCCTCCTCCTCTCCTCCTCCTCCTCCTCCTCCTCCTCCTCCTCCTCCTCCCTCCTCCTCCTCCTCCTCCTCCTCCTCCTCCTCCTCCTCCTCCTCCTCCTCCTCCTCCTCCTCCTCCTCCTCCTCCTCCTCCTCCTCCCTCCTCCTCCTCCTCCTCCTCCTCCTCCTCCTCCTCCTCCTCCTCCTCCTCCTCCTCCTCCTGGGCGCGTTCTCTTGGGCAGCCGCGGTGTCACGATCGATACCTGAGGATCCGAGGCTCGAGAGTCGAGATTCTTGGAGCGCCGTTCGCCGGTGTTTTTAACATTCGGGGGTCACTGGAGACTCCCTGGGGCCACGGCGGAGGAGGGAGGACGACGACGACGATGGCGACATCCCTCCTGGAGGTCCCTGAGGCCGAAAATAGAGAGAAAAATGATTCACTGCATGGAGCTCCCCAGATGTACATCTATCTGCATGGACCTGTCCGCTGTGAGTGTCTAGACGCAAGGGTTTTCGAATATGACTGGGCTTGAGGTATTTACGGGATTCGTACGGTTGAGTGCGAGTGTCAGTGAGTCTAGGTATGAGAGGGTCTGAGTACGAGTGGGTCTGAGAATGTGTAAGTCAGAGTTTCAGTGAGTCTGGGTGAGAGTGGGTCTGAGTGTGGGTAAGTCTGGGTGTGAGTGGGTCTGAGCATGAGTATAATCAGTACGAGTCTGAGTCTGGATGGGTCAGAGTACGACTGAGTCTGACTACGAGTGAATCTGAGGGTGGGTAGGTCTGAGTGTGGCCTGAGTATGAGTACGATGAGTATGAGTCTGAGTCTGAGTGGGTCTGACTACGAGTGAGTCTGAGGGTGGTTGCGTCTGAGTGCGAGTGAGTCCTAGTGTGCGCCAAGTCTGGGCGCGAGTGAGTCCAAGTACGAGCACGATGAGTACGAGTCTGAGCACGAGTGAATCTGAGCACGACTGGGTTTGAGCGTCAGTGAGCCTGGGACATCCTCGCAGTCTGGGCCCCTTGGGGTGTTCAGCCCAGCGCCTCGCCGGAGGCACTCTCGGAACATGCCCCGAAATCAGACGGACCGGGCCGGCAGCACGGGCAGACCGCCCGAGACGTCCTCGCAAGTTGGGCCCCCTCCTCCTCCTCCTTCTCCTCCTCCTCCTCCTTCCTCCTCCTCCTCCTCCTCCTCCTCCTCCTCCCCCTCCTCCTCCTCCTCCTCCTCCTCCTCCTCCTCCTCCTCCTCCTCCTCCTCCTCCGCCCCCCCTCCTCCTCCTCCTCCTCCTCCTCCTCCTCCTCCTCTCCTCCTCCTCTCCTCCTCCTCCTCCTCCTCCTCCTACCTCCTCCTCATCTTTCTCCTCCTCCTCCGCCCCCCTCCTCCTCCTCCTCCTCCGAAAACCAGCGCCTCGCCCGAGACATGCTCAAAGTCTGAGGACTCATCCTCTGGATCTGGGAAACAAGAACCCCATCCTGTGGATACGGGCAACAAGAACCCCATCCTCTGGAGATGCGGAGCAAGAGCCCCATCCTTTGGATACAGGAAAGTACCACCAGAATCATCAGAATCAGCTCATAGCCTGAGAGTAGTGACCCTGAGTATGACTCTGGGTGAGGAAGAGGGGGAGAAGGAGTGAGTGGGAGGAGTCGGCGTGGTCAGAGTAATATCAAGAACCCCATCCTCTGGAGATGCGGAATAACAATAACGCCATCCTTTGGATATGGAGAATAACCAGATACCCATCCTTCGGATAGGGGGAAGAATCATCATCATCAGCATCAGCATCGTCATCATCATCAGCATCACCACCATCATCATCATCATCATCAGCATCATCATCATCAGCATCATCATCAGCATCATCATCATCATCGTCATCATCATCATCATCGTCATCAGCATCAGCGTCAAAATCTGTATTATCATCAGCAGCATCATCATCATCAGCAGAAGCACCATCATCATGAACTGAATAGTGACCCTGGATATAAGTAAATCTGAGTGAGGAGGACGAGGAGGAGGAGGTGGAAGGAGTCGGCGCGGTCAGAGTAATAATACGAACCCCATCTATGGGGAGAAACCGTCCGCCGTGATTTTTCACGGCAGCCAGCCGCCGCCGCTAGGCGGCGGAGGTGGCAGCCCGCACCGAGTCGGGCGCGCGGGGCCGCCCTTCAGGTGCGGGAGATCACCGGCAAGAACCACAGCATGAGGCGCCGCCGGCATGCGGAGGTGGCAGTGGGCGTTGGCGCACGAAGGTGATTTGCGAGGGCGGCGGGTTTGATCACAGCGGCGATGCCGAACGCGGAAGACGACGACGAGGACGACACAGGTG
>CAUYUJ010017156.1:32573-45073 GCA_963575745.1 Prorocentrum cordatum | reverse complement strand
GTGCGCCGACAAGTGGAAGTGTGAGCTATGTGATATTCCCGTTGATGATTGCAGGTTGGGCGCCACTGCGCCCACCCCCTGCCCTGGCCCACCCGCCACTCCCCGGCGCCCTTCCGCCGAGAGAAGCCTCTTCGTTCCGGGGGGGGCGCGGCGGCGGAGGCGCGGGGGGGCTTCGTGGCCAGGCGGCCCTTGAATCCCACGAGCTCGGCGAGATCCCACGTCGGCACGCTTTGTTTTACGCGACCTGCGGTTATCACGGCACGCGCAACGTTGCGAATGTGCTCAGGCCTCGCGGCGAGTCGCCCCCTGCGGGAAGAGAGGCCCTCGCCCGCTCGGCCCAGGGTCTGCATCCTCCCCACAGAGGGGCCTTCGAGAGCAGCGTCGGAGGCGCCGCTAATTAGTTGGATGCCGCCCAGAGCGCCCGCGCGCGCGCTGGCCCGTTTCCAGTCTGAGGAGCCTTTGGAAGGGGGGCGGGGGCGCGAGGATGGAAGGGGGGGGAGGGAGCGCGCCGCGCTCCCCGCCGCGACTTCGGCGCCGTCTGCTCCAGCGCCCCCCGCGGCGGCGGCCAGGCGGGCCCAGCCCCTCGGACTAGGGGCCCCCTTTTTCCTCGCCCTCCTCCACGCAGCCCTGCCTCCGCGGTCGCCCGCGGCCCAGCCGCGACCACGATCGAGGGCCAGCTCCGCTCGGGGAACCTCGGCGTGGGCGCACCTGGGTCCCTGCGCCCTGGCCCTGGCCCTGGCCGCGCATCCTCGGGCGCGCGTCGGCTGCAGTAGGGGGCCACATGCAAACCCTACCCCTACCCCCCACGGCTTCTGCGGGGGAGGGTGGGGTTCACTTCGCTCGGGAGCTCCCAAGCGAAGGGAGTCCCACCCTCCCCGCAGAAATCCTGGGGGGCAGGGGTAGGGTTCGCACGCGGTCCCCTATGCAGGGCCCGCGGGGCCCAGGAGGGGCCACGGTCTCTTTTGAGCCGGCGGCGCGGAGGGTCCTCAGGCGAGGGCAGCAGATGGAAGGGCGAACTGCGACCGAGCATAGTCGACAGCGCGGCGTGCACATCTCGCACTTTGCAGCGCGCAATGGCGACGGGTGGGTGAGAAGCGCTGCATGTCCAAAAGCACACGCAGCGGCATGAGAAAAAGGAGAACCATTACTCGAGTCAAAGCGAACGGAAACGCGACAGCCCGAGGCTAATTGTGGACAGTGAATCATCGGAGCGGCGTTGGACAGTCCCTCACCCCCGACGTCGCGAATTGTTCCACAACGCCGACCCCCAGATGTCTGGACTCTGGACTCCTTCCCCGGGACCGGCGTTTCATCCTGAGTCGTTTTTTGATGGTCCGAAAGCCCGGCGAGGGCCTCCAGAGGCTGAAAGTAGCGAGACATCTCCCGTCGAGATGTGTTCACAACGCGAGGGGCTTCGGGGTGGGCAACGGTCTCACGCGCCGCAGACCCCAAGGGGTCGGCGGACTCCCGCCGCCGCGAGGGCGCGTGGGCAGGAGGCCCTTTTTACTATGTCGGGCGTGTACCCCTACAGAGGGATTTTCACCGAAAAATGGAAAATACAATAAAAATACACCAAAAATGCCGAAAGATGGTCAAAAAATAGTCCCCAAACTATTTGTGGATTATGTTTGGGGTATTTGTTTTATTTTTCGTCGAAAATCCCCTTGTAGGGGGACAGGCCCGACTTAATTTCTTTATCATAGCAGGAGGCCCCGGGGGCCCGCGCAGAGGGCGCCCCGAGAGGGCGGAGCGGCATCTTCGCCGACGGCGCCCGCGCCAGGGGCGACCTCCGCCCTGGCCTCACCCCATGGTTTTCCTGGTATCGCTTAAGTCGGGCTTGTCCCCCTACAAGGGGGATGTTCGACGAAAAATAAAAAATACCCCAAAAGGCCAGAAAATATTTCAAAAATAGTCCCCGGACTATTTTTGAATGATTTTGGGAACATTTTGGCACCATTCTGTGGGGTCCGAGCAGGCGTGGTCGGAGGATAACGCCACGTCGGCGATGCGTCGGCGATGTGGAGCCCGAGTTTCGGGCCGGACGAAAGGGGGGGATTGGGAAATGGGGAGTTACGAAATTTGCTGCATGCAGCTGGTTTCGGCCTCACCGAGGGGCCCATTCCTCGATACATAGCCGCCTCCGGCGCAGGGAGGCGCCAGGAAAATCAGCTACCTGAGCTGATTCTCAAACCCCCCCTTTGCTATCCCCCCTTTCGCCCAACCCGAAATGCATCGGCGATGCAGCGCGCTCGTCCGAACCAACCTGCTCGGTCCTCAACTGAGTGACGCAAAAAAGAACGGGATCGTCTGCGCCGACAGTGCGCACGGTCGCGCGCAAGCGCCCTCGCTTCCCATGTGGCGTGCCGCGCGGGCGGCCCGCGGACGCCGCCGCGCAAGGTCGCTGAGTCATCTCGCGTAAGACCTGTTTTGGATCGTCGCTCACCTGGGATGGCCTCTAATGCTCAGTCGGGCGCGTCATTCTACAGGAGCAGAAGAAAACAGATTTGACAAAAAAGTGCGCGGACGATGCTTGCTTTGGACCATGTGGGGGCCTTGTTTGACTTTGTTTTTGTCGTCCAAAACCCTCCTGTAGGCCGACGTGCCCGACCTAACTCTAGTGTCGGGGGAACGTAAGACTCGAGTAAGCCGGAACTCGGGATTGCCGACGTTGTTTGACGAGCGCGTCCTGGATTTTGACGGTCCCGTTTTCGTGGGATGTTTACAGCGGGAGCTCGCGTCAAATTTCAGCTTGGGCCTCGTCATTTTTGTTATGGCCCCGTCAGGCCAACCCGAGTCCCCCGTACCCGAGTCTTACGTCCCCCCGATACCCATCGGTCGTTGAAAGTAGGTCTTTTTGGATTCCCAGATTTTAGTCTACTTTCAGCGCCTTCCTACTTCAAGAGTCGAGTGGTTTTCCCTCTTCCTTCCTCTTCAGGAGGCGGGCGGAAACCCAATCTATTTCCAACGCTTTCCTACTTTATGTTTCTACCTACTTCTTCCGACCGATGGGTACCCGAGTCTTACGTCCCCCCGATAGTGGTGCGGCGCTGCGTTTTCCAGCCCGCCGCTGGTCGCGGGCAGCAGGCGCTGCGCTCCGCGGGAGAGCGGAGCCCCGGACCGCCGCGGCCGCGCACGCCCTCGCCGGAGCTGCGGCGGCGCGCCCCGCCCCGCGGCTGGCTGGCCAAACCCACCCCCGGGTCGGGGTCGGCCTGGAGCCTGGCATCGCTCGGACGTGTGCATGTTTTCCTTCGGCGAGGACCATCGAGGAGCATCCTCGATCATTTGGAAAAACCACGCACGGAACCGAAAAAGGCACAGGGAACGGACGTCCGAGCGATGGCCAGACAGGGGGGTGATGACAAAGTGGAGTCGTGGACATCGGGGGGGGGGGCATGATATTTCCCCAGGGCTCATGGCGCCTCCTACATGCCCTGCCCACCCCCTGGGCCGCGCACGTGCCGCAGGGCCACGAGCTGCGCACCCCCCTCTTTGGGCGCTCCCGACCAGGGGCAAAGGGGCGATCTGAGGAAACGGGTATGGAAGGCTGATCTTCTCACCTCGGCGGCGAGCGAGGTGGAACTGAGTAGAAGACCTTCTCAGAAGGCGGCTGGACTTGTCGGAGGCCCTCGCGCCATCTGAGAAGGCTCCTTCCATCTCCCTTCCCTTCCGCTCTTTCGTTTTGACTGTTCCTCTCTCTCTCTCTATTGCACGCCCTCAGGGTCAAAAGGTACGCACATGGAGGTACGTTTGCACGTCAGCATCTGAGGTCTTCGCTGGCCAGTGCCCCATACGTTGGCCATTGCCCCCCTCTGTTGACCACTGCCTCACTCCAACGGACATTCGGCACCCTGACCGTCCTGAAATGTGGATCGGCCGCCCTTTGGACACACACACACACACACACACACACACACACACACACACGCACGCACACACGCACGCAAGCACACAAACAACGCGTGAACCGCGCACGGGCGATAATAAAGCCTACCCCCCTACCCCCCCTCTATTTTGATGTTATCCCCGTTCAACAGGATGTAACGTTGGAGATAGTAGCGGAGGCCGAACTTTCTAATCCACCTGGGAAGTTGCGCATCGAAGCTGCTATCATCTCATGTTGACTCGCAACAGCATCAAAAACGCGGAGCATGGCCATGGTGGACTCACCACATCAGTTTCCGCAATCACGAGCGTGTGGCAGGGCTGTGGGGTTCTCACCAGTTCAGTTTGCCCAAGATACGAACTTGCGGCAGGGCCATGGGATTCTCACGTTCTCAGCCGTTCCCGAGTCAGGATCACCATCATCATGATGAGCATCGCCATCATCATCCCAACGTACCGTCCCCGGGAAAATAAATTATTATCCCCGCCAGACCCCCGAATGTTAGTATCCCCCGGTGATTAGTATCGCCCGCACAGGGTTATCTTGAACATCATTAGTCGTCGTTCAGACGTGCAGATCGTGTGTGTCTGCTCTTTGCGCGCATTTCTTCGCGGATCCACTCGCGCCATGCAAACCGTTGAGTGGAGTTGTTAGGATCGCGTATGTTTGCTAATCTTGCGGAGAGCACGCAAAAGTGTCTTAGTGTGCAGAGGGCCAGCCAGCCGCGGACCCAAGCCGAACGGCTTCGTAGACTGTTTCGATTATTCTGCTGGTCCGCCAATGCACCATGAGTCCGATCAGCTGCTCGCTCCTCCGCGGCCCCCACCCAAGGATGGAGGAAAGGATCGGGACTGACTCACCCCTCCCCCTCCTCTGCCTTCCACCCTCCTTTCGGCGGCGAGCGGGGGGGCAGTGAGAAGGAGAAGGCCTTCTCAGAAGACGGCGGGGCTTCCCAGAAGCCCTCGCGCCTTCTGATAAGTGTTATGCGTCTCCGCCTTCCACTCCTTCCACCCCTCGAAGAACACGCACAAACAAAAAACGGTTCGGGCTCAGCGCGGAGATCCAAAAGTGTAGTCGTATGCCGCCAGTTGTTCTCTAATCCCCCTTCCTTCCCTTCCCGCGGAGACGGGGGCGACGACGACGACGACGCCGAGACCAACGCCCACGCCGCTGGGGTAGACGAAAGGGGGGAGGGAGGAGGAGGAGGAGGAGGCGGAGGAATCGGAGGAGGAGGAGGAGGAGGAGGAGGAAGAGGGGGAGTAGGCTCAGGGGGGGGGGCGCCCCCACCCCCTATCGCCCATTCATCGCCGAGGGGGCCCGATGGCCCACACTGCCCAGGAACGCGCGGTCCCGCTCTCGGAAGCCAGTCGCCGATCTGTCTGCGATGCACCACCAGTTCCAGGTAAGATGCCTCCCCGCCTGAGTCGATACCCTGGAAAGCAGAGCATTGACAGCGCGAGTACCAAATCTGCAAGTGGCCTGGGAGCCCCCGCGCCATGCCCACGAGCGTTGTTCCTCCCCGGCGGGTGTGGGCAGGGGACGCGCTAAGTGCACCCCGCACAGGGCAATACCACTCGTCGCCGCCAAGGCGCCGCAAGGCCGAAAGCGAGAGTCGATCCCCCCAGTTCGTCGCCGCTCACAGGTGCAGAGTGGCGTCGAGGACTCCTGGGGCCTGGCCGAGGCGGCGGGTCCCTGGGCGGTGGCGGGGTTGGCGGTCCCAGCTGCCCACAAGTACGGGGGAGCACATCCCAGGAGGGGGAAAACACACGGATACGATGAATCGTCGATTCCGGGGAAGATACAGTCGGCCCGGATTAGTAGGTCGACCTTGCCAGATCAAGGGTACCCTTGTGTCTTGTGCCTCGCGAGACGTACCTTCTCACACTCCAATGGCGATGTGGCCCTCGGAACGGGTCTCGTGTCCTCTCGCGTGTCCTGTCCACTCGAGCCCGACTGTGTGGGAAAGCACGTATGGAAACTGTGGGGGAAGACGAAGATCCAGAAGATCGGATTCAGATCTGGGGAATGCTGGGCTGTGTGCGTATTTCTTTGCGCGTGTCCTCGAGCCTCTTCGATGTCCGCTCTCTCCCCCACGAGCGCGCCGCCGCCCCTCCTCACCACCGAGCAGGGTCCTGTGGGAAGCGGGTCCTTGGGACCCTGGGGAGCCCCCCCTGCGAGAAGGAAGGAGGAGGAGGAGGGAGGAGGAGGAGCAGGAGGAGGAAGACCAGAGACCGCAACCATGTTGGCTCAGGTCCGCAGCGTTTTGCACGAGGGCAAGAGCTGTTGTGGCAAGGGGATTTCGCGGCCCCACCAGCTTGGCACCCCTGCGGGTGCGCTATCACAGATTCGGTAGTGCAGCTCTCGCTCTTACCGGTGCGCTCCGATAGATTGTTTTCTTTCACTGAACGTGCCCTGACAAGAGGTGCGGCTACAAAAGGAGTTTCTCGTGGAGGGCCACACGTCGTGTGAGCATACAGGCACCCCATGGAGTCCCCACACCCAAACCAGCAGGAGGCGCGCGGGGTGGTTGGGCCGACGGGCTACCCCCGCGCGACGCTCTGACCAAAGGCAACGGAGTGCAGGTCACCGACGTTCTCGTTGTCATCCATGCTCGCATGTCCGATTCAAGTCCCTCTCGTTTTCGCTCGGTCTCTCCGCCGAGCAGGTTGCCCGTGTTGTTAGCAAGAGAGCAGTCGACTCGGGTGCGCCAGAGCCCACTGCACGCGCCGCCCGCCAAAACACCGATGCCTTGCGCCAGCGTGCCAGCCAGGCCCGGGCCAATCTCGACAAGGCCCAGGCCGCTGCCGCGCAGGCCACGGCGCACATGGAGGAGTGCAAGCAGAACCTCGACCGCCTCAAGCTCGAGGCCGACGCCGCCGCTGCCAAGGCCGCCGCGGCCTACAGCGCCATGGCCTCGCAGGGTGGGGGCATATCCGCCGCCGTGGCCGCCCAGCTCGAGGGCCCAGCTCGAGGGGCTCGTGCAGGCAGCCGCGCAACGCGCGGGCCCCCCCCCCCGCCCGCGGACCCCGCGTCTGATGGTGCAGAGGGGGACCGGCATGGCAGAGCTTCCCAATCAGAGTTTCTGCGATGCCGACGCGCGTGTCAGTATACTGCACACATATGTCCTGCAGCCAGGTTTGTTGTTGATGGGCCAACGTCTACCTCCACGATTCGCAGGGCTTCTCGTCGCAGAATTAGAAGTTGCTGACCATGTTGGGTGGCATTTTACATCGATGCAGCATGCCATGTGTTGTCTCGGGCGAGTGGAACATGACGCCCGAGGAAGCTCAAGGCCCAGGCTGGGCGGACACGCTCGGCGCAGTGCGTTCGGCCCCCACTGCTGCCACCTGTAACCAGGGCGCCGTGCACACGCTAGATTGTATGGATGCATCGAATGGCTTGCACCACGGAGCTCAAGCGCGCACCTTCGTTGCAGTTGGGGCCAAGGACCACGGGCCCGTCCAGACCGCGCTCAAGGGCGCCAGCGCATCTCTTCGTCTTTCCCACGTGAAAGTACCCAGGCAGTTTCCACAGCGAAGGCCTGACGGATGCTATCTGCCGTCCAATCGTCGGCAAGCAGTTCGCAAGCTGGTCGCAGGGTCGGCCGACGCGGATGAAGCCTGGCAGGGCTTCGTCACTGCATTGGAGCAGGAGTTCCTCGAGATCTACCAGATCCCCGAGCAGGGGCGGAGTAGCTGCATCGGTCGCGCAGTGGATTTGCGCGTGCGAAAGCGCGAAGCGCCGCCAGTCAAGCAACCCCTGTACCCGCGTACCTCGATTGTCGCCTCCTGGTTTCGCGCGCCCAGTCAAGCCCCCGAGGAGCTCTCCCGCCCTCGGAGGCCCGCTGACCGCGAAGCCACCCTCAGCGCGCGCCGGCAGCTGCTTCGGCCCTCGGGGCCCCCACCGCCAGCCCTTGCGGGGCCTCGGCGCGCCCCCGCGGAGGCGGCTGCCGACCTGGATCGCGCCGCAGCTGATCATTTGCAGACGCAAGCCGAGCTGCGCAGAGACCGAGAATGGAGAGAGTGGGTCAGCAGTCGCAGCAGCATTGGCAGAAATGCGTTCTACCCTTTACCCAAGCCAGTTGTTCCCTGGCACTCCAGACCCGCCATTCAAGTGGATGGCGCAGCCGTTGCGCCGCCCGCCTCGCAGGAGCAGGAGATGCAACTTCTGTCATAGGAGTGGAGTCGGCACCGGCGCGCGGGGGAGTTGGAGGACCGCGCGCAGTGGCCCGCGGACATGGGTTCGCCACTGCCAGACTTCAGTCTCGGGGCGCTGCAGGAGCGTCTCCGATCCATCAGGCCCCCCAGGGGCACGGGCTTCGATCAGATCTGCCCTCGGCAGCTCGACGAACTTTCAGGTGAATGGCTCGGGTGCCCGAGGCTGCTCATTTTGCGCATCGAGAGCGCGTTCACCTGGCCTCAGACACGGTCCAATGTTGTTTTTGGGTCGGATGAAGCGCTCTGGAGGATTGCGCCCCATTGCGCTGCCCCACGTTTGCGCGCGCGCCCGGGGACGTCTCCGCCGCCCCTCGCCCCAGAAGTGGCAGCAAGAGAATGTCTGCGAGTTCCGGCGGTTCACGTCGGGCAGGGGGCCCGCTGCCAGCACGGACTTCTTCGGCCTCCAAAAGGCCTTCGAGATTCCACGCCATGGCGCCCTACCGAAATCAGCGAGGCGCTCCAGCATCCCGCCGCGGCAGCAGAGGCCGCTCATCTTGCTGCACGGAGCACTGCGAGTCTTGGAATTCGCAGGCGCGAACCCTACGCCCAGTCTCATTCAGCAGGCAGCGCTCGCAGGAGGTCAGTTCGCCGCCCCCCTCCTGCAAATGGTCGCACCCCCCCCCCGCCGGACGCCGCGCAGGCCGCGCTGCCCAGGCAAACGGAGAGGAAAGTTCAGTTAGGCGCCGTAGTCGACGACTACGGGCTGCGCGAGGTCGACACCGAACAGCGCGTTTGCCGAGGCCGCCATCACGCAGCACGATGAGCTAGATAACGCCCACCTGCCAGTCAGCCGCCCAAAGAGTCGCATTCTTGCATCCGCGCGCGAAGCCGCGGCCGAGGCTTGCCACCGCGTCCGCCCTCGCCGGGCCCCGGCCGCCCAATCCGAGCGGAACCTCGGCATTGACATCGCGGCTGGTGGCGCCATTCACATGGCCGCCAAGCGCAGCAGACGCACTGCCGCTGTCGCGCGCCAGGCCAAGATGGCCTCACTCGCGAGCACGCTGCGCAAGCGTCAGGCGCACAACGCGGCCCGAGCTACCGCCCACGCCCCCGCCTCCCACGGGCCGGGGGCGACGGGCACCTCGGGGGCGGAGCTGCGCGAAACGCGCCTCTTGCAGGCCAGCGATCAAGCTCAGAAGCTTTCCAGGCGCAGTGTCGCGTTTCGATTGCATCTGACTGGCATGAAAAAAGTCGGCCCCGCCTGCGCTCTCAGCGCGGCCCTCCTGCTGCAGCTCACCTCCGCGGCGCGGGAGTCTCGGGCGCCCGGGGGCGCCCTTGTCACGGGGACCGATGGGGCCCGGCGAGCGCAGGAGGGGCACCTCTCGCCATGCTAGGCCACCAGAGGACCCTCTCCAGTTGCGCGGCGTCCGCTCGCAGGCCTGGCATCGACATGAACGGTTTGGGCTGGTCGCGCCCGCTCGTTGGAGCTTTTTCGCCAGCAGAAGCTTGCCCTCGAGCTATCGCTCGGCATCTTGCTCAGATAGTTGAGCAGCGGCGCCGGCAGCGCGCGACCGCGCATCTCGAGCAGCCTGAGTTCGAGAGCGGGCCCATGTTCGCGCCAGCAATGCCTGAAATAGAGGGAACTCACAACAACAACAACAACAGCAACAGCAACAGCAACAGCAACAACAACAAACGCTCAAGAAAGAGCTCGAAACTGACGAGAGGGCCAGCGGAGGGACGTGGCCTCAAGCCAGGCAAGCCGCGCCGCAACTGTTTGACATCGGCGAGTGCCGGGCTTGCCACGGGCACCTCTCCTGCCCAGGTCACGCGGCTGTCTTCCAGAGCCCCCGGGAGTAGTTGCCAGCATGGCCAGGAACCTCGGCCACCCCTCCGCCCGTCTGATCGCAGAGCGGCCGCTGGCGCCGATGCCTGCCTCCCCTCGCCCACCCCCCCACCCCCCGCGCCCCTGAAGAGTTCCGACTTGAAGGCGGCCCTGGGCCCCTCGATGGGGGGCATTTTTCTTGGCGGCAGCCTACTGGACAGTGAGTTCCCCCCCCCCCTGGCCCAAAGCATCGGATGGGCAATTTTTTCGCTGCGCGAGACTCAGAGCGCCCCTGTCTGCGTCGTGGCTGGAGGCATCAGAGCGGGGCCGCATGATTTTGACCTTGCCGAGCTCTGGACTTCGATTCTCGCGCTGCGGGCTGCCCTCCCTGACGTCACCCTCTGGACTGATTCCAAGATCGTTCTTTGCTGCATCTTCAAAGGGGGGCGTTCGCACCGCACCTCTGCCAAGGCGGCGCGGGCCGACCTCTGGACCCAGGTGCGGGCTGCCTTCGATGATCGAGGCGGGTTTGAGTCGCGTCGACCATACAAGGTCAAAGCCCGCACCTCTGCCGCCGACGTCGAGCAGAGGGGCGGGCCACCTCGCGACAGCTCGATGGTAACTCGCTCGACGACAGAATGGCAAAGGAGGCCGCCGCTTCCTTGGGCCCTGGAGCGCCGTCGCGCGTGTTTCCGCTCCCAGGCCAGAGCGCGGCCTTTTCTCACTGCCTGATTGGCTGCAAGATGGCCGACGTCGACTGCTTGCACATTCCAGCCAAAGCTCGCGGCGCTCTCAAGGAGGCCAAGGTTCAGCGCACCGTCTTGCCAATCCCCACGGTCGCGCCGCCCGCGATTCCCAGGGCCGACGCGGCACTCGCCGCGCTCCTCCGCGATGGTCGCCGCGCGCAACGGGCGCCCCCCATCTCCCTCGTCACCCAGGCCCAGAGGCTAGTCTGCGCCGTCTGCGGTGCGGGCCCGGTCAGTCTCTCTGCCGCCCTCAGAAGGCCGCGCAGCGGCAAGCCTGCCGCTTGGGGCGCGCAGGCGCTTGAGGCGCTCGCCGACGGGAGGTGCCTCCTGCGCAAAACTAGGTGTCCTTGTCTGAGCCCTCGCGGCTTCGACGCCTCGTCAAGAGCGGCCAGGCTCTCCGGCCCCTGCGATTTGTCCCTGGGCAAGTTCACGTGGGCCACATGCCCCAGGTCCCAGGTTCATGTCCTATTTTGGCGCTCGCACTTGCTTGCATTTGCCATGCGGCACGCATTCGCACCCGCGTCTCGCGCGGTTCCTAGTTGCGGGGCCAGATGCCCCAGCCCGCAGGAATGCGCGGTTCGGGCGCCCGCCCGCGGAGCCACGGCTCGCGCGCGGCGCTGCGATCGGCCACCCGTCGCGGCGCCCCGCGCATGTCCGTTCGGCTCGCGCGCGGCGCTGCGCCCAAACACCCGCCCGCTGAGCTGCGGCTCGCGCGCGGCGCTGCGCTCGCCCACCCGCCCGCGGAGCCCATCTTGCTGGTCGCAGCGGGCAATCGGCCCATTGCCGCAGCTGCCCCAAGCATGGCCCCGATGACTCTGTCCCTGCGGGGAGAGGACTTCCGGCGCGAATGCATTGGCGCTCGCGTTTGCTTGGTTGGTCTGGGCCCTTGTCTGACCCCTGGCGGCCTCGGCCTCGACGCCGCGTTGAGAGTGGCCGGACTCTTCGGCCCCTGCGATGCGTTTTCTAAGGGGGCCTGTCGCTGGCCAACGCCCAGGCAGCGGCAAAAAGTCCCCCCCCAGATGGGCCCCCCCTGCGTTTTCCGGCAAGTCGGGGGGGGGGGGGGGCTTCGCCCCTTCCTTTTTTGGCTCTGCGCCGAGGAGGAGGACAAGTGCAAACAATTAGCCCTCCCTCCAAGCTCTCTCTTCATAGGCCCCTACATCGGTTCATCCACCGAGGGAACTGCCTCGTTGGAAGACACAGTCTGAAGACCCTGAAGCATGCCAAAACAGTGTTCTCGGGATTCCAACGCCACGGATCAATGTGACAGCTGCGTCTTGACAATCCTGAACCGTGCCAGAACGCCACTCCTGGGACTTCAACACCGCGAATAAACGTACGTGTTGCGTCCTCGTAATCCGGCACCCATCCAGAACATCGTGTCCGGTACGCTGACCAAAACGAATGCGCGCGGCGTTGAGGCAAGAACCACATTTTGAAAAAGAACCGCCGTCAATCCGCGAAATTCTTGCAGTTTGTTAAACGAATGCGCGCGACGTTAAAGCGAGAGCCACATTTTCAATGCGGGCCGCCTTCAGTGCGTGAAGATACTGCAATGTCTCAAAACGAATGTGCGCTGCTTCGGGGTGCGACAGTGAGAAGTTGTGTATGAGGAGAAGGAATGAGGAGGAAGAGGAGGAGGAGAAGGAATGGAGGAGGAAGAGGAGGAAAAGGAGGAGGAGGAGGAGACCAGCTTTTCATCCCGAGTCGTTTTCGGACCGCCCCGCGGCCCGCGGAGAGGGCCCAGGGCGGGAACAAAAAACCGGCGTGAGATTTTTTGCACGGCCCGTGTCCCTTCGGGACCCGCTCGCCCTGCGGCGATCCTCCCGCCAACCCCCGGGACCCGCTTCTGCTCCCGAGCCTTTCTCTTACCAGCCTGGAAAACTATTATC